>JAHLJT010009419.1:17763902-17862492 GCA_031308135.1 Acheta domesticus | reverse complement strand
ACAATGTCCTGGAAATTAATTTCCCTATCCCTTGGATAAGAATGTACCGCCTAAGTGCCACAAATTCCAACTCTATGCAGTTTGGAAAAAATATCATCCATCAAAGGTGATAATCGAAGAAGTCTCCCCCGAGGTGGAGGTAGCGGACCCGCAATGAGGACCTTACTGACGACCCTGATCCACTCAGTCTACAAGCTTGATATTGCTTGATATTTCCTAGGACAAAGCGCTGGTGTACTATGCAGGCGGCAGCAAGCGTGCGACTGCCACAGCCCAGCGGCCCCCGCCGCGCGGTGCGGAAAAGCGATCAGCTTCATTAGCCGCTTGCGCCATCCCGCTACCCATAGAATCTCGTATATTAGGCGAGTAAAAGGGCCTTCGGGGATTGGAACGGTATTCCAGCAGTGCAAAAGAGGCAGTGAGGGGTGTCAAGATTGCATTACGATACTAAGAGGCAGTGGGCAAGGCAGAATCAAGAATGAAGAGAACACCAACTCTGGAGAAGGATCTAGTAATAATGAAAATGTACGAAGCAAACAATTGAGATAATTGATTTCTTTAGGACAATTAAAAATATTGAAATTTTCAGTTTCTGCTGATAAGGTATTTTACTGTATCTCTATATTAATAAAATCATTCGTTGTGGAGAAAATTCTACTTCATTTTGACATCATCGGATATAGTGAACCTCTGATGAAGCGGACCAAATACGCTAGTCCTCAGAAGTTCACCACGATCGGAGTCGACTTTTTACTATTTGCGTAAGTAAAATGTTTTACTTCAATGGGCTAAGTTGTTCCTCTCGAAATTTTCGTGGGGAGAGGCAGGCACGGCCCACTGGCATCCTCTATGCGCGGGCCTATGTTGCACACGTATCTGCGTTATTTCCATCTTCTGGTCTGTGATGATTCTACAACCTAAGCCGTTTAAAACTGCACTATATCCGATTTTGCCATACAATAAAGCATCATAATAGGCTACTAGACAGTGCTACAGTGCGTGGTAGTGTTAGTTATCATTAGACCTCGGAATTTTAGGGACGAAAAAGTGATAATTTATGCGCCTAAAATATGTAACAATATTATGAAATTAGGCATTATCATGCATGAAAAGTGACGCTTTAGTCAACTAAAAACATTGCTAAATGATTAAATGAAGCATTTAAAATCATTAAACACGAAAAGTTGTTTCTGACATCTAAAACTGATCACAAAACGATTAATCCAATCACTTTTAATATTCAGGAAAGCCAAGTATTTTTACATTTATGAGAGTAATTACAAGCATATTATTTTATTCACTTACATAATTAAAATAGCACAGTATGTAATCAAGATTCGATTCTAATCCTCCATCCCCCCCCCAACACACAATGAAAACTCGAAATGACTTTTATTACTTTCCTCGAGTTCAAGACTTGGGATTATCTTGTAAGATCCGCTTTTCCGACAGTAGACTTTTGCCTGACCTATGACTTTCCTCACCTGGATTGCAAAGACGACGTGCCGCGGCGATAAGTCTCAACCTGTCAACTGCGCATCTGCACAAGGAATGGTTGCAATTGCCTAAGAATTGCGTGCTGATCGGAGGAGCGTGAAGCATCCTCTTTATATTGACTTGCAGAACTCCATGTTCGGTGTGTTGGGTGAGAGATTTCGGTGCATAGTCGATTGCTTATTCGTCGATCAGCGAATATTCGCGTTTCGGGGAATTCGGGAAAATATTTGCGTTTTGGTGTAACAATTAAAAAAATTCGCCGTTTCCTGTGCACCGATTACATAACGTTCCTTCTTAGGAAATTCCTTCGTAAGGCGAGAAAAAATGAAAAAAATGAGTAATGAAAACATGATAATTCTTCAAAATCACTTGTTTTTGGCAATAAAATATCAAAATAGGCATCAACTACCCTTTTAGGACATTTTAAGCACTATTAAATGCTCTCAGTAGATCTATGTTTTCATAATTCGTAAACATCTGCAATTATTTTCCGCAACCTCCTAAAGGAACTAAATCGACATTAGTCCAAAAATCCGAGGTCTAGTTATTATATAGACATCATGTTGGCTAGAGCTACTTTGCTGTGAAACGGCTTCATGTGTTAGCGAGCTGCAGGTGCACCCAAACTACTGTATAGGCTATGGTGGAAATCAGGAAGGTTTTCTAATTAAAAATCCCAGGGGTTCGATGGGTGGGGCGTGAAAACATGAACTGTTTTTTGCACATATATGACCAATAATATGATACAGCATTTGTTGCATTGTATTACAATTGTTGCACGGTGGTTGTTCTCAAAACTTAATTTGTTCCACTGGCGATAACATTCGTTATGTGAAAGAATTATTCAGAATAAGATATCGTAAGAAAGATATCAGCAATAAAATGAACCGCTTGACAAACAGAAGGACAATCGGATTATTTCCGTCGTCCGGATTCTCCACATATCTACTTTTTCTTCTTTCATCTAAAATTGAGATAGTTTACAGAAAGACAATTAACTGTCCACACTCTCCTACACAGCCAACGTTTAAGACAAGGAATCCAAAGAATCAGTTTCAATTTCGTTTCCATTTCTTGAATTACAGGTTTTTGTTATATACTGACATTACATTTCTGTTTGAATAAAAATTGCCATCTAAACAGAACGGAAGCAAGCCGAATCACTTGAAAAAGTCCAATATAAATTGTGGAAAGGAACACCCAACAACACGTGAGCGACATCCTGTAGAGTGTGGTGGACAGGAAGTAGCGCCTGTAGGTGTAATCGAAATCAATTGAGTCGCGCGGCAAACGAGCAGGGAATCTGTTGCCCGCTCCACACACAGTTTGTAAATTTCCCGAGATAGACCCGGCTGATTTATCAGGCGAGTGTTTGAAAGCGACCTAAGGTACAAGGCCCTTATCGAGCGACCCATCTCCCGGCCCGTCGAAGGGACCGGGTTGGGACCGCCGGCAAGGGCGGCGGCTGGCATCCTTCCCTTGAACCTCTTCCTCCTGGCCCTAAGCCCTTCGACCCCTCGCCCTTTCGGGGGCCTCCGGCCGGTCACTGGATCTGTCGACAAGCCGTTAGCTTCCGCGTTTGCCCCACGCGCTGGGAGGACGTCAGATGAGCGTGTGTGTGGGGGGGGGGGCGAGGATTCGGTTACGGGCGATCAAGCTGCTTGGTGTGAAGATCGTAAATCTCATTCAGGCAAAATTCAGGTGAATCGCGTTCTGTGAGGAATCGCAGAATTTTTAATGATTCGTTTGGCTGATAAATAACCATGATTTATGTACTCATAAGACATGAGTGATCGGTTTACGTTGACAAAAAGCTCTGCACTAATTTCTGGGTTCGAATTCCTTCTCCCGTAATGATGACACGAAAGCAGGAACCATTATTTGTATCGCCATTTTATTTTGGTTTGATTTCCGCTCATTTTGGAGCTTACTAACCCATTATCCGAAGAATTCTCCAGTAATTTATACCCTCCTATTTTTTTTCTACACTAGCAGTATAAGAAATCTTTCATGACACAAGTCTAATTTTATTTTCCGAATTTCACACTAGAAAGAAAAACGTAACGAATCAGATGATGAATTGAGCTGATGAAAGCACTTTATTCGGTAATTATAAAATAGCTGAAATAATGTATAAGTTAATAAACGATTTTTTTTCTTACGTTGTTAACCACTTGCGGTTTCGGATTCACTTCGTCAGTAATGTTTTCTTCTAGAAAGTAATTCAATACAACCTTATGAAATCTTTTTTTTTCTTGTTTTTCGTATTTCTTCAATTTTTCTGTAACTTAAAGGATACTTCGGAGTGGAGGGTCAGTCATGCCCATTTAAATTTAAATCAGTCGAGATTCTTCAGTGTAAAGCTTTGAAGACGGAGAGGTTCTAAACTCTCATCCCCACAGGAACTTACTTTGTTCACCAGCTGTGAGAGATCAAGACTGGCTGGATAAGAATTCTAGAGATCAGCTGCTCTGATATGAAATTATTTGTGGTTTCTTCTGACAAATTTCAAGAGAATTTCTTAGAGGGCCAAGTTTAGCTCAGGGCCATGTTTAGCTCAATTACCTCTGCAGCAACCTGATTGGTAGTTCCTAAAGTTTCGAGTCCCGAGAATGTGTGCTTTTCGTCACTAGCTAAGTAGCTAGGATGAACACAGCTGCTATCTGGAGGAGAATTCTAGAGAATACTAGCGGCCGTCTGTTCAGACCGGAAGTTTTCTGAGGTTCATCCGATCAATACCGGACGAATACCGGAGCAGTACACACAAGATCGCGCACGGACCAGGAATCGCGCGCGATATTTCCTTCACTTCCTCGACCAATCTCTCCCCTTACACACACACACACATACACATACACACACACCACACTACACTATCACACATGTCGTGAGAGCAGTCGGGAGCTTTGATTGATTGATTTTTCATGATTCCAGGCGCGTCAACTACAGAAGTCACTCGTCCCGTAAGTGTAGCGCGTGTTTTTTCATCGGGAGGTGGCGGTGATCTTTCCCCGCTGGGTGGCGAGATCCGGCGCCGACCTACCGTCGACTAGCGGGGTTTACCTCACCATGTATCTCGGGAGCGTTGAGCTTGTCCCGGCTGGGACGGTGCCCCTCTGGGGAGATACCTGGAGGGGAAATTTCCCGCAAGCATTTCCCGCTGATCTCACTTTCTGGCCGGGAAGAACACCGCCACCTCCTGGGATATAACATTCACTACAATAACAGGACCAACGATCGGAGGAGTTCACGTGCCCGAAAACAATCAATGAGAGGAATCTTAAATAAAGGACTCCAGATCGCATACAATTCTTTGGAGCAATGAGAATGACCTCCACTGCTACATAGTCCATCACAAATTATTAGTTTTATGACAGAACCGCAATGGCAATAATTGGGCTGCAATACTATACGAAAGAGAGAAAAGAAAACATCATTATATGGTCGCTAATTCTTAGGTTACACTCTAGCTATTCTCGTACTAGCAAAATATCAAATCCAATATTCCTTTTTCAGTTTCATCAAACAACGTTCGTAAAATCTAAGATGCCTAATTTTCAAGGTCGTGAAAACACCAATATTGACTGTTAAAACTAAAATTATGGCATATACCCGTCAATGTGAATGTGGGTTTTACTCTTTGTGGTTAGTAGGTAAAAGATAAGCTTTCAGATCCTAAGGTAATTGCCGACGTGAACTTCGCATATCACTTCGTGAACAGTTTTCCTTATTCAGGATTATTATAACGGAACGCAGGAGATGGTGTTCTCCTGAATAAATATGTAGATATTTCGGGAGTATCATATTAAAACATAGTGAATTGTTTTCAGGTTAGCACAATAAGTATACGTAGTAACCTGAGTTATATTGAAATTGGTTTGCATAAAACTAAATATTTTTAAGGAAAATGTAATAGTTCTACATAAAACAATATCAGATTGACAAATGCTACTTTTACATTTAAATAAATGGGAAACGTAAGTCCTCATTCAACACATAAGATTGCCTCTGCAACTAAAATATTCTGTTTTCTGATGTATTTATATGAATATATTCTGATTTATACTAACAAATACTAAGTATGTACTGATTTCTATCAATTTCACGAAATGAAATGATAGGCGTCTGTTGATGAAGTGACGAATGATAAACAAATGATGGAATGAATTTATGTTCATTTGTTGGTTTTCTCGTTATATGAAACACATTCAATCGAGATATTGACTGTCACTACAGAACATTAGTAAAAACTGTATTTGGGAATGTGCTCCTTCAGCATCTGGGAGCCCCTAACATCAAGGTGGCTCCACACATTGGGCATTCGTCGAGCAGCAAGCTACATGCTCTCCGCCGATCCCGACCAGCTGATGTGTTCGGCGAATGTGTCGCTCCCGTTGATGTCTCTAAGAGACCCTCGCTACCCTCTCCTTCTCCATACACGACTGTCCCCTCCACGCACCTTGTTATTTTTCACATAGAGTGATCTTAAATGTTCTGAACATATCTTTATAATATTAGATCCCAATTTTTTAGACAATTATATTTCTAAGCCATTAACTTATAAAACTTAAAACATTAGGGTAGGGCGAGCGCCGAATGTTCGTCACTCGGCAAATAGCAGCGACCCATCCACACTACTCGGGATTCGGTGAGCGGTTGCTCGCTGTTCGCCGAATAGCGAATGTGTGGAGCCGCCTTCAGGCGCGCCGTTGTGTCCCACCCTCCAGTTTCTCCAGGGACATGCTCCCGCTGTTCGCTCCGTACCACACCATCAGCACCCTGCCACGGGCAAACGGCGACCACAACCGCAACCGCAACCACAACCACAACTGCACGGATACCAACGTCTGCGACAATCGGTGGCGACAACAGTCGACGACCGCCTTTCTGTTGCACACGTCATCGCTACCCTATCCTTCTCCCACACACGACTGTCCCCTCCACGCACCTTGGTTATTTTTCACATAGAGTGATCTTAAATGTTTTGAACATATCTTTATAATATTAGATCTCAATTTTTTAGACAATTATATTTCTAAGACATTAACTTATAAAACTTAAAACATTTAGACCTATTAAAACACTTGATATCTCACAATATAGTTCATTACAGTTCGTCGTCTTGTGTTCACAGTACTACGTTTCGATGACTTTCTTTGTCCCCATCTTCTGACAGAAATTAATGGATTGTATTAATCAGAGTATGTTCTTCATTCTCATGTTGAAAGTCGTGCACATTCTCTGTCAATGTAAGTGTAATTAATTACATTGTACTATATTTGAACTTGGACCTGCTCCTTGAAGTTTGCCAGTGTTTTAATAGATCTAGGTTTCAAAAATTTTATAAAAAAAAGCTAAGAAATATAACTGTCTGAAAACTTGAGGTTTAATATTAATAAATTTATAAGACACGTTACACACTTTAACATAAAAAATTATATTTTTGTGATGCTCTTTTTTCGAGTTCTCAAACTCATGGTGGTGAGTACTTGTAATCTGTTCAGGTAAAGGATACAGATAATGGGATGATTAATGACGGATGGGATGGAGCAATGTTAAACGTTAGTAAGACATGAAGGAATTGGAAGCTATCGAACTTTTCCGCGACCGCTAACTGCCGTCATCATCGCCGTACTTAGTTCCGAAATGTTCATCTTCGGTCGAGGAGTATTTTGTTCCTCCCGAGAGGTTGTGGAAAAACATGTTACAGGGAAAGTCTGATCACTGTGAACTCAACAGATAAGGAAACAAGCGTACGTTTAAAACCTCTGGCACTTTCGCTCCATTAAGTGTATATGCAGAAGAGATTTTAGAATGTTCTCGATTTCATAGGATGACCTAATGTTGTACTTTAAGCACTGTTTTAAGTAATACGAGCACCATCTACCAAGTCTCCTCCTCGGAACAGATAAGGAAACTCGACGGTATCCCCAAGGCGTGCGCAGCATAAAGAAACAAGGGAAGGGCAATCATATTACTGGGTTCTCTTTCCCTTTTCCGAATCGTTTGTATTTACAATGTCTTCTACTAGTAAATAAAATAAAAAGAGAATTAAATAACATTATTAATACAATCAAATAAATTACCAAATAGACAACCTAGTGTGATATTGACCGTGGTTGATTGATTGCTAGTGATTCATGGCGCGCCAACTACCCAGGTCATTAGTCCCGTAAGTGTGGTGCATGCTTTTCATCGGGGAGGTGACGGTGATCTTCCCCCGCTGGAGAGCGAGATCCGACACCGACCTACCGTCGACTAGCGGGGTTTTCCCAAACCAAGAATCTCCCATCAGCGGGGCACCGCCCCAGCCGTGACAAGGTCGAAGCCCCCGACCGGCCTCAAGGTAAGTGTAGTAGTGTAGTGTATGTAAGTGTGTAAGTGGTGAGAGTAGCACAAGGAAGAGGAAGGTAAGATAGCGCGCGATCCGCGGCCCTTTTGTTAGGGCACTGCTCCGGCATTCGCCTGGTGTTGATCGTAAAAATCACGGAAAAACTACCGATCAGAGCAGCCCACCACTAGAATTCTCCTCCAGACAGGGACTGAATTTGACCTAGCTGAGAAGCCAGTGTCGAAAGTCCTGCGGTCGTCGGGACTCGAACCTAAGACCTCCCGATCAGAGGCAGTGCAGTGCCATCAGTTGATGCACTCAGCCACTTCTCCCAGTCGACCGTGGTCAATTGGTGTTATCGACCATGTATCGTTCAGTACTTTTCGTAATACTATCTTATAAAAAATAATTTAAATAACAAATACCATTTCTTGGAAGAAGTGTACTCATACGCCAAATTGCTTGTTTGTTTCAATTGTTCTTAACGAATGGCGGTCTGTTAAATCCTTAACGGAATCGGCCGTTAGGAGTGGATTTCCTTTCTCTGTTTGGTGGCGTTTAGTTGAAATCATAATAGTACAGTAATCATAATTGTACAGATTGGTTGGAGGAATTTCCCTTCGCAATTAATAACTATCTCATTATCTCCCAATTGTGTAAAGAAGGGGAAAATTAGGGATTGAACAGATTTATGGAAACAAAATTATTCATTAGGAAATGCTAAAAGGCGCCTTTCCGAAGTTCAACAACAAAAACAACAACAAAAGCTTTCTCCCTCACAAATTCCAAATGGAGCGGTTGGGATTTGAACGCGGGTATTTGAGGTGGAGAGCCAGTTCTCTCCGCAGTGCTACGGGTCGCCCCCAACTCAGCAACGACAAGAGATCCGGGGACCTGCCGTCCACCTCCAGCGCCGTGGAGGCCGCTACCGTCCCTGCCTCCTCCTCTCTCGCCTCCAGCGCTCGCCCGTGCACGCCGCCTCACGCCCCCAAAGTACAGGCCCAAGTGTAATTAATGTGTTTAAGTCCTAATAACGCGTGTTAGGAAAGTATCGACGCTCCAACAGCTGTTATTTCGGCGTCCTAGCCGCAGCCGCCACCGCTGTCACTATGGCCACCGCCGCCGCCGCCCCCGCCTCCGCCGCCCGCCGCCCGCCGCCCGCCGCCCCGCCGCCCGCCGCCCGCCGCCCGCCGCTCGCCGCCCGCCGCTCGCCGCTCACCCCCGCCGCTCCCCAAATCCCGCCATCGCCGCCACGGAGGCCTCCGTCACCTCCGCCGCCACCAACCCAACAACGCTAGGGCGTCCTTCACCTCCTCCTCCTCCTCCTCCTCCTCCACCGTCGCCTCCACCATCACCACCGCACAGCCTCGTCGCGCGGGCCAAACCAACCCCGTCCCGTCCAGTCCCGTCCCGCTCAACCACCTCACCCGCCCGGCAATCAAGATGGCGCCGGGGCACCGGGCGGGAGGGCGCCCCTGGGGCCTGTAATAATAAATAATTAGGAAAGCGGAGAGAAGGCAGGCGAGCTATCGAGCGGGCAATCTATCGATACGTACTTGGGGCCTGATTTATCGACTGCGCGCCGCTATTAATGTAAGCGCTGCGCTGCGGCCGGCGCTCCTCTTTTTGCCCCGGGCCCAATTGCCGTTGGATCAAGTGTGAAGGAAACATGATGTATATTTCTTAATTGGCATATAAGGCGCGAGATGGCGAAAGGGGAAGGGGGCAGGCGGGCGGGCAACAAGAGGAAAGAAAAAAAAAACGAGAGCCGCGCGCTCCTCACGGCGTAGCCGCGGCACCGGGCGGCGGGTCTACGTGTTACAACATGTATTCTGGAGGAGCGATAATCTATAAACGAAAAAGTGGCCCGCGCCGCCGCGATGGCCGGGTGCGGGAGGACCGTCCGGGGGCGGGACGCTGCAAATGGTTTTTCTCTTAAGAGGCTGCCGGCAGGGCGAGCGTTCGGTCGCTGGCTTGGCATGGCGCGGCGTGGAGTAGTGCGGGCGGGGCACGGCGAGGAAAGGGCGAGACGGGGCGAGCGTGGTGGAACGGGATCACGCTAATCAGGACTAGTCGGCTCGAGTCAGGACGGCTCCGATTGAATCGGGGTCGAGTCAGATGAAGTCGGGTCGAGTCGATTTAGTCAGGTCGGGTCCGACGGAACAGGATCGATTCGCGTCCGATTGAATCGGGTCGGGTCGGGTTGGATGGGTCCGATCGGGTCGGGTCGGGTCGGGTCGGATCGGATCGGATCGGTTCGGATCGGATCGGGTCAGGTCGGATTGGGTCCGATCGAGTCGGGTCGGGTCGAGTCGGATGGGGTCCCGATCGAGTCAGGTCGAGATGGGGCGGGGTGGCTCGGAACGAGTGAAGAAGGGTGAGGTTGAGTCAAGTGGGGTCGGGTCAAGCCAGGGGGCGGAGTGGGGTAGGGGCGGGGCAGGGTCAGAGGTGCGGAAATGGAGGAGGATGAGGAGGAGGAAGGAGAGGCGGATACTGGGGGTGAGGGAGGGGGGGCGGGCGAGGAGCGACGAGGTGCGGGGCAGCCGGCGGGGCCGTGCGCGTTAACGGGGCAGATAAACCATCTCCCGCGCGCGGCCTCTGCTGCCTTCGGAAGGCGCCCGCCTTTCAAGTTTGTTTTTGAAGTTGTGCCTATAAAATGTCGTCGAGTCGAGCGCTGCGGGGCGGGGACGGCTATCTGATGGGGCGCGGGTGCTGGCGCGGGGTTCCCACGCGCGGGCGGTCAGGCGGATTCAATCAGCCACCGGCGAGCGCCCCGCCCCCGCCCCCGCCCCCGCCCCCGCCCGTCACGCGCTCCCGCCCGCGGGCGCCGACGCCAAGACTGGACACCAGGCGCTCTGCTCTGCTCTCGGCACTCGACTCTCGGCATGACTGCAGAGCAAGTGGCTTCGATCGGAAATTGTTGGTTTCTAAACTCTTTTTATTTTTTTTATTTTTAACTTGCAGCGTAATCGGTCACTTCTTATATCACCAAATGTTTATGTTTACTCTTAGGAAAATTTGAAGACGCAGAACGATTGCATAATGTCGATGGCAATACGCAGTTATGGGAATTTGGGTTTGGGATCTCGGGGAGGCTTTGGAGGAAGGCTTTACAGGTTGGAAATTGAGATACGTCCGGCTTTGCCAGTTGTAATGAATCTGAACCTTTGATTTTATTTTTGTCACTGTATCGCTGAGCTTGATGGGGTGATATGTGAACAGAGGAGGTAGGTGTAAGTGTGCATAATGACGTTTTTGCTCTTGATTAACTATCTACAAATGCATTCACATCACAACAAAGAAATGCTTTGAATTAGTAATTTGAGTAAAAATACGTATTTAATCTATATAAATGTGGTTTCTATTAAGCACGCACTCCCATTTACAGAGATTACACGCCGCAAGGTTTCTCAAATATGGTTCGTGAACTCCAGGGCTATATTTGAACCACCACCATTGACAGACTGCAAGAACAGACTGCATTTCCCGTTACACATTACAAGTTCTCAATTTTATAGGAAAAAGAACACCACGTTACAGACGGATTACCCGCTGCGTTAAAAAATAAGAACCTGAAACACATACAGCAATAATTTCAATATGAAAATGCGATATATACTTAGAAGACCAGAATTCTTAAAAATGTGATAAGTCGTTTAGACACAAACATCTCATAAAAACTTTAAATAATCCTAAATAGCAGCCTAGAATTAAAAATTATTCAGCTGTAGTACATTATTTATAATTACTTGAATATTATTGAAGTTGACTCTCCACTCTGACGCATTATTTACATTCAAACAAAAAGTAATTCTACTATCAACATTCTAAACCAAATAATTTAAAACTTTATTGGAATGGGTTGAATAGCCCAGTTTGTTGCGTTGGTTGTCTCTATATCGTGTTATGCCTCTCTGCTTGAATAATCTTAATACCAAGTTCCGCAAACTCAACTTTAGTAAAATTCATCCGCGAACTAGTTGGAATGGCATCCCGAGCCACCGATTGATCGATCGTGGGCGACGCGTTGCCCATCAGTGCTCTACATCCTAGGATAGTGTTTTAACTCACAGGGTACAGATGCACTTTTATTTTTATTTATTTACGTCAAAAACAGTTAAAACTTGTGTGCGACGAGCTATGGGGAGAAATGAATTTTTGTGCACGTTTTCATAATTCTGTAGTCTCCATCCTAAACCATATTCTAGTCGAATTTTGAATACAGAAAAGAGCGTTTTTTTTCAAGTTTTGTTGACAAAATATTCGCTCCTATATAATAAAGTAATAAATTTTTTTATTTGAAATGGAAAACTGCATTTAAAACAGTTTTCTTTTCATTTACTATTAATTTGTTATTACGGAACCAATTTGAAAATCTGATATTGTACTATTTACGGTTTCTTTGTTGCAAAGAATATTTGTATCATCTTAAAAGAGAACTGTTCTTCCGTTTCAAATCGCTAAGGGCATGTCATTCACGTACAATAGGAAGAGAATAGGGCCTAAAATCGATCCTTGCGGGACTCCACGTGCAATTTGGCAAAGAACCGGAAAGGTGTGTACATAAAGTTCCATCATTCCAGTAAGGTATTTCTACTCTCTGAGATCGTTGTTTAAGGTACGAACATAGCCAATCTAGAGCAATACCACGGACTCCATATGAAGGTAATTTTGAGAGTAAAATGTTATGATCAATGATCACTAACACTCTTCTCGCAGCCTCCTAAGGTAGGAAGTCAGAAGAACGCGAAGGCTTTTGCGACAATTTTCACGAAAGCCAAGAAATAAATATCCACGTCCGAAGCCGGATTCAAATGAAGTATCCCTTAACATCGACGTTGAGCCTGTAAATTGTATTTTACAAAAGCTTGAAGGAAAATATATAAAATTCGGATATGGAAGTTTAACCCAATTACAATAAGAAAAGAAGAAATATAAAAAGATGTACAAAATGAGGGAAGGATGCAGAGTGCACATTCATACACCGTAGCTTACATGCACTTTAATTTCAGTGTTCTTCAGAATATAAAAGAAAACATTGTGATAAAATTAATACCAATGAATATTATTATTGGTATTAATTGAGTCTGATGAACTTTTAAAACCCTTTGCAATAAGTGACGCTCGGGTGGGAAGAAATTCTGTTAATTGCTTTGAAGCTTCATTTAGTTCATTTATTACTCCATGATTCCCTAAAGCAGAATTATTCCAGGGTTGTTCATTAATTTCAGTCAGTTTTGTAACAAAAAAAATGTTTACAAGAAACATTTATTTGGTAAATGCAGATTCAATTCAATCTTTTTCTTGTCGTGTAATACTTAAGTTAACAATTTAAGGGATTTCGGATAGTAACATTTCAGACAATCTTAAAGAAAAGTCATCTTGGAAATTGGGAAAATTCTCATGATTAGACGGAAATTCAGAAACTTGTTTTCACAGATTTGCTCTATTTCATTAGTCCGATTTTGTTATGATGTTTACTGCCGTTAATCCGATAAACTGCTAATAACAGACGCAATTGAAGTTTGTAAATCTTACAGCCAACCGAGTCTGATATTTGTGTGTTGTTTATGAGATCTAGTTTTCGAAATATTTTCGTCTTCTTGCGAAAGAAAATCACATAAGGAATTCCGTTTATTGTTTATACAATAAATTTAATAATTGTACTCATACATACTTTGGAAATTGAAAACAGAAACATTATGGAAAAATTTCAAAGAACGTGTTATATATTTTCCGTGAATTTTTCCCTACTTATTTTGAATTTTTAGTGGCTACTTTTGGACTGTAGTCATAAGCCACCTTTTTGAACTTTGCGAGTTATTCATTCCATAATGTTTTCTAAACAATTCCATTCCCATTCAATATCGTGGTCATTGGCACTTATACTTGTACAAAATATTCAAACGCATTTCAGATGGCAAAATAACACATGATCTGCTTGGACTGTGCTTATTTAAAATGTACTAACAAGTAGGCACACCTGACAATAAATTATCCATTAGAAGTGAACAATGATCAAGAAACGTAAACCTGTGAAAACCAGAGAGTTGTTAAATCGATACGTTTAAGCTGTTACATACATTGTTTCAGTAGTTTTTACAACTTCAAAGAATGCCAACTAATTATTCGACTATATTTGAATCGGTGATTTCACAAAGGGCATGAGTCAATAAAACAGAATTTGTCAGGAGAGACAAAAAGCATTTTTGATCGATACAAGAGGTCTTTCAAAATTCGAAAATACTACTGTAATGCCCTAATATAGATAAATATGAAAAAATTGTCAAATACTGTCTTCTGTGCAACAACACCCTGAAAATAAATTATGTTTTATGACGTGTGCCTTTTATGCAATCAACTGACTTAGACTACATGTTGTACGTGGAAATCATGTACTGAAATGCAAACAAACGTACTTTATTTTCCAACGTATCAAATTTAACACATATTAGCATGTGTAGTTTGTTCTTTAGTCAGCTTCATCCCATTTTTCAGCAGAAATATCCTGACTGTTGTCTTCTTCCACACGGGTGGGCCATTCTATCAGTTCATATATAAAGACACGTGTTCTGTTGGTCTGTACTTAAGGGTCTTGTTGTCATTGATTATTTCCATTTGGAGGAATCTTTTCTTCATAGGGTCTTGCAGGATTTAGTAGAGATACTGAACTCCCGCGCGCTCGTGCAACTACAAATGAATGTTTAGTTATCCCATCAATAAATTCCATTGTTTTTACTTCAGGAATCTTTGCACTTTAATTTTCACTGAATAGGTTTTTTTTAAATATGTAGGTCACGAGGTTCTGAAATTTAGAATTTCTTGTGTTTCCACATGTTTTACATTGAAACGATTTCCTGCCTGTTGCCTAACATGAAATTTCATGTGGATTATTTAATATGTCATGCCTCCATAACTTTATTTTCAGTACTCTAAAATCAAAGGGGAAGAATGTGTGTCCCCGCTTGTGAAAAAGTGAACAATTTTCTTTAATTTATTATTCATAACAAGACTCAATAACTCGCGAATAACCGTATGATTTTTGTTTTGACCTGGACAGCCCTCACTGAACAAGTTATTTTATGGTTTCTGGAATGTTTGAGAAGTTGTCCCTCAGGAATGAACAAGCCTTATTAGGGCATTTTCTAGCCAATCCTTCAAAACACTGATACAGGTTTGCATTGCCAGTGCCCAAATTGTGAATGCAGAAATTATTAACACCTAATTGTCTAGTAAAAACTTCCCTGCGTGGTAAATAAAATACCCGCATTTAATCAAAAGCAATTCCTAATATATAATCTTTCTCCTTGTACATGTTTTTACCTCTTCCATTTTGAAATGTTCCATAGTACGAAGATGTACATATTTCTCTGTACATTAATAATTTTTACTTACAAAATATTAAACACAATATTAAACACAAACACAATCTGCAAAATAAACACGTACTCCTATCCTCTGCCAGAAAAAAGAACCAATAACTGATTTTGTGCTGCGAATACGAGGATGTTCTCTTTTCAATTCAGGGAGCTACCAACTGTTGAGAGCAGAATGGGCATGAGTCAACGACCTTTTGAACAGTCAACGAGAATTTGATATGTCTGTAACAGACTGGGTTAATGGTACTCACCATACGATGTATGGTGCACAACGGACATGCATACTATAATAATTCTAGAAAATACATGATGTTCAAACCTCGATTTATGAAAAAAGGTGACTTATTATGCAATCACTTATTCGACTATATGCAATCATATAGTCGTTTCGTGGCTTCCAGACAGCAGAAAACTGATGATGGCTCAGCCATCGAAAGCTGCTCTTGAAATAAATAACATTGTTGGCAATGACAACACCTGTGATAATTTAATCACTTATTCATTTATATTCCGAATATCACTGTATCTTCCATACTCTAATAAACGAATTGCACCTTTAGAGTGTTTTGTCTCCTGGTGTAACTTTTGTGTCAGGCAGCCATGAATCAATTGACAAACATCTTGCTACGTTTTAGATCACATTACTAATTTTGCCTCTCAGGGTGTTGTTTATGAAATACACATATACACAATAAGAAAGCGACTACCTATTTCAAGCAATCCCTTACTTCTTAAGAATTCTCTAATCCCTTCAGTCCCGCTCTACGATTTCGTTCCGTATATTTGCCTTTTGATTTTCTTTCAGTAGCTTTAATTAAACTGATTGTGGCGTGAGGAAGGGTCGGTATTCTTGGATCCGGTCATTAAAGGTAGCCGCGCCAGCCGCGTAAACATGGACCTCCAGCAGCCGTCCGAAGGATTGCTCCGCGCCGAATGAAACCCAAGCCGCGCGCGGGGCGTGCTGGTTGCCTCCCTCCGTGGCGTGCGGCGGCGGAGCCCGGCTCATCACGCCTTTAACCACCTCGTAATTAAACACGCGAGCCCCGCCCCTCCCCGCCCCTCCGCTTACAAGGGGGCCGCACGCGAACTTTTTTCTGAAATATGTGAAACGTCGCGGGGGGAGCGGCCGGCGCCCAACTTTATTACTCGCTGCGGAAACGCAACTCGACGCCCGCTTCCAGCCGCGGGCCCAGCTCCGGCGGCGCGGGGGTGCGGTGTGTTGGTGTGGAGTGGTGTGTGTTGGTGGGTAGTTTTACGTGGCTGTAAGTGTGTGTGTGTGTGTGTGTGTGTGTGTGGTGTGTTGTGTGTGTGGTGTGTTGTGTGTGTGGTGTGTTGTGTGTGTGGTGTGTTGTGTGTGTGGTGTGTTGTGTGTGTGGTGTGTTGTGTGTGTGGTGTGTTGTGTGTGTGGTGTGTTGTGTGTGTGGTGTGTTGTGTGTGTGGTGTGTTGTGTGTGTGGTGTGTTGTGTGTGTGGTGTGTTGTGTGTGTGGTGTGTTGTGTGTGTGGTGTGTTGTGTGTGTGGTGTGTTGTGTGTGTGGTGTGTTGTGTGTGTGGTGTGTTGTGTGTGTGGTGTGTTGTGTGTGTGGTGTGTTGTGTGTGTGGTGTGTTGTGTGTGTGGTGTGTTGTGTGTGTGGTGTGTTGTGTGTGTTGTGTGTGTGGTGTGTTGTGTGTGTGGTGTGTTGTGTGTGTGGTGTGTTGTGTGTGTGGTGTGTTGTGTGTGTGGTGTGTTGTGTGTGTGGTGTGTTGTGTGTGTGGTGTGTTGTGTGTGTGGTGTGTTGTGTGTGTGGTGTGTTGTGTGTGGTGTGTTGTGTATGGTGTGTTGTGTGTGGTGTGTTGTGTGTGGTGTGTGTGTGTGTGTGTGTGTGGTGTGTGTGTGTGGTGTGTTGTGTGTGGTGTGTGGTTATGTGCGTATGGGTAGTGATATGTGTGGTGATACGTAATTAGTGGTGTGTAGTGATACGTGGTGGTGTGTGGTAGTGTATGGTGTATGGTGTTTTACATTCAAGCCAATCTCTGAAGAAGATCTATTTAATGTTGGACGCTCACTTAAACTGACAAGTGCTGCTTCGGATGGCATTTCTGGAAATGTGGCTTTACTGTGCCTGCCATTTTTCTTCGTTCATCTCACCCATATAGTCAACTATTCATTAGAAAAGTCTGAGTTTCCGTCTGCGTGGAAACACGGTCTCGTTATTCCAATACCTAAAGTTAATAACCCATCTAGTTACTCTGATTTTCGGCCAATAACATTAGTTCCTTTTCTGTCAAAGATTCTTGAGAAGTGGGTTGAGACACAAATTCAGAGATTTCTGAAAACACATTCTCTTTTACCTCACAATCAGTCTGGATTCAGACGCGGTTACAGCACTACTTCCTCACTAACTCTACTGTCTGATATATGCTTGACAGCGTTCGATCGAGATTTGGTATCTGTTGTTTGTCTATTGGACTTCTCCAAGGCATTTGATAAGTCATGACCGTCTATTATCTAAACTGCGCTTCCTTAATTTCTCAGAACCTGCAATTGAATGGTTCAGTTCTTACCTATCAGCTCGCTATCAGTCAACGGTCGTACGCATCCTGGATGCTACAAAAACGTCATCTCTACGGTTCTTATCTCGAGGGGTACCTCAAGGCTCCATTATAGGTCCACTTCTGTTCAACATCTGTGTAGCAGATTTAATGCATCTATCCTTCAACTCCGTGATTCAGATGTATGCAGACGATACTCAATTAATTTATTCCTTTCACCCATCTAATCTTTCATTGACTGTTGATTGCTAAAATGTGGATCTTGCTAATATTCATAAATGGTCTATGGAGAATGGATTAATTTTAAATCCTAATAAATCTGTGTATCTCTTTTTAGACTCTACAAATCGCCTAAGAAATGCAAATACGGATAATTTTCAGCTGTTAATTGATGGTCATTCTATTGGTCATGTTGATCTTGCTAAAAATCTTGGTTTATGGATGGACAGTGGATGGAATTTTGATCATCATGTGTTAATCAAATGTAGAGCAGCATATTTGAGATTAAGGTCCCTATATCAATATCGCAACCAATTAACACAGTCACCAAGCTAATGTTGTGCAATACTCTCATACTGTCGTTATTTAATTACAGTGATATTGTTTATAGCCCTGTACTATCTCAAAGAAATTTTGCTAGAGTTCAATCTATTCAGAATGCGTGTTTGAGGTTCTGTTTCAATGTTCGGAAATGTGAGCATATATCACCATTCATGGATAAATCAGACTGGTTGACCATGAGACAGAGATGGATATTTCACCTATGTTTACTGGTACACACTGTGCTCTCCTCTAATTCTCCCAGTTATCTTCGGGATCGACTTAAACTTTTTTCACAATCTAATGAGTCTGCTTCACGTAGTACCCGATTTGCCAATTTCCTACTTGTTATTCCCGTTCATCGTACTACCAAATTCGAGGCATCCTTTAGCTATCTTGGTCTACACTTCTACAATTTAATTCCTCATAAGCTTAAAACCCTTCCCTACAAATCATTTTGTGAAAAACTTTGTAAATTTATTAAACTTAACTTTAATCCTTCTTCACTGTTTATTGATGTATTATGTTAAATTTTTGTAACCTTCTTGATGTATATGTTTAGCATTACTTCAGTGTTTCCTGTTATGTTATATTGCCTCATATTATCTGCTATACACTTACAATTATATTGTACGTATGTAACTTTTTCAATTTCTAACTCTCATGTACTTACATTTATGCTTTTTTTTCTACTTATGCTTATTCTTTTTTGATGTTATGTTTATTATCTTCTGTATTTTTCTTGTGGTTAGTCTGAAAAGCAGTAATTTAATTACTGAGACTCGCCGTTGTACTTTTTGTGGAATAAAGTATTATTATTATTATTATTATTATTATTATTATTATTATTATTATTATTACTATTACTATTATGTGGTATGTGATAAGTGGCGGTGTGTGGTTATATGTGGTGGTGTGCGCGCGCGTGTGTGCGTGCGTTTGTGTGTGTGTGTGTGTGTGTGTGTGTGTGTGTGTGTGTGTGTGTGTGTGTGTGTGTGTGTGTGTGTGTGGTGTACGGCGGTGTGTGTAGTGTGGAATTGTGTCTAGTGTATTTTGTGTTACGGCGTCTCGGGTGCAGTGCAGTGTCTAGTATATGGTGTGATGTGCGTGTATTGTGTAGTTTAATGTGTGTGTAGTGTCTAGAGTGTTGTCTGAAGTGTATAGCACGGTGTGTAGTGTGTAGCGTGGGGGTAATTTGTAGTGTTTTGTTTAGCGCGGTGTTTAGTGTGGTGTGGTATGGCGTGGCAGAATGGCGATGTATGTATTTTTGTGTGTTGCGACGTTAAGATATGTTGTTGTAGTGTTACGAATATTCCAATATCCAAAAGGTCAAATCTGATCAACTCCATGGTGCTTATTACGCTCCAATCGAAATCTGGTGTGGCAACTGTAGAAAATAACTTTCGACAACTCAAAGAGAAAATCAGCGAAAAAAATGAATGATGAGTAATGCGAAGATCAAGGGACACAGAAACGTGACGGTAATGATAAGGTACAGATATATTCACACGAATTAATTTAACTCATTTGAGGCCACTGTTTCAAACACGGAACAGTCAATTTGAAGGATTGGTTTCCTTCCCTCCAAATATTCTTTGTGAATTTTATGTCTTCAATTGATGGAGACATTCTAAATGGAACTAAAATTTAAACAATATTTTTCATTCATTGAAGTAGATTTAACAGAGAACGCTAAAGCATTCAACGCTCTTGGCCAGGGTGGATTCATGACTTGCGCCGGTTCGAGTCTTCATCTAAAACCGCGCGTAGCTGCTATCTGCCTGTTGTTAAGACGGAGGGAGAGGCCGGCTGCTAGAATAATTTCCCCAAAACTTAATTCAATTATAAAACTATGTTTAACTAGGAAAATGTAATACGACATAATACATCTTACAAAAAATACTTCTTCGCAATAGTTTCCACACTAAGCTAAAACTATATATGAAGTTCAACTGTGAAATTTGATTGCGAGGAATTTGTTCTGAAATATTACAGAAGTTTTCACTGAAAAGTCCTGTCTGGGGTAGCGGAATAAGATAGTCAAAACTGCCCTCAGGGGATAAAAATTGTGTGTGTTGAAAATCGTAATTGAAAGGTACAAAACTTTTTGGTCGGATTTAAATCAATTTATCCGGAGGTTTAATTCTATGGATTCACGGTTTTCAACACAAAAAAATATTTATCCCCTGGGGACAATTTTGACTATCTTATTCCGCTATCCCCAAAGAATTAATCCTCGCAAACTCTAAACAATCACTTCTATTATGCATCACTTGCCCTTCAAAAGGCATAAATAAAAGAACCTAGTTTATAAACTTCATTATTGTTATTGAACTTCATTATTATTATTATCGCTTATCATTATTGAAAGCGAGGAATGCATTGTATTTCTCTTGGAATTGAATGAAATGATGTGTCTTATAATAAAACTTCAACATAAGGCATAATACGATTTATTTATGGAACATCGTTTTACAGTAAAAAAATATTTGCAGGTTCAACGTTTTACGGAACAGTTCGTCCGTTTCCTCAGGTAAATGAAGAAATCCAATTTTTGAAAGAATGTTGTACAAAGGATGGATGATGAAGGACTTTCGTCTATTATCTTGATCACTTGACCGAACATGTTTTATCCGACAAATCTATGCTTTGGTTAAATAAAAGTGTTCCACTGACAGTCTGTATGGAATCTATCTCGATTATAGACAGTCAATTTCAACATATGGCGAAATATGGTTTATTTCATTATGGAACTTCTCTTTATAGTTCATGTTTGTCTGTATACACCTGAGAAGCTGACGCTTTGTTCAGTGAAACGTTGTATCTGCAAATGTTTTTTACTGTAAGAAAAAAGTTCCATAATGTTGCCGTAGTTATCATATGTGTTCAAGATGTGCCATATGTTGACGTTTACTGTTTATAACGAGGATATATAACTCCATTAAATTTGCACAGATGGTCAGTAGAAAATATTTATGTAATTTTGAATGTTTGGTGTTTGAAATAAATTACTTAAACGCTAAAATGTTGTATGCACGTAGCACTTTGTTTTTGTGTGGAAGAAGTAGGTAACGTGACGCGATCATTGAGCAAATAAGAAACTAGGTAATGTTCAATATACACAAATGTTTACGAAGGTTTCGTTTATTGTATTTTATTAGCGAGCGAACGTTATGTTAGCTGTTTCGGAATGGGCGGAAAGGAATTAGCAACAGGAAAACGCCTCGTCACAGGAGGGAGAAAAATGCTTTCCCTAAAGCTAGCACGTGGCAAAGGCCAGACCAGAACATCGGAGCCGTGTGATAACATAAGCGAGCTATGGAGGCGGCGTGACGTAGTATGTCACGTGAGGCACAGGTATATAAAGGAGTGTACAGAGCCAATAGTGGGTTATGGAGAAAGTGTGAGGGCCCCGTGCTGATTCACAAAACGCGCTAGGGCGGTGCAGCGGCGAGCTGGGCTGGCGAGGCAAGTCACGTGTTGACGCGCCTGTGGGGACTTTGTGTCCCAGGTGTGACTGCGGTCATAGACCGGGTAAGAAAATCGACATATGATAAGCTCAAAGCTAAAACTTTTTGAGAAGTTAGCCAGTATTGTGAGGAACAAGGAAACGCAAGTATGGCGGCCTGTAGGTGTCGGCGTTGCGCTGCGCAATTTTTTAAATATATCGAAAAAAATCGGCCATTGAGGAATGAGTACACAGCTAATTCTAGTTGTATATTGTTCGTAGATAGCCAAGTGTGAAGCAGTTGTATGCCATACCGAAGCGGCGTCTCCAACTGTCCGCCATACTGTACTGAAAGTGTCATTTTTTTATGCCCGCTTGGATTACGAGCTCAAAGCTATTTTTGTGGTCTTCTGGTAGAAAATTCTCTTTCATTGCCGATTATGACCACGCCATACCGTTGCGGCATCTCTAAGTAGTCAATTTCAATGTACATATTTTGTTTTACACATAAATATAAATGTATATAAGAAATCTTGTGCCTGTGTTCGCTGTGAGTACCCATGATGTCTTATTATATACTAAATACTAAAATTATGTTTTTTGTTAATGGTAATACATTTAACATCCTTAATAAATAAAAGTTTAGTATAAATTCATATTCTACTGATACGTAGGTTTAAATTGAATTACGCAGAAACGTATCACTTACGATCTAAATTACGTCGATTTAGCGAACTTTTTTCTAACGGGCATGAATATCGATTAAAAAAAGTTAAATATTCCCGTTAAATAGAAGAAAGAAAATACAAAGGTATCTGCGTGTGAAGTGCAACGCAGATATGTGAGCAAGTCAATGCATTATCTTTTTCTAGTCAGTCTTAAAAATATTTATTCGTTAGGATTTCAAACATGAATACAAATGGGCTTATGAATACATGTTATAAGCCGTATATGTTACAGCCGTATCACGCACTTCATGGATTTCCATTAGAGATGCATCAATAAAATTAGAACCCAGCGTCATATTTAGAGGAAACAACATCTTGTTCCTGAATAATTCAGCATACATGATGAAAATGGGCATTCTTGCACGAAAGGTACTCCGATAATTCATGAAAAACTGTATCTCGCATAATTGAAAGTCGTCAAAGAAGAATTATAATATCACCGGACGTAGAGGTAATAACGTAATGTAAATACTTTGATAATTTGGAGAAGTACAGATATTTAATCTTCATGAAAAGATAATCAAAATATAATGTGAAGAACTGACTTAAACTGTAGTTGCAATAGGGCAATATGCAAATCAGGTGATATTCTATACTAGAAAGTGAAATAAACGAGCTATCTATAAAAATTAAATTCAATAACGTGAAGGCTAACGTGATTGATATCTTAGAGTAGTTGCTGGTATTTCTTCACGAATTTTCAACAATCATTTATACATGTATTAAAATACCGTGCTCCGTGTATTACAATATCACTCGTAAAAATTAATGCCCATTTGCATTAATATAATTACATTTATTATGGAAAAGTAATCATGGTCGAATGAGAAGTTTTTAACCAAAGAAGAAAAACAAAAGGTTTGTGACATTGTGATGAGTAATTATTTGTATTCTATTCCATTAACTAAATATTGATCTATAATAAAAAAAATTGCGTTTTATAATATTAATAGATGATAGTTCAAATATTTCGCGAAAAATTATATTCATATTATCATATAATTTTTTATCATCAGTTAACACAATTTTTTCTTGAAAGTTTCCATCTGGTCTTCCGTCTCATTACAATACATCACGGCCAAAATAGAAAAGAGTGAAAGAAAAAACGAACGTGATCAAGATGAACAAAGAAAACTAATAAAAGAAAAGATCAAGAAGAGAAGCACAGAAAAGGGAGAAAAGGAAAAGACGAATTAAGGAAAATGCTTGAAGAAAACTGAGTAGAAGGTGAAGGTGAAAAAGAAGGAAATATAATTATTGTTTTCATATTTTATTCAAACAGAAAATGCAATCAATTTTTTTTTATTCTTCCAATCCACCCAGCTTAAAGCCTACTTAGTCCGTCGGTAAATCTGACGCCGACCACACGAACGGAGTGCGAAGGCAATAACGCGCCTCATAAATGTTGCTCAGGAAGTATCGCCCGCCCTCCCGCGCCCCCCGCGGCGGCCATTACGCGGGCGGGCGAGGGGCGTGCGGGACCGCCCGCGCGCGCGCGGCGCCCGACGGCGACCTCGACGGCTGCGAGCACGCCACGCGGCCGCTCCTTCCACGCGCTGCTCCATGAAACGGCGACGCGCTCTTCAACCCCGTATCATAGAGGCAAACTGTATTTTCTAGGCCCTTCGGACTTACGGACTTCGCGCCCTTCCGACGGACTTCGCGCCCTTCCGACGGACTTCGCGCCCTTCCGACGGACTTCGCGCCCTTCCGACGGACTTCGCGCCCTTCCGACGGACTTCGCGCCCTTCCGACGGACTTCGCGCCCTTCCGACGGACTTCGCGCCCTTCCGACGGACTTCGCGCCCTTCCGACGGACTTCGCGCCCTTCCGACGGACTTCGCGCCCTTCCGACGGACTTCGCGCCCTTCCGACGGACTTCGCGCCCTTCCGACGGACTTCGCGCCCTTCCGACGGACTTCGCGCCCTTCCGACGGACTTCGCGCCCTTCGGACTTTACATTCTTCAGCATTCTGCTCGTATGAACTTTAGGTGGACGGTTCAGCAGGTATCGCTGTAGGAGGAACGACGAAAGGATGAGTGAGAGAAGCTACACAAGACGAAGAGAAAGCGAGAGACGAGATGGAAGAAGAGTAGAGGAAAAAGAGAAGAAGGAGAAGAGAAAAAAGAAAACAAGAAAGAAGACAAGAGATCAAAGAAGGCAAGAGAAGAAAAGAGAGAAGAGGTCGGAAAGGAGGAAAAGAGAAAAGAGGAGGAAGATGTAGAACAAGAGAAATGAGGAAAAGAAGAGTAGGGGAAGAAAAGACGCGATGACAGGAGGAAGAAGAGGAAGAAGAGAACACTCCATGTATAGAGAGCGTTTTTATCGGTTTCTTTGTAGTCATTACGTTAATGGAAATTATTCCGAATTGAAAGGGCAGTTTCCTGTTATCTCTACTTTCTCAAGATAATACATCCCGCGGTTCGCGCTTCCTATTTCGTTGCATTTGCTTGCTTTTGTACACTTTCTGCGCGATACACTCTGTCATTAAAATTTGGAACACCTTTCATTAACGAAACGTCTATCATACTCGCTTCGGAAATATACCACATGGAATATTGTTCTTGGCAGAACTGAAAAATCCAACATTACGTTGCTCACAGGATCCCAACTTATTCTTATCCACATACGTAATCTCGTTTCATGCTGTGTAAAATCACCTTAGTGGCTTCCATTGCGACAAGCCATTGAGTGCTTTTATTGTTATAACTATGTTTGTAAAGTATAATATTGTGTGAGCAGATCATCCTAGTTTTATGTGCCTTCCTGGTAAAGTGAGGTAAAGTTGTCGGTCACGAGCCCGTCTCCGACATATAAAAGAATATCAAACCTAGAATATCCATATGAGCAGAAATAGAATAAAACCTTTCTTCTCCGCGGCTCCCAGTAGCGTCTGGTCCCCACTGACACCCTGATACTGCAAAAGAAGTGAAGCGAAAGAATATATTGACTAACATGGGAGCCGTTAGATGTCTTCGAAACAAGCTTCCATGCTTAATCCTTGATGGTGATTATAATGAACGTAGTAAGGAGTGAATAATCTACACAGTTTATGCTGAGAAGTCACCGTCTGTATAAGAAGGTAAATTTTACATTCACAGCACTATTTAAGTAGTCATATCTTGCAGTTGTTCAACATTGTGTGCACCGATCATACATCTGGAGGACATCGTAGCCCAACACTGACACATTTACACGCTGTTTTGATGATCATTTTGCAGAAAGGAGCAAACTGGAATATAAGAAAAGAAGAGAAAAAAAAGTACCTTTTTTGTTTAGCCCTTACTGGTTTAACAGTTTTTTACAAGAAAAAGAATATCAGATCCCAATAACTATGAATCGCATAAGCGTTTCCTTACACATGAAGTTCCATATTTCAAAGAAAATATCCAAGAACGGTACATCAACAGGAGAGTGTATTTATAATACATATGAATGGAAAAGAAATTCACATTTTCAAGGTGTAATTTATCAATATTGGATATAACATCCTCCGTATGACATATTGTAAAAGAGGTAATTAAATGTGAAAGATTTCTAGACTCAGATTTTATTGCTGTGACATGCATTAATCATCACTTTCTTTCCAGAGCTGTGCTTTGTAAAGGATTCCACTATTGCCATAGCTACGTATCAAGAATAAACGTAAAGCGTACATTTTACGGTATTTATTGACCAAGTGACGTGTGGAGAAACGTTGAAACGACATACAATGAATTGTAGAAAAAACAAAACAAAGAAGGTTTAAAAACGGTTAAGCATGTGATACCTGCTTCGCTACAAGATAACACTTAAGCTCTTAACGTTGAACATTTGAGTTCTGCTACTTGCAGATCCACGCAGTACGAATTGTATTATTTCGGCGGGGTCTCTGGGTAGTATCAGATTTGTCTGTTTGAAGACTCTAAAGCTATTTCAACAACTGTCATAATGCGCACCAAACGGTGTTTGGAATAAAAATCTGAGCTATTGTCTTAAAAAAATAGTTGCAAGACTCGTCGTAAGGGCAACAAACTTTGAATAACGAACTCATTCATTTCTAGGTATACGCAGAAAACTTTATGGATCATGTACTATGTTTATTATTAAATACTGGACGAATCACTGAGTATCAAGTAACAAATGCTTATCCAACAACTTACGATGAATTCGACACTTAAAATGATCTATTTAAAAATATTTCCTAGATTTGTATGATTCAGTGAGGGAAATCCGTAACATAAAACAACTATCTTATGTAGAGCATTTACTATAAAAAATATAATTGATTTCCATACATTCATATCATTCATTTCAATTATTACTGAGTTTTCCTCTTTCTGTTACAAAAATAGTTTTTGAAGAATAATTTAATGTTACTAGTATTCTTTGTCATTACTTGTACATCAGATCCTAAACAATTGATTAGCAACTAACACAGCTTCTTTATTCCTTGAAGTTTGGCGTACACTGGCGAGCGGTCCTGGCAGCTACGATCCACGCCTAAACCACTTATCAATTAATAATGATAAATTACAGTATTATAAATACCAGACCCACCCTACATTCCTGACTTGTCATTCAACCCACAGAGTCTTCTTCGATGAAATTTTCGGAGGTATACATATAAAGAATTAAGAAGTTCAAAGCAATCTTTTCTTCTTTTCCCCATTTTCTTACTTCCCTCTAATTTTTCCATTTTGTTCTTCCTCCGAGGCCTTCCTCCGAGATCCCTTGTTTCTCATCTACTCTCTGTTACATTACGAGACCTCCTTCGACCGTGATAATATTCACTTTCAGTCATCGGTTCCCTAATGACTACATTATTCCAAAATTCCCGGCTATTATACCGATAAAATTTGTATTCATCGTGTTAGAACTAAATTTTCATATTACATCGAGATAATTACGGAATAGATGTAATCAATCATTCCATTTGCGATGATAAATTGGGCATTAGAATGTGGCTACTAAATGGGTAATCAAATTCCGAACAGTCATTTCCTAAATGCGAAGAAGACCTAAAATTGACCTTCTCAGAAATGTTACACAGGAATTAACAGACCAATTCTCATATAAATAGGTGACTACAATATTTTCACATTTAAGGCTATAATATAATTCGATAATTCAGAGAATGAGTTTACACTTATACCCTACAATTTTCGTCTTCCGTAATTTTGGCATTCACAGAAGTAAATCTGTTTCGTGACATCATTAAACAATAACACTAACACCTATTTAAACACGACATTGTACATGTCTAGGCCAATTCGCTAAAACTATATTCGCTTATATACTCGAAAAAATTGCTCATATTTTGAAAATGCATGTTCTTAAAATTTAACTATTGAAAGATAATTACATCAATATCAATATTGATTTCCGAAAATTAAATTTCATATTACAGTATATCCAATATTCCTTCTATTGCAACAAAATGTTAATTAAGCGAAATTATATACCTAATTTCGTTATTGATATTTTACAGTCAAACTCCCCTCCCCTACTACTCGATACGTGCATTAAATAACCGCCATTTTGTCTATCACTATAACATTATTATTTGTTATACAAAAATATGTGTATAGAACAGTAAGAAAATATTTAATTATTGAAGATTCAATAAATATTTAAGGCAAGAAATATTAAAATCAAGAACGTGATCTCCACAACTGCTGTATCTCAAAACATTAACTAGGGATATTTTTAGTTCATGTGTTTTGATTTCCTTGTAATAACCAGGATCATTATCAATCCTCATTAATTTTACAAACATAGTATGTTATATTTGCATACATTATTTTCTTTTGTAGAATATAATGCATTAGAGATTGCTACAAAATTTGTTCTCAACGACAAGCTACGAAACACTAAAGATAGCTCAGCCTTTGAAGAGCTCTTTAGAAGATGTTGTGGAAGTTCTTAATTCGCTCCTTTCACACAAGTCACTGCCGCAATTAATTATTTCGTAATCACTGCAGTCCTTCGCGCGACCTCCCAAAGCGCCAAGGCCCCATCCCCTTTTCGAGAAGTGCCGCTCTACATCTCCAGAACTGTCACTGACCATAGAACGGTGCCACGAATTACCAGCGCCCAATTCACTTACGTGGCCGCAGATAACAGCCTTGTGGAACACCTCGCGTTCACGCCCGCCCGCCCCCCTTCACGCGTCCATTACACCGTCTCGCCCAACGCGGCGCGCGCGGTAACCGCTACGAACATCTACAAATCCTAACAGACCATAGAAGTCAATTCCGCGATTACCTCGGCTAAATGCATATTCGACGCGCCCGCCTTGTTAGGGACCTCCGTGGTGGCGGCGGCGGCGGCGGCGGCGGCGGCGGCGGCGGCGGCGGCGCTGGCGACGGATGTGCAGGTGGCAGAGGAGGAGACGGCAGAGGGGTTAGAGGTGGAGATAGCGCAGGATTAAAGGAAGTGGAGGAAGGGAAGAAAGCAAAGGAAAAGTAGAAAAAAAAGACGAGAATGAAGAGAAGAACATGATGAGGATGGAAATGATGATGAGAGAGGAAATAAAAGGATGAGAAAGAGAAGGCTGGGTGTGAGTTGGAGGCAGTGGGGGGTGGCGGCGTGGCTGGGGTGAGCCGGAGAGCCCCGACGGCGCAGGGGTGGGGGGCCCAGCGGGAGGGGGCGGGGCGGTGGCGGGGTGCCGATTTATGGGAGGCGGGGCGCTGGCTCCTCCGAGCGTATTTCATGTAAATAATCTGTGGAGCCACTTGTTAGTGGAGACGTGGGGAGTTACGGCGGCCGTCCCTCTCCGCCCGCCGCCGCCGCCACCGCCGCCGAGGCGAGAGCCGAGTATCAATTTAGCGCCTCCCGCCGCCGTAAAGAAGCGCGCTGCCTCCGCCTCCGCCTCCGCCGCCGCCGCCGCCGCCGCCGCCGCCCCCGGCGCTCGCTCATTATGCGGCTAACGCGCTTCATAATTAAACACGCGAGCAGCGCCGGCCGCCCGGCCGCCCGCTAGGAGGTAGAGAAACCCCCGGCGAGTGCACCCTGTTCTCCCACCTCCAAGAGCTTCTCGCACCCCCGATTTTTATTCCGTTCTCCGTTTTCCCTTTTCTTCTTTTATTGTTTGGGTTTGACATGTCTTCTCAGAAGCGTGAATAAACCCGTATAGATGTATTTGTTTCGGTTATTTTTTATCTCGCAATTTTCTTCATCCGTATACTCCGATTTTTCTCAACAAATTTCTTGAATATTGTGTTGATCCTTGTTCCCCCTTTTCCTGTGATTTTTTCTAACTTTCCGAATGTCAATTTTTTTGTACAATAATTGCAGTATTGTTAACGCGTTATACTTGTTTACAGCAGTGTTGTCAGGTCGATTGCCACGCCCCTTCACGTAGTTCGTCACCCTACAGAGACAACGCCATTCCTATTGTAAAACGGCGGGGATTACTAATAGTTTACTTTCCCGACGCTACATGCGCAGAGAAGCTCGTGGCATGCTACGGTGCCACGAATGCGTGCCACTGCCACCAGTAGAAGACCTTGACACCACTGGTTTACAGTATGGAAAATCGAACGTGTCTTCACCGCCATTGACAAATCTGGCAAAAGAGTTTACATTTCCCCTCCCCCTTTTTCTCATTTTTTTCCTTTGCATACAGTTTCGTCATCCCACTCTTTTCCGCTCTTCTCCAGTTGTTGTCATCTTATCTCATCACTTTTCATACAGTTCGTTTGACCTTTTGTTTTTCACTGAGACCTGCCCCCCTTCTGGGGAATTGTGCGGGCCCCGAAGTGCAGGTGTGCCCGCCGAGGCTACTCAGAGGACGTACGCTGACAGAGAGGGCGGGGCCGATGAGTCGTCTCCTCCTTCGCTAATTGTAAAGCAGCTCTCTATTTAGCCTGTCATCTAAATAGAGGACGACGCAACGAAATGGGGATGGAATGCTGAGGGAGGATGTTGTGAGGCTCGAGTCGAGAAATGCTGGATCGTTTGTCATTTTCTCACCTTTTGTCCCTTGCCTTCCGGACCAATTTATGCTGGATGGCATGAATCTATTGAAGAGTGCTTGTTTCCTGTGAAACGATTTTTAATAATAATGTCGTCTTAAAGACATTCCAATCGAGAGGGTATGGATTTAACGAATAGAATATGCAATATGCGAATAAATTCAAGAAGTTATCATAAATCAAAGTTTGTTATGAAGCGTAAAAAATAATAGAATGACCATGAGCTCGACACAAATTGAGTACTTGATTATATTTTACAATTGAGCGTTTGCCTGTTTCAGTATTTGAAATATTATGTAAGAAACAACGAAATCTTTTCAGAAAATTACCTTCTCTACTGTGTAATTAAAAACTTAGAATATCCCGTTTTGTGAGTTACGAGGGATTAAAATATTTTCATTTATTTGTTTTCTCGTTTATTCCACAACTGAATTACCTTTATCGCAAAATTCTACGGACTATCCTACTTTTCTTATCAACATTTAAATGTAATGGACAATGTCCTATAATCCAAAATATATAAAAGAAAATGACGCGGAAATTACAAAAAGGCAAATCCGCTTGAAGCAGCGTCGTCATGATACGCTTTTAAATCGAAATTCTCTCCAAACGGAAGATACAACAAAATGTTACCTGTTAGAAAGACATCACCATTCCTTACCATCTCGCCTGGTGCAATTATTCTTTACAGAGAAAGAGAGTTGAAGCTGAAAACTTCGTTCCCACGATATCAGGTTTCCCGGGACTGTTAGTGAATGAAAAATGAATATGAATTAAAATGAGTTCTCAAACGTAGATCCCAAAGAATAATGAACTACGCCTCACTTGTTATACAACTCACATTTCGAATATTTATTCATATGTTTTCGTTCAGAGAGCACGAACGTTATAAAACTGATCGTTAAATGAGATTTGAACCTCCTCTTTTAGATGTTATCTATGATAAAATATATAATATATTGAGTTGCGAAATGGGATTTATATTCGCATTTGTTTCTAAAACAAGACTCTGAAAGCCAAACCATCCAGCAAAATTCCATTCGAAGCTGAAGCTACGGTCAAGGCTCTTAAATCTCTGTCTTCGTATCTATTAAACGATTCTTAACTCATCTTAAACATATCTGATTTCATAAAACGATTCGAAACTTTTGGGAGAATTGAAGTCGTGATCTAGAATAATATATAACGCTTTCGGTAATCTCAACCAAATATCCTGGTCGTTCGAAGTTTAAACATAATCTGTCGACAGAATCTATTAAGTCTACATAATTACTCGGGCAACAGTTATGATATATTAGGCTTAAAGCAAAGGCTGCATGAATACGATATGTATTTTAAAACATTAATTCAAATATCGAGGAAGTTATTCTCTCATTAGTTATTCTCTCGCGACGATTTAGTTTCAATTGAGAAAACTTTTGGTTTGGAAATTGGTATTCCTACTTTTGGTATAAGTCTTACCATTTCCCCTTCACATTTTTCTGGGCATTCAAATATGATAAACATGAACTATTACTCATTATTAGAGACCGGAAAATACGTAGTATGAAAGGGGAAAATATGTACATAAATATGTAATGAAAATAGTAAGAATATGTTATAAAAATGTAAAATCAGATGTAATATGTAATATTAAAATACAGTAACTATAAAAAAATTTAAGTAATACGAAATTATATTTATAAAAATATTCCTAAAGAAATTTTAAATATAATACATACGTTTGGAAATTCATGGTTAAAGGTCACAAAACGATGGCGTCAGTAATACTTTTCACACCTAAGGTGAAACTGATATCAGTCACTGACGCACACTGCCCTGCCACACTGAGTTTAATTGAAGCAGGCACCCCGGACTGTGTGAACACTCCACCGTGTCATCATGTAGCATACCTCGAGTAAACAGCATGCAGTAGAATGTAGGAAAAATTACAGTTTTCAAAATATTTCTTTTCATAATAAATACGTAATAAAATTGAAGAAAATTGATATAATAAAAAGAATATCTTGTGAAAATGGCAAAATATGTAATAAAGTGCTAAATATGTAAAAATAAGTAACGACAAATGCTGATAATGTGTTAGAAAAGGGATTATTCGCCAAGATTATAATTTTTAAAGCGGTAGTAGAAAGACAAAAAAATGTAATTATATAAAAATCCGGTCTCCACTCATTGATCACAACCAGACACAGAGATACAGTGTCTTTATTACTTCTTTCCAACACATGCATAAATTGAAACAAAAACTACGCATCTTTCGACGAATCGAGGTGTCTGTATCGTTTCATTAATTAACCGGAACTCGGGAAAAATCCAAAAACAATGAAACTGTTTCGGATGGTGACTGAAAAATGCAATTAGGTGATGTGATACTCCACCTTTTTTTCTCATACTGCGAGGAGGGACTCAATGCTTATATTCAGTGCATCACCGCTTACGACACGTCTGCTGACATGTGACAGAACGACCGCAAGACGGATACCGCGTGTTTTTTATGCAGAAGACCGCCAAAAGGGAATTTAGGTGTTTTGTTATGGAACAGCAACATTTTGTGATATTCTTTGGATGTAAAGAAGTGTTGAACTGTATAAGGAATGAGGAAACAGAATGAATTAGTAGTCTATGAAAATCGATTCTACTGGCCAAACCTGTTTATGAATGCTAAATGTCATATGTAATAAATTAAATATTGTAACAAAACAGTCATTAAATATTATTAATATTTAACAAAATAAGTGTATGTACGTTATTGCAATACTCACAAAGACTGTTTTGTTAAAATATTTAATATTTGCAGCGATATACCAATGTATTCTATTTGTTGTTTTTGACTGCGAAGTGTGCTGCTTTTTCAGAAAACCATTTAGTGTGGTTTTATTCAGCAGCCGGTTTGCTGCCGCGCATCACTTGTCTTAGTTTGAAATCTCAGAGCTCCTGAATGTGATGCAACATCAAGTGTACTAAAGTTCGCACGATATCGGATTGTTAAATGTTCAGTTTTATAGATATTGACTAATAAATATTGTCAGTAGGTAAGGTCAGTGCAGGATAAGGAGCAAAAATCATGCTTCAGTGAAAATACTTTTTATGTTTGAGGAGTTCCGAGATAAAGGAAACCGAGGGAATTAGTAATCGATGAAAATCGATACTACAGGTCAAAAATGTATTGACAAAGGATAATAAATGTCATTTACAACAATACTCGATTAGGAATGAAAACAATTCATAATCAATGACGAGCAGACGTGTCTCCGAAATTGCCTAGTGTTCATTTCTACTTCTATTTTTCTGTGAAAATTGAAGAATCCGAAACAGACGCTTTTGAACTTTCCTGATGAAATGCCATAGTTGTACAATTGTGAACTATTTTTTGCATAAATGGTGTAAGTATGTTTACTATTTTGTTACTTTCAGTGAATAGTTTCCGACTACATTGCCATTATCACCAGAATCTGTTTTCTGGAAGCAGAAATTACGAATTTTCGTATACCAAAGTAGATAGCTTAGCTTTTAGAGTTGGCTATCGTGCATAAAATCATTTAAATGGTGCAGATTAAAGTCTGAGCTTTTATCAAGATAGAACTATTGAGAATAAATTCGCATGGAGATAACCGTGAATTGGGGACTTATCTTTTAATTTTGGCAGTGATTTACATGAAGCCTAGGATATTCTAAAAATGTTCTCGAAAATGGCTCCAAATTTTTTCTTGAAGTGTTTTCCTCGAAAAGAGAAAAGTGCACTTATATGGTATATGTCCGAATTTCAATAAATCTCTGAAATTTCGAAAATTAAAATTTTCATTAATATATCCTGAACTTTATACTTTGAAGGAAAATATTCCTTTCTAAAATGAATCTAAGTCTCAATTTTAAATCTTTAAATCATTTTATGTCTAGCTTGATTTTCAAATATTGCTTAATTTTAAGAAAAATAATTTTAATTCGGCGTCCTAAGTGTCATCGTTAACTGTTATCCAAAATATCGCTCATGTATTTGAGGTATATTTGTACAATATTAAAACATTACGTAAAAGTAACAAATACGAAAAAGATCTAGTGTTATTTTTAGATTCCAGATGTCAATTTTAAGATTCAAGATGTCGTGAAAAATTATTACTTTGTGACATTTGTTTTATTGCAGTTTGCCGCCATTGTTTTTTCATAAACTAAAAGAAAAATTCAATTTTTTGCCTCTTTCTAAACATTAACAAACAAGAGTGGCTTTTGTGATTTGGTGACTTATAACATGAAAATATGATATATGTCATATTGCCAACTAAGCACCGTATTGTTGTTCCACACGTTTAGAAATTAACTGCATCTGCAGACACGATGTTAACATGCGTACTAACAGAAAAGTGATACGGCGATTCCTGGAACTGCTAATGATTATGGGAAAACTTAAAACACTTTTCCATAAAACGAAATTTCATGTATCCTTAGATTTGTTTGTTTCAAATAGAGGGAAACATCCCAAAACTTGGAAGAACGCTGCTTTATCTAGTTCATGGTTGTGATATCAAGAATGTTGATAATGGATGTTAAGGTTATAAGAAGCCGTCACAAGTTCTGGCTTATAGATTTACAAGTCAGAAGAGTGATTTTCTGCACATTCATTTCGCAGTTAATTACCCCGCTTGAACTAAATCGTTTTCAAAGAAAACACTGAAGATACTTTCTTAAACTGATGTTTTCTATTCGTTGGTAAGAGTTTACGGGACAGCGTATATAACAAACACACCGATATGTAAAGCGATTCCTGAAAAATATAATGTTTTTCAGTATTGAAAGTGAAATTTCATATTTGAGGGTTATTTAAAAAGGGAGCAATAATCCAATAAAGTCTGGTTTTATCCAGGTGGATGCTCTCCTGCGGATTGCGATCCCTCAACCTTAACTTGTCATCTGAGTTCCGAACGTGACTTCATGGCTGTCCGGGAGACGCCCGCCGCGTCGTTGGCTGAGAGGCCGACGTTTCGCCTGTCATCTTGCAGGCTTCGTCAGGGCAGCGACAGTCACTGCCCTGCGGAAGCCTGCGACATGACAGGCGAAACGTCGGCCTCTCAGCCAACGACGCGGCGTCTCCCGGACAGCCATGAAGTCAAAGACACGAGCCGCGGAAGCTTACGTGTACATCTGAGTTCTGAAGTTGAAAATTGCATTCAAGGCCGAATATCAAAACTGAAGTCAGAATTCCAAACGAGCTTCTATGGCAGAAAACCAACTGGGTTATTCGCACTATTCTCAAATTTGCACCGAAAGTTCATTTTACAATTGTGACTATCGGTATAAACAGTTTTAAGCTTGGAATTAAAAACAAATGAGAAGAAAATCAATAACACAGCAGAATTTATAAGGCTTTGCAATCATGTCAACTGAAAAAGAAACGAAAAATTTGAGTCCCAAATCAACTGACCAAAAGTTTGCACAAACAATCCGAATGAAATTGTAAAAAATTGAAAGGTACTGTAAAACCTAATTTCTTGATTTAATATATTTTTCTGATAGTACATCTGCCTGTCATGCTTCTTCCCAGACAGTGCTGTAACTTCAACTTTTCGGCCTGGACACAATGGACCCTCTACGTCATCCGTATTTTGTGAAAATGGTGAAATAATAAATATTTTACCATTTTCACAAAATACGGATGACGTAGAGGGCCTATTGCATTTAGACCGAAAAGTTGAAGTTACAGCACTGTCTGCAAAGAAGCGTCACAGGCAGTCACAGTCATACAGTCACTGGGCTGAAAAACACTTCAAGCAGGAAAATCGAAAAAGTAGAACTGGGCCTCAGAGGTCTCCTTCAGGATGCGGTTAAACACTACTCGCGCAACACCGGACGGTTAAAATTGTCACGTATCCGGCCTACATGGACTCCTCAGGAACTGTTGAGCTACCTTCGGGATACGGTTAAAATCTGGCCACGCAACATCAGACGAGTAAACTTGTGATGTATCCGTACGTACATAGGCCCATTCGGAAGGTCACTTTCGGGATACGGTTAAAATCTGGCCGCGCAACATCGAACGAGTAAACTTATGATCTGCCAGCCCTGTGGCTGAGATCGCTAAGACAGTACTGTCGTAGGGATCTTGGACCTTGGGGTGGCGGGTTCGAGTCCCGTCTCGGGCATGGTTGTATATGTTCGTCCTTTCGCCCCCTATCATCACCATATCGTGTCATCATCATGTCATAACGTTACTTCCAATAGTGGTCGCTAATGACCGAGTAGTTGATGCGACCTTAAACAACAAAAAAATCTTATGATGTATCCGAACGTACATAGGCCCATTCGGAAGGTCAGCTTCGGGATACGGTTGAACACTGATCGCGCGACACCGAACGGGTAAAAAAGTCACGTACCGGACGGGTAAAACTGTCACATATCGGAGCGTACATAGGCCCCTTAGGAAGCCCGCACAGCGTTTCAGGTTTATTTACGACTTGTCGCGAGAGTGATTTAGAGGCGGGCATTTCATTTGGGCGCTGCCCACGCCCGCCGCCCGGGGCGAGCCCAGTGCCGTCTGCGGGGGCACCTCAGACGCGCGCTCTAACAAGCCGTGAAAAGGATACGCGCGACGCTTTCGTTACGGCAGCCCTGCCCCACCGATGATTTTATCTTCGGAATCTTTCGAAAATATCTGAAGTTGGTGAAGAATCGGGTACTGAGGCGGTCAAAAACCGGATGTCCGGGCAGTTGGATAGATTAAAGAACGATTGTGTGTTGTAGAATGGCGCTGGATATTGTGCGTATGTATGTTCAGAATGTCGCACCCTTATTATGTGCGATATAACGCACCTATTTGTTGCCACGTAATAGTCTGAGATGGATGGACGAGATGTGAATACGTTTACTCATTGGAATATATATCAACACACAAACACATATTGCGTTTTGTAATTTTCTTGAAACTTTCTGTATTCTTTGGATTTTTAATGTAAATCTTATTCTGTTAAGTTATCTGAAGATGGGAACGCATCAAGTAAAGAGGTGTCATATTTTATGAAGTTATAATTGTAATAAATATGTAAGTTTTAATAGAAGTGAGTTGTCTTTGATTGCTTCTAATTAAGAAAAATTGAATATTGCTAATTGCCATGGAAAAACTTGTACAATGAAGAAATAGGGACAATTGAATATTTTCTGTTACCTAGTAATGAAATAGCAAACGGAAACCGTTTTTTTTGGGGGGCGGGGGTGGAGGCGTACCAGCTGACAGAGTTTGGAGATTGATATGAAGGAGGATGAAAAAGAAACTTCTCGTGTGAGAAAAAGTAAAAGTAAAACGGGTAAGTTTTGAACAAAATAAAACAGTGACCAAATAAGCGAAAGGACATTATATTCTTCAAAACTATTAAGCTTATTGAGAGTTGGTGAGGAGCGAGTAAAAGAAAGCTCAAGAACGCTTTCTTTCGGAATAGGGCTCTGGTTTGTATATGTATTTAAATATTCAAAATAATTTGTTGTAAGAGTGAAATGTAAGTCATTTTGCCATTTGAACTTTTGTTGTAAATGTATTTTTGTTGGCGCATGATGTCCGAGAGCAACCGCGGACCGTGTGACGAACGCAGGGATTGCTGGTGGTGTGCCTGCCGCTACGGCAGGGCACAGACTTTTTCGCACAATTTGTAACGTTTGTGTAAAATGATAATGATTATATTGTATATTGCGTGTCTTTAATATTTCATGCACGAATATTTCTGCATTAAATTGCTGAAAACAGCACACGATTTCATCGAAAATGTTCATGTTTATAGCACGCATGAATAATACAGTGCTTAGCATCACTAAACTTGACCACCTGTATTACTTTCAGCATCAATAGTTGCCACAGCATCAATGTTTGGCAATTTCTTTGACTTTAGAAAATGTTATCCTCGCATTCATTAAGGAATCAATTTCTTAAAATTAACACTACTTCACTGATGTTTTTTGTAGAATATAAAATATATTACATTCTACATCTTTTATGAATGACACGACATGTCAATGTTTTATACATGCTGCGAAAACCTTCATGAAGAATACTTGAATTGGGGAAATGAAATAAATTTTAATTAAGCGTAATGTTGGTCGTAGTGAAGCCAAGATTTAGATGATGAAGGACCAGAACTGAAATTCTCAGACTTTTACGTATCTAGAAACGCAAATTGGAGCAAGTATTACTTAATATTCTGAGTAGAATATTGAAGAGGAAAACTGTTCTAAGGCAACTGCATTCCTGGATATTAAACTTAGGAGCCATGGAGTCTATACATTACTGACTCCATTGAAATTAATAGACTGAAATGGTATGGACTTATTACACAGAATGTGTGAAAAGCGATGTCATTAGAAGCTCTGGAGAAGCTCTGCTTCACAGAGAAGACGAGAAAGACCTAGAAGTACGTGAAAAGAAGCAAAGAAAAAGGCGATGGAAATAAGATTAACTGTAGAAAACTACAGTGAAAGTTTAAAATTAAAAGTGGATTGACAGTGGTGCCTAAAGGTGTAAAACATTTGCAATACTACAACAGTATACCATTTACTGATCTTCTCAATAAGAACAATAATTTAATTTTGTTTCCTGAATTATATGTTACATATTCCTGAATTATATATTACATATTCCTGAATTATATATTACATATTCCTGAATTATATAGTAGATTAGAGATATTGAGTTTAACCAAATATAACACGTAATTTAGTATTTATAGTATAGTATAGTAAATTTTCACATTTTCTGAATTTTCTGGTCTTCCACATAGTTTAATTGATACGAAACTTTCAAAAAATTATGAAAGAGCAAAACCTCTTTTTTGTGAAAATTTGCGTGGAAAACTTTGAGAAAATTTCATTAGAGCGATTCTGAAAATGCGCTATTTTGAATTAATTTACTGTAGAAAAATTGTTTCCGTTCTTGAGTATTGTAGAGTAGTTCTAGTTAAAACTTTTTATTTCAAAAAAATGGTGAAATAGCCCAAAAGAGATAGAAACTCACAATATTAGTAAGAGATTCAGCGGAGCGAGTTTACAATATCTGTTGAGTTTTTCTACAGCTTCTACAAGTGACCAGACACATTTCGAAGATTAACCTGTATTTAACTGTCACAAGAATTTCTTTTTCGTACTGAAACACAATAAGACGCGAGCGAGCTGTGAAGATAATTGTCGATAGCATTGCAGCTCTAAATCAGAAAACTTGGAAGAAAGTGAGCGGATTGGGATTTGAACCTCCGCTGAGGTGTTGGAGCTTCTACCACGAGTAACATAACGAGTGGCCATTGCGCAGTTGTGAACTATTGCCTCCTTCTTCCCATTCCCCTCTTCCCTGGAAAGCATATTTCACCCACTCACGGGCGATTCCTTTCTCTCCGTTCGGCTGCAGCGCAGAGGCCGCCTGCGCGTCGTAAAGCTGCACAACTCTCCATTTCCAGACAGAAGGCGGTGGACGGAGAAATGCGGAAAACTGCAATTTAAACTTCGCTTGATAATTAACAAAATCCTCTAAGATCAGATGTTTCTTATGGGATCTTGTCTACGGGAAGCACAGTGGTAACAATTATTCAGTATGTAGATCCGCTGGCCGAGATCGGTAAGGCAGTAGTGTCGTAGTGCGATCTGAAGGCTGACAGAAGGATCGCGGGTTCGAGTCCGCCTCGGGTATTTTTATATTTGTTTCGTCCTTTCATTCCCTATCATCACTATATCATTTCATCTTCATAGTTTCCATGATGTTAAATCCAATAGTTTTCGCTACTGACCTATATGCTGATGCGACCTTAAATTTAAAAAATCGGTATTTCCTTTCTCACACACTATGTAGTATACACGAAGTATTGTGATGCCGCGGCAAACAACACACATTTTTGACAGAAAAAGGCTTACTGCGGTTCCCTGATGCCGAAGAAGTGGATAAATCGTGTACCAATAAATAGTATATTACCACCTCTAATACGTTATGGACTCACAGTCCATTTGGGTTCTTGATATCGAAAAATAACCCGATGGCAAAAGTCGTTGCCTGGCCATGTGTGCATTGCTAGATTCTAAATTGTTGGGAGGATTTTCTCAGAAATGTGTATTCCATGAATCAGGACGAACTCAAAACTCTACGAATTTTAAATGAATATTTCTTGTTTTGGTAATACATAATAGGAGGCATTTACATTTTCAGAATTATCTCGCAAATTGCAGACAAAACACACTCATAAAAATGATGCATGTCTCCTTTTCGTTTAATTTTCTGAGTTTTCAAAAATTGCAAAATTTCAAATTTTTGGCGTCTTCCTACAACTACAATTTTGAAGATGGAGATTATTTCTTTAATAAAATCTGTTCTTTGTGTTTCGGTAGGCGAGTTCATTTTTCACAAATCTGAGTACTTTTTGCACAACTTTGAGTGAAATGTGGGCAATATTGAAAACGATTTTTTCAAAACGGCCATATTTTTTTTGTTTAAAATTTTTGTACGAATAGTACAAATAAATACACAACATAAACGACATTTTCATGTATTCTTTTGAGGAATCCAACATTGCACAAAAGTTTTTATGTATCTCTCATGTCGTTAATATTTACATTGTATGCGTTTTTGTACATAGTTTTGTTTGTGTGTACAAGCCCTTCAAATGATTTATCATCAAATTCCTCAAACACTCGAAAGTTTTTTGTGAAAATGAGCTCCAGAGTGAGCGTTTTCAGAAACGCTCAAACGACATTTTCTCAATCATGGCTCCAAATTTTGCAAATGAAAATGTGACTATGTGACCAAGTTTTATTCTTCCATAATACTAGTGGAACCTGGCAGAAGTTCTTCCACCCTTCCATCTCCCTCTTTTCCCTTCCATCTCCCTTTCTCTGCCTCTCCCTCCTGCCTTCTTTCTCTCTCTCTCTCTCTCTCTCTCTCTCTCTCTCTCTCTCTCTCTCTCTCGGTCTCTCCGTCTCTGTCTCAGTCTGTCTCAGTGTGTCTCTGTCTCTGTCCCTCTCATTTACATTTAGTTGCAGATTCTGCGTCTCTGAACAGGTGAGGTAATATCGATGCGCCGGACTAGTAAAAATGTAATAGAATGTTCATGAAGGTCTCATCCTGTAGATTAAGATGTGAGAAAAGTTTCTTTGAGGCCTTCAGCCTCAAAATTTTAGTTTTTAATGCCCTACGATGCTTCGTTTAGGAGTTATTTAACGATATCGATTCAAAATTCTGCCGAGTATTGCAGGTTGTATTTGACGGAAATATTTAGTTTTGTTCTACAGCGCTATGTAATGGAGTTACAACAGAATTAACCGCAGATAAATCTTCTGGGTGAAAAAAAAACACGTAGAAGTGACAACATATATATATATATATATATATATATATATATATGTATATATGTATATATATATATATATATATATATATTTAAACCCATATTTCAATTCTACAATTGAAGGTGTGAAAAATTGAAAAAATGTGAAAAACTGCTGCCGCTGCAGGAAGAGAGCGAAAAAAGAGCAGGTGGGAAGCCGAGGGGATGTTTAAGGGCAGTGAACGAAAGGTAGTTCAAGATGAATCACTCAAAGAAGTCATTCACAACCGTTTTCACAAAAATGTGTGGAAGCATCAATGAATTATTTTAAGTATTAGTTGTAATATATATATTGTTTTCACTTGTGTCTGTTACTCAACTCTTCGGGTTCTTGGTAAAGGATAAAATTTGGTATTTGCATTTGGAAGAATATCGTCGTTCTTTTTTTTTTTTTTTTTTTTTTTTTTGAAGAATGCGTTGTGAATTCTTATTCCTGACAATATAGTGGTTGATATAACATAGTTACCTTGAGTTATGGAATGGCTCTCGTATCAGCCTGTCGATGTATCTCTCTCGTGATAGTATCTATACCAAATTTCGTATCGCAATTGAATCTGAATACCGCTTTAAAAAAAATAGCCACCCGGACTCCGTTGCAAGTGGCCGGGTGCTCTGTTCCCCGAAGCCCAGGAGCGACTGGAGGTCCGGGAAGTAAATTTAAAAACAGCGCAGCGCGAGGCGGTGCGGGCGAGGACGAGGGGGGTGAGGGGAGACGGGGGACGCGTGCATCTGATGAGGCGACCGGGAATCGCGCGAGGCATCGCCGCATTCCCAAAGAGATTACTTTTTTAAAACCAAGTTGCGAGCGGAGGCGGCGATGGAGGAGGTGGCGGTGGCGGTGTCGGCGACGAGGTTACACGTCTTGGCGCTGGCGGGGAAGAAGGTGGAGCTTGTGAGGAGGTTGGGATGGGGCGAGGAGGAGCTGGAGGGGGAAGAAGGGAGCTAGATGGGCTGTATCGTGTTAGGTCGTATCGGATCGTGTCGGGTCGATCGGGTTAGGTGGAGTCGGGTACGATCGATTAGGGACAAGTAAGGTTGGGTAGTGCCAGAGTCGGTTAGGGTCGAGCAGGATCAGGTAGGGTTGGGTCAGTTCGGATCGGGTTAAAATCGCAAAGGATCGAGTCCGATCGGATCGGATAGAATTGAATTGGACGGGCCGAATAAGCGCGAGTAGAACAGCAATGGGAAGGAGTGAGGGCGGGGGAAGGACGAGTCAAGAGAAGTCAGTCAATGTGGGTCAGGTTGGGTCCCAAGGAATCAGGAAGGAGCAGGACAGAAAGTCAGGGTGGGTCAGTGTGAGTTAGGTCGTTTAGAGTGGGTCAGTGTGGGTAAGGGCGAGTTACGACGGGGTCAGAGTAGGGTAGGATGAGTTAGAACTAGGGAGTAGAGGACGAGAATGAAAATGAGAGCGAAAGTGATGGTGATAGTGAGTGAGAGGAATGAGAAGGGGCAAAGGAAGGGCAAGGAGGGGGCGGGAATGGAGTGGGGCTCAGAGACAGGCGCGACTGAGTCGATGACGGGGCTGGAAGCAAAAGCGAGTGGCAAGTGCAAGGGCGAGACGGGGTCGGAGAAAAAGGTGGTGTAGAATAAAAGGAGAGAAAACGTCAAGGAGCGATGGCGGGAGTTGTGGCAGGGTCAGGGGGGTCTTGGGAGGTGGCGGCAGTAACGATAGACGTCGGTCGTAACGTTACCCGGGAATATTTTGCGTGAAACATCGCAATACACCGATATTCTCGATGGGCGCGATATACAAAATGTATCAACACTTTTAATTAATAGAATGATATGATTTAATTAGGATGAGTATATGTCAGAATTTATAGTTAAATTAACGTTTTTACAAATTATTAGCTATTAATACTTTTGTTGGTTTTACAATATTAAAGGAACTTCATTATTAAAGTGTAAAAATGCTTACTCAAGCAATAGAGCCTACAAATTCCTATTTGTCCGCTAATAATGTAATTTTCAGGTTTTGTTAACTTTTCTTGTGTATTTACTAGCTTATTTTGTTATCATCTCAAAACGGACAATTTTGTATTATGTACAAGGAAGAATATCGTAAGCAGTTTCGGGCCTCTTATCGCTAGCGATTGTGTCTTTAAAATACTTCTCGGCTACAAATGTTTCAAACTTCGAGGAAATACTCTCGAATAGTGCGTTCATGGTAACTTTGTTGTGATATACCACAAAATTCAATCAATCATTTTACTACTTTTCATCTTCGTGTCTTCGTAGTATAAAAACAAGTTTTATGTGAGTGGTCCATTTAAATTCAAGAATACCAAAAATCAAGACCCGCTCTCATGCGACGTTGGGAACGAATTCCTTTGCTTTTCAGCCCATAGATCTTTTGTGAACTTCGCTCCAAACACATAAGCTAGTATAATTTTCTTTCAACTCAAACAGTCATATTAGTCAATTTAGTTGAAAATGTAGTAATTGTAATCGTAGTAATTGTCAGGACATTGTAAATTGCATATCACTGGACCGAATGACGATAGTTAAGCACCACACTTTTGATTTCTTCAAGGTATCGTATTACAAAAATGTCATTTAAAAAACCTTTGCTATTGCATGACGTCTGCTGAGTCGAAACAAGTGACGCACTGAGCATGGAAATTTAGTTCATCTTCGTGGAGTGAGAATAGGTGGAATAACACAATCAAATATTTGCATTTTTTAGTCAAAGAGATATTGTTTCTTTGTTTTTGCGTTTTCCCCAGAGTTCCTGGGTATCTAATGAAACCACAGATATCTCTCACATAGCCGCAGCTTGGTTACTTTCCTTTTAATTTCTGCGCACTTTGGAAATAGTAATATAGATTATGGGGGACATCGAATATCAACATTTAGGCAAAAACACTCGTTCCTACATTTCATAATTCACCTATGTCCAGTAAAGAAGAAGGAGTAGGAATCCCGCAGGAGTCAAGGAATCATTGCTTTCGGGTTCGGGTAGCGACATAGTCCGAATGAACATCCGACAAAAAGAGTTGGGATCACACATTTTTTTTATATTTTATTTCAATTTTTAATAGATTATAATTTTCGTACTATGCCAAAGAACCGAACAACTGAATGTTTAAAGTTTCTTTTTATTTAGAACCTGCAGAGCAGAATTTTCGACACATGAAAATATTTCTTAAACATTTTAAAGCATTGGTGACGTCACATTCTGGTAGTAATTTCGCTGTCGACGAGTTAAAATTAAATTTATTTGTCGCATGAAAAGAAATGATTTAAAAAAAAACTAGTAATGTAGCGCGCATACTTTCTGGCATTATTTGTAGCTTTTTTTTCAAATTTCAAAAATTTAGGGTTCAATAAAAATGAACCCTGCGCCATTTTTAGCGTCCTTTGCTCTATTCGAGGAATACATTTAAATAAACATTTTAGAGTCGTTCTTGAGAATTTTTTAATATATTGCCACTATTTTTTAATACATTGCAATTTATGCATGAAAAACTAAGCGACAATTATTTTTTAAAAATTGAACCTGACCTTATTTAAAGATATCTTTTAAACAAATTTCTTTACGGAAAAACTATCATTATTATTGTACTTTTTCAATGTTATTTTTTTTTCAAATTTGAAGTCTTTGCTTATGAAAAACGCCACTTTCCGTTGCAGCATTAAAATACGTTTTCTTTAGTATTACGATTCGTAGAATGGCGAGAAAGTAATTATAAATCTTATAGTTTTGAGATGTTTTTATTTTCAAGTATTAATAAATAAAGAAGAAAAATTGGAAGTAATACCTGTACCAAAATGTTATTACATACGAATTTAATTTTTTAAAATTTCTTTTAACTTCTTTTAAGTATACCCTCTAAATAATGTTTTCTAGTCCTCACCGTACGTCACAACAGTCACTGTTTTAGTGACCTTTGTTCGCAAGCGGCCCGCTGTACAAAGGGGTGCGGCGGTGGGGAGGATAGAACTATAGGCGTTTTATTATAAAAGTATTTATAAATGAAAGTGCACAAATTGACAGCGATGCGTAAGTTGCATAGTTATTACGTTTCTCTTATTTGTTTTAACGCTCCCCTGTAAATATTTTCTTACCACTCACCACAGCAGGCACTCTGGTTTATGGCGTTTGTATACTTGCGGCCCACTGAACGATGTGTAGGGGTGAGGCGGAAGGGAAGATGTAGAGTGCGGAAGGCGGCGGTAAACTACTGATGTTTAATTTTCAGAGTATTCATAAATGAAAGTACACAAATTGACAGTAATGAGTAAATTACATATTTATTATGTGTATTTCATTGTTTAATGGCCGTAAATATTTCCTTGCCACTCACCGCAGCAGGCGTGTTGGGTATGTGGGTGTTTGTGCAGTTGCGGCTCACTGGGGGGGACGGGGCGGCCAAGGCGGGCGCTGGGGCGGGGGCAGGGTCGGGTGCAGGGGCGGTGGCAGGGGCGTGGCAGGGGTGGGGGCGGGGAAGGGGCGGGGCGGGGAAGGGGCGGGGCGGCGAAGGGGCGGGGAAGGGGCGGGGGCAGGGGCGGGGGCAGGGGCGGGGGCGGGGCGGGGACGGGGCGGGGGGCGGGGGCAGGGGCCGTGGCGGGGGCGGGGACAGGGGCGGGGCAGGGGCGGGGGCGGGCCGCCGCCTGGCACGGGGCGGTGGCGCCTCGTATCGACGAGACGCGCGTCTCCATGGCGACCGCCCGCGCCAGGTGGCGGAGAGAGGGGGGACGCCACCTCCGCCCTCGCGCCAATTAGTGCTTTCTGGACTCGAACCCGGCGCCTCACCCGCGAGGAATAGCAGGTTTATTTTTCTTTAATCCTTCTTCGTTTTTACACAGAGATTTCACTTTTGGACTTGGGTACACGTAAAAAGTTATGAAGATGGGTCATCGCATTTCATTTTGAACAGAATACACATCTAAGGTAACGTCGGCACACGCCAGCCAGATCTTCAAACGGCTGGGCAGGCAGGCTGCCGGACACATGGGACAGACAATAGCACAGGAAAATGCCGTGCCCCCGTGACGCGAGGCGAGCGGGCAGGGCCACCGGAACCCCAGAGGGCGCACATGTGGCCTGCGGCCTCTCGCCGTACAGGGCTGAAGGCGGCCACGTGACCGCCAAAATAACTTTGCAGAGGCAGGAGCAGAAGGTAGTTGGAGCACCTCGTGAGCAGACGTGTATGCTCGCCCAAGACGGGAGTGTAGTCCTTGAGACACGGCGTGTGCGTAACACGGGTGTCGGGCCACCGGCGCGGTAAAGAGGAAGGTGGGGGATGCAAGAGCCTAAGGGTCAGGGAGCAGGCGCGTGGAGTCACAGAGGTACTGGCGAACGTAACCCCAAAGCTGTACATTTGTAAATATTGTAAATAAACAGATTTGTACAAAGAGCTCGTGTCTGTGTTGTCATTTCGCTACCACAACGCCACATGAGTCTGCAGTCTTTTTGGAAGATACAAAGCTGGAAATAAATTTATTTAAACATGTCTATGTACGTATTTTCAATTTTAGTACAACGCTCACTTCAGCACACATGTCCTGCTCCATCGGTCTGCCTAATTATAACTCTAGTATATTCTGTACCAGCATCAATGTGGCCAGCGTAAACCGAACCCTCTGTATTACAGAGGGTTAATGGGCTGATAGACCACGGGATCGATCCCAGACAACTGGCGGACCGTTATATGATGTGTTAAAAATCAACGAGTTTGTGAAGTCTCACGAAATTGAGTTGTTGGTTGACTGTTTTGAATGGTGCTTTCTGCGGTATCCATGGTCACTTCTAGGCAACTGCCGGAGTACTACCCTATAGAACGGGCCACGGACCTAGCGTGATGTTCCTCTACCTCCTCTCTTCACACTTTCTTATCGTCCGCCCTCCTTCCTTCTCCTGCTCCTCCATCTCCGACTCGGCCTAGAACTCCCTAAGCGAGTACATCCCGATCCTTCCTCGTAATTTTTTTTTAACAGCTTTATTTTCTATCTGTTCAATCCATTGATTTTACAGAGGTGCTGACCTTCCTCGTAAATGGTATACGACGGCAAAGAAGAGGCATTTGCCCTTAATGGAACAGATAGACTGGTTAAAAAATAATTATTCTAATGCTTTATCGGATGGTTACGCATAGAATGCCATAGGGAATCCCTAACAAACGAACCATTGGTCGGATGCGGTCTTCACTTCTCATTCTTCCCTCCTCTCACCTTACACACACACACACACACACACACACACTCACACACAAAGACACGCTTCACTTTCATGAGAATGTCCTGACTGTGGTGGTGCTCCACTGGAGGAGACACCTCGAGGTCAAAAACATCGCAAATGAACTATAATAACGAGATTGGCGCTGGACTAATCATCACAATAGTTGTCGCGCCCGAAAACGAATATAAACTCATTCAGACAGAAGCAAGGAGAGACAAACGTTTTTGTAATAAGCTCATTTTCATATCATAAACCCCCCAAATGTGTATTTGTGTTAATTTTTGCAGCATTACAATATTGTCTCTATACTACGAATACGAGAAAATAAACATTACTTTAACTTACGTAATTCTTGAATAATACTTGTTATATTACATGGGTTCTTTTCTGATATTTCAGTATTTTTACGTTTGACTGCAACTGCTTAAAACAGATGATTTGTCAGAAGAAACAAATTTTGTTTTCTAATACGTTTATCCATGATAAAAAATTTATGAATTATCTCGATTCATTTCTGAAGCGTTCCCTTAAAATTTTAATGTCTAAGCTACTCTGTCATTTACGATATATTGTGACTTCCCTAATGTGAGATGTTGTGACGTGACAGTATAATTCACATAGACTATTATCCATCAAGTCATAAACGCAATATCTACTTCTAGCGAATGCGAGAGTACCCTGAGAATATGAAGCGGCGAATGTAAGTCCAGTTGACGTAACGAGATGGAACTACACACAAATACTACAGAGGCTCAATGCATTACGTATTTAATTAACCGGCCGCATTGTGAACGGAACGCACGATCTGCAATGAAACCCTACAACATCGCTGGAATACGTGTTCTCAAATACCAGTGAATACTCATGTGCCACTGACTGCACAAATGGCATTGTATTCTGGAGATGTTGCATCTAATGTGCATCTCTACGCTTGACGGAAGTATGTGCCTTATTTCGCGCTGTGAGATGATAGAATTACAATACATTGTGAGAGAACCGGTTCTGTAAAGGAAGGGGATGATACGTTAATAGTGGATGTGGATGATGTGTTGCATAGACGTTCTCACAAAACGTCCCGAAGTGCTTCGAATCAATTTTCAAGCGGTTCTCGTTATTATAGTTCAGTTGCAATGTTGCTGCACGTGGTAACTATCAAATGATTGAGAGAATGCACATACGTAGCTGAAACTTTGGAGATCTTGGATATTCGTTGTTAATTTTTGCTTTCAGAACTGTTATAATACAATTAGGAGTAGTACTTGTAGTTTTCTTGACTGTTTTAAGGTAAACATAACATGTGAATTACTAAATAGCCTGGCGGTTTTTAAGCACAATGCCAATTTATCAGAAGTCGTCTTGGCAAATGATAGATAACCTTTGACCACACGATTCTTTGGAATCCACCATATTTTGTACGCAATATTAAATGTTATTTTGGTTTACCTGAACTTTCTTAGTGTGAAGTACGCTAGCAGTAAATTTAACACTTGCGAACCTCCTGAAGAGTTGGTAAAGTTGTTGAGAACCACTAACTCCAAAGTTTATAAAAACAAAAGATTCGCATAACACATTCTTAAATTGTTAAGAATGTGTTCCACTCATTCTTTAGTTCCTAACTGACGTTCATATTGTAAACTACTTCCCTCGACGGCCTCCCGTAGGCTGTCTGTCCAGATGAAAATTTGGTTCACCCTCAAATCCAATTTGTAATTTTCACTCGTCTCATTACGAACAATTGAACCACAGAATTGTGCACCCGAACGATAAATACGATCATTGCCCTGAAAGGTCTCGAGCAACGAAGAGTACCAAGTCAACTTGGATCTCCATCGCGGACCTCACAATCAGACATCACCATTTGTAAAATGAAAGCCAAGCAACAAATTGAAACATTTGATTATTTAAGACGGAATAATTTACAGTGCATTAGTTGTTTTCGTAGCAGTAACAGCCAGCAGTCAGCAGCCAGAAGCTAGAAACCAGCAGCCAACACTCGGCCAACAGTCACTGGTCCCAGTTAGCAGAGGGTCGGCAGTCACTGAATTTAAAACTGCTTTAGACAGTGTAAATTCCGAGCCAAAACATTTCACGTGAACTCTTATTATTTACGACCGATGTCATCAGACATTTATTTTTAATTATTTATTGTTATTATTTGTAAACTTATTAACCCTTCTCCGGGCAAGGTACTTTTGTAACGTAACCGGACAAGCAGTGTCCAGCAGACATGTTTTGTACAGTCACACGTTTTTTCCACTATTCTTTTCTTCAACTTTCCCAGCTATTGTTTTAAATTGTTTTAGGATTTCACTATAATGAAGAGAAAAATGAATAGTTAATGAATATATTTCCTTTATTATACAAAAAACTTACAATAAGTGATGATGGGGTGTAACATTTTTTTTACGAGAATACATCGTTTAACTTTCTGACGAATGCGAATGGCCATCTGTTTGTTTGTTTTATTGACACGAGAATAAGTGTACCAGCTGGTCCAAGGCATCAACTCCATATTCGTATAATTGTAATGAAGTATTATTTTTGGTATATGACCTGGGTTTTCTCTGCGGGATTGCTTCTTTCTGCTTCAAAACGTACGATACAAAGTAGATTCCCTTGAAAGGTCGTAAAAGATGAATTCAGGGTCAACATCTATGGAGCTGGAATTCCCGAGGAATGAGTTCTCTTCTTCTTGTGAAGAGTTCCGACAAGATTGAGACCATTTATCAGAAGACGTTCTGTGAAAGGCTTGTCCATGACATAATTGTCACGTGACATCTAGCGAGTTCTTGGATAAGGTTCAGTGAAATTTTGAACAATTTTGCTACTCAAAATTGGAAGCTCCCTTTTCACCGTTTTCCTTTCAGGTATACGGCAATTTAGAGGATAGTACTAAACATCGCAGGCCCCTCACAACATCATACTTATACTTGTCTGATTTAGTTGGTGTGTACCGTTTGAATGTGCATCTGTCCTGAATGGAATTAAAATTTCGTTGACAGTAATGTCGGTTCAGGATGGTAATGTTTTTTCAAATGTCCATTAAATTTTTCCCACACGTTCTTCAAGCGGTAAATTTATCATTCCGACGTCTTGTGTACCACGTGGTTTTGTCATCAAATCGTAGAAAAATAATCACTTGAAACAGAGCCCCATTGTTGCTCCCTATACAGGTGGGCCATAAAAACTGTTTTACAATACTGTTCCCATATACTTCCACCATGCCTCCAGCATCGAAGCTGAGTCTCTTTCCAAGGGAACCTCGCGGGACCTTACCGAAAGAACACATATCTTCCGGAACCTCCTTGCCCGGTTACGTAATTTTAAACGAAATAATTATTTTCACTTCTGTGTTTTGACCAAATTTTGTGAAACGTCATACGTAGACGCTCCAATAGATCAGAAACAAAGTCACGAAAGCGTAATATCAGATACATTTTATTTTATTTTATATGACAGTAAATATAACCCACAGTGTCCAACAGACACTAGTTGCCCGGATAAGGGTTAATGTAACTTTTATTTAATGCAATCACATGCAGGTATTAAAGACATACTTAACGCAAACGTTTACCGGGGAAGACATTTCATGTTACGTATGACCTACTATAGTAAGTTGAGACCAGCCGAGTCAAAGCCCCTGTCGCAATTGCGTAAGCTCCGCATGGGCATTTCGCTGCTTGGGAGGCCCTCCGCGCCGCGCCGCAGCGCCCCGCGCGGGCCGAGGCCTCCCAGGGCGGCTGAGTTGTGGCGGGGGCGGCGCCCCGCCGAAGTCCCTCGCTTGTTAGCTGCCGCGCGGGAACAATGAGAGGCGCGCGCGGGCGGCGGGCGGGCGGAGACGGACGAGGCGCTAGACGGCGGCGGCGGCCGGCGGCGCTAACTCATCGCCCAGATGTATCGATAATCGCGCTCCTCTCGCAGCTCAAATTTAATTAGGCGCCCGAGGCAGGTGCGGACCACACCTGGAGCCCCCGCCCCCGCCCCCGCCTCCGCGTGAGTTACGAGTTATGCGGAGGAGAACGCTAGAGGCGGGCTGGAGGCGCGGGCGGGCGGGCGGCCGGAGAGACGGAGGAGCCAGAGGCGGTGGTGGGGATGCGGAGGGAGCTGTGGCCGCGGGTCCGTGTTTGGGGCAGTGATGTGCGTCTACGCGTAAAGAACCATAGTCTACGTCTACACGTAAACAACGCGTAGACAACGGACACTGCGTAGACAAAGGTAATCTATGTAGACAACGGTAATATACCTTTTTTGTGGGGCAAGGGCGAATCTAAGAGGGTCAGGCTCCGCTCTAAGCCAAAATTTATTTATAAATATTGGATCACAATTATTGGAAATTGATTGAATCCCATTTAAAGGAGTACTAAAGGAGTGCAAGTTGGAACAATCCTACAGATTTCTTGAGATTGATACGGAGGTTGTCATTTCTTCATCAGGAATGGTATATTTTTGTTTTGACTTACTGAATCGTAAATATTTTTTATATTACATTTAAAACAATCTTCACTATTACTTCTTATTATAAATTTTTTGGGGTTATTTTACGTGGAAACATAGGCTACACGGAATACATTGTCTGCGTAGTCTACACGTAAAAAGAGTCACGTAGACTACACGTAGATGACGCGTAGAAAACACCGCGTAGACGTAAAATTATAGTTTACGGCACAACTCTGGTTTGGGGTGAAGACGGCGGTGAGAGTCAGCGACGCCAGCGACGTGGTGGAGGTGCAGGTGAAGATGGAAGTGGAAGGCTGAGGAGAGGGCGGTGGAGGTCGGATATGGAGGAATTGGAAGTTGTGGTGATGGGTCTAATGAAGACGGCAGTGCTGGAAGGAACGAGGGCAGAGGGCCGTGGTGATTGAAGGCGGAGGGAAAGATGGTGGCGGGGTGGATGAGGAGGAGATGATTGTGCAGACAGAATGAAGACGATGTGGAGGATGCGGCAGTGCTGGTGACCATGGACCTATGGCGAGTTCTGGAAATGCGGAGGAGGCGTTAGAGACAGCGCTTAGGGAGACTGACGACAGCACAATGGGTGGTGGGAGAGATGAGGCGTCAAGGGGAGGATGCGACAGAGAGGAAATGCAGACAAACTGAAGGAGAAACTCTTAGTAGCCGTCTCGGTTGGAAACTCTGTGACGGTAACTTTTGCTGTCATCCGAAAATTCTATCATTGGTGCACTCATGAATACCAACTGGATGTTAAGCGGCTTACATACTGATTAGATAAGAACTAAATAGAAAAGTCAAAATAACTACTGGCGATACAGATTATTCATTCATAGTGGTAGGACATAACGAATGAAAATAATTATTTTAACAATTCTGATTACGGGAGGAAAGTGACAGCTGTGTTTATGTAGTCGATGGGACTTTGAAAAGTGCTTTGGCTGAAAAATGTTCAGTGGAATTCACTGAGATACACCCATCGTGTTATTGTCGACCAAATAGGAGACGCGATATTTGCCATTCCCGGACATTTATAAAATGAAATGTATTTTGCGATGTGTGTTTTGCGATACTACAGCATCTTGTTTTGTTCCACACCATTGCAACCAAAACGTCAACTTCTTCGTGGGAATCAAACCTACAAAGAAGAGGGATCACCCTCTAAACCATGCGCACCTTTCAGTAAACTTCATTTGAATTAACAACTGGAAGTGAGTAAATGAACTATCTCCTTTGGAAGATAGCCATGAAATAATGCAGTTTCGGAACAAATATTTTGTCCATCGATTAGCTGGGAACGAAAGAGACATAACCGCATGTACACTGCAGCTGAACGACACAGGCACTGCGCCTACGTTCAAATTTTAAATTTTAAGCAGTGCCCCCTCCACAGCCTTCGGATGCGGCGAAGCTGAGAGTTTAAACTTTAGTTGCTTCTTTCAAACGTATTGTCACGCTTTCAGTGTCTGTGACAACTGATGCTCTTCCAGTACGATAGCGCGCGGTAGGGGACTCGAGGCCACGACGCCAATTTCATTACTATTGCTTCATGATATGATGTCATGAAATAATACGTATACTAATAAGTCATTGCTACGACGAAAGGCTAAGTATGTACTTGACATTTCCAACACATTTCAACCGTGCTGTTAGAAAAGAAACTGACAGTCGTTGAGCAATAAGTTGGCAGCCACCGGGCATCATTTGCTCGTTACGTTTTCAAGAAGCCAGGCATCGAGAAACAGTAGGGGTCGTTCCTTCCACGCATGAGGAGACATGCTCCACTTTCAAGAACCTCTTCCGTAACATGCTAACATGTTGATTCCGCTCGATAATGAATACATAAAGTGGAATATGTGACACTTGATACAGTAGACACAAAATTATGCGAAGGTATTCATACAATAGTGAAGGGCAGTCACAGTGCTAAGAACCTTACTTTCTTCATTTCCCCAGGATCTAGCTTTGATACGCGGATGATTTCTTCATCGTAACGTCGATCTGACGTCCTCTAGCGGTGTCTCTACGGGGTGTGTTACTATCACTCTCTGGATTGAATACCTTCAGGATTTCGGGAGAACAAGATATCACTCTCGGCTTATCGTGACGCAACTGCCTTTCAGACGATATTTTTCCGTGGCAGGGATAGAAACATATGACTTTGCTGTAACAATCTTGCGAATCGGCTAGGAGTTTGCAGTCACGCCCATGACGGTGTGGGTGATGAGAAGACTTGAGAGGGAGCTGGGAAAGACAGAAGCCGGAGCCGTGTAGGGCCTGCGTGCAGAGCGCTTCACCTCGCCCCACCCCGCCCCGCACACTTCGTCATGCCACGACACACCTTGCCTCCCCATCGGTCTAAGGTTGGGAGGCGTGCGGGCGGGGGCGAGCTAGTGGCGAGTGGGGGCGAGCGGGGGGCGAGAGGGGGGCGAGCGGGGGGCGAGCGGGGGCGAGCGGGGGGCGAGCGGGGGGCGAGTGGGGTCGAGAGGGGGGCGAGCGGGGAGCGAGCGGGAGGCGAGCGGGGGGCGAGCGGGGGGGGCGAGCGGGGGCGAGCGGGGGGGGGCGAGCAGGGGGGCGAGCGTTGGGCGAGCGGGGGGCGAGCGGGGGGCGAGCGGGGGGGGGCGAGCGGGGGGGGCGAGCGGGGGGGCGAGCGGGGGACGAGCGGGGAGCGAGCGGGGGCGAGCGGGGGGCGAGCGGGGGGCGAGCGGGGGGCGAGCGGGGGGCGAGCGGAGGGCGAGCGGGGGGCGAGCGGGGGGCGAGCGGAGGGCGAGCGGGGGGCGAGCGGGGGGCGAGCGGGGGGCGAGCGGGGGGCGAGCGGGGGGCGAGCGGGGGGCGAGCGGGGGGCGAGCGGGAGGCGAGCGGGAGGCGAGCGGTGGCGAGCGGGGGCGAGTGGGAGGCGGGCGGAGGGCGGAGCGAGGCGAGCGAGCTTGCAACAGTAGGTATGAACTAGGCGCAAGAGAGAGAGAGAGAGAGAGGCTGCAGGGATAGTGCATTGAAACGCGGGTTGCCATCACGGAGGGAACGCAACGCTTTATGCGAGAGGCGCCCCGTGGTGCAGTGATGAGTCCGCTCGCCTTGCACCACGGCTCATAACTCCACTGCCAGCACTCGCCAAGATGACTCACATCCACGCGGTGTATTCGCTGCCTTCATTGGAACCAGCAATGGCATCGCCGAACGGTTACGTAAGCTATCTCTAGGGACTTCTTGCACAACGAAAAGCAGTTCAGCTTGCACATCTTCACATGCGTCAATGTCGAACATTGTCGAACTGGAAGTGATAGCGAACCCATGGCGGTAATCGTCTGGATTTTCCGGGCCCAATTGTGGTGGCAGAGTCCCATGACGCAAAATCGTCTTGATGGCGTTGATCTATATACATTATTGTCTGTTTATAAAGAATGAGAATTGTGAATGGGATAGTGGGAATTTAGCGCACAATTGGAACATTTTCCATTTCGGCCTCAACGTTGCGCAAAAATCCTTCCTCGACTTACTTGTCTCAAGTTGTCTACTTTTCGATTGCTGTACACTACGCAGTGGAAAAGACCCTAGCATCTGGGAGAAACATACTATTCGTGACTGTTATTGTATCACTGCGAATCTAACACGATTGCAGAGCATGAACTCTCGTTCTGAAAGAGAATTCGACTAGTCCATTCGATGTACGTGAACGTCTAGTCCCTTCGAGCAATTCGATGCATATGCCAGAGCAGCGCAATAAATACTACAGTCCTTCTACCCCCGTCCTGTACCCACTCGCATTCTTGGAACTGGCGATACGCTGATCCCCCGTGCTTATATAGATTCTACACTGTGCAGGCGCCTCATGAATATCTGTGTGTTCAGGGAAAAATGAAGAGGAAGAGAAAGAGAAATAGAGAGAGATGGAGAGAGAGAGAGAGAAGGAGAGGGAGAGGGAGAGGGAGGGCAAGGAAAAGTAGAAGGAGAAGCAAGGTGAAGGATAAGTACAAGAAATAAGTTCACTTTACAGTGCTTGCATTCTAGAGTAAAACGTAACCACATTATGTAATCCCAAAACTGCATATCACTTCTGACTTGCCTTCGTGCTCGTCGCCCTCCGAGGCAGCTGCGCCCATTGACGCTGCCCCGCCCCACCCCACCCCACCCCGCCCTGCCCCGCCACGGACGTCGTAGGGCGCCGAGGGGCCCTATCGAGCGACCGCAAGACGCCCTGCCATTGGCGGCGCGCGGGGCAGCTGGCGATTTTCCAGCGTCCCCGCCGGCCCCAACGCCCACGACCGCGCGCGACCGTCGACATCGTCATAAAATTTCCGGAATTACGCGATTCCGAGTGGCTCACAGCCTGCACAAGCCGCCAGGTTAAAATATTCAGCAAGTTTCAGAATGTTCAGCGACTGACTGGTCCGCTCCAGTAACGTTGAATGCAGTTGTTCATTGCTACACCACGGCCATCCCTTTGAGCACGGTCTGCAATCCTTTGGTCCATCCAGATTTGTAAGTTTCCAAGTGGCTAAAAATCTACATTAGGTTTCCAATCTACGTTAAAGTGTTCATTTGCGAATGTCCGAGGAAATAATAGGGCCGCCTTCTAAACAGTTCAATGCAGGATGTTCCCTGCAATTACTCGACTAAATACTTGTGGACATGACCCCCATTGCCGTAGTCGAGGTAATCTGCCACCATTTATTTCTACGTGTTACTGACCTATTTTGTAAGAAAACCGTCCTGACAGATACGATCTAGCTAGTGCTGGTAACACAACTGAAGGTTCTGAGGTCGTGTCCTTGCGACCATTTGACACGCCTTCCTTCATTCGTTGTTGCAGTTGGCTAACTGTAAATCGCTTCGACACTTCCTTTTGTGATGTCCTCGTCCGACAAAAATATAGTGCGCCACGATAAATAATTGAAATTAGGAAGTTCCGTGCTATGTGCTCTTCTGCAAATTTTATTTCTAAACCTTACATTGTATTTACTTTCTGTGTGATATGTACTATTTTATTTTAAAAGTCTTGATGTGAAATACGTACTGGTGAACGTGTTTCCTGCTCCTGTGCGGTAACACGGCGAGCTGTGGTCGAGAGCGTTCCGTGGTTAGCATGTTAAGAGATATTTTCACCCAACTAATTAAATTTCAATATTTTCGAGATTCGCGTACGTCCATGAATCTCAGCGAAACTCTTAGACTTCTCCAGAGAAATCTTCACGGGAGTCATAAACAAACTCTTTACGAAGAGGCGTGGTTGAACAGCTGTCGCGGTGGAGGGATACTTCCCTGAAGTACACATGATGTTCAGTTTGTTTAGCAAAATGTCATTTCGGTAGGGGACAGGGCTGCAGAGTGCTGTAAATAAATTGCCCCCTATTGTAAGCGAGAGCACTTACCGAACGCCCCTGCCTATGAAGCAGGAATCTGGAGCCGAAGATTGTGGCTATGTCTCCCCGAACTAGCGGGAGAACATTTCAGTTTAGCTACCTGCTATTTTATTTATTTTGTGTAATGTGAAATCAAATTGTGAGTTTATTAATTACAGTCAAGATAATACGAGGTGATCCTTCTCTCAGCAGACACCACCGTGGCGTCACTGCGTCAATACACCAGCATGATACCTTTCCAACACGCTGACGCGAAATGTAAATAATTACTGTGCATGTGCGCGCGCATTGTCAGTGTGTGTGTGTGCGCGTGTGTGTGCATATATGCGTGCGTGTGTGCGATGCGCGTAGGGATGTGTGTTTACAACGTGTGTTTTGTGTGTGTGTGCGCGCGCGTGTATGTGTAGGGTGTTTGTGGAGAAAATAAGAGAGATAACAACGCGAAAGCCTCACAATGAATTTTGAGCGATCTACATTCGAAGTATAACACGGAGCTTTGACTTGCTAATAACTTTCTAATAATGTATTCTGCACGTCGTTCTTAGGTGCATGCATTAATAGCAAAAAATATGTGTAAAATATTGGATTTTAGCAAAAAATGTACATCCTGCTTTTTATATCCGAATTACAGATTTAATGTACGTATTATAAATAAAAGTTTAATTGCATTTTCTTCAGAATGAATAATCTGATTTTTGAACGTCATTTGTTTTACATTTGATTACGAAATGTTTTTAATTTACAACTAAGGGGGCTTGGAAATTTGGAAGAGTCACCAACAAGCTACAAGAATGAGCGAATGGTAGCCAAGAAATTGGGAACAAAAATATTTCGTTAACAAAATTCGATGTAATGACCCGAAGTCAATCAGTTATTTCAATAAAAGAATGAAAATTGAAGAAAAACTAAAGCTGTTTCACACGATACATTTTCACGCAAATTGAACGTACAGGAAGCATGCAGTCCAGACTGCACGATTTCTCCATGAAAACTTTTGAGCATGTTCGGATTTGTTTTCATACGGAAAGTAGTTTGACTCTCGCGCTTCTGGCAGCAGAATCATTTGCTAACAGTCATTTTCGACGGAAACCGTCCCATCGTTTCCAATTTGATGGTTTAGGTTACGCACGATTCTTGTACTTTGGCGTAGCGGATTCGTTCGCGACTTTTTTACGGAGATTATTTTATTGCATCTTGCAAATGTGAGGTTACTGAATCACACTTTTTGCAGCCAAAACTTCTTACATTCGGAACTTTTTCTGCGCATTCTCTAAAAGCATGATTGAGGACACCGATAACGGCCTTTCTATTTTTTTTCGCCCCCGTTTCATTAAAAGCATTAATAAAGTAGCTCAGAACGTCCGTACACAAATGTCCCAAATGAATGTACTCGGACGGCGCAGTTCCGGAATTCATTTGTGCACCGGCAGAGATCCTGGCGGCGTATATGGCCAATCGTATAAAAACCTGCAGACCGTCAAAACACGACTTTTGGTTTTCGTACTTCTAGTTTGGGATATTTCAATTCTCTGCACAGTTTCTACTTGAGAATCTGCACGGAAACAGTATTGTGTAAAAGAGCCTTAAGAAATGAAGAAAAGTTATTTCTGAATCTTCAAAAAGTAGCAATAACAGATAACTTCATTTATATATAAATTTACTGCAATCTTAAACGTTCATTAAAGTAGTTTTACTTTCCTGTATACGTACGTATATATGGAGTAATATACGTGGGTATAGGCAAAGTTATGTAAAGCGCGAAAAAACGACGAACTTTTCGGCAGAAAAAAATTCATTGCCGGGCCCTGATAACGAAAAAGTGAATAAAACCAGTTGCTAAAAAAAATCCTTAGCACGTGGTGTAGCCAAGAATCCATGTTTTGTGAGTTTTTGATACCGAAAAAACCAATTGAAACCGTCCGTCCGTCCGTCGTCCGTCCGTCCGTCCGTCCGTCCGTCCGTTCCGCCTTCTTGGGAACCACCACTAGTGCCTGAACCATGGATAGGTTTTTTTTCAAATTGAAGAAACACTAGTCCATCTGGCTCTAGTCGAAGCTTCGAGATTTTGAAAACACTTCTTTAAAATTTGGGGGTACTTTACATGAAGTCACCGGACATTTTCAAAATTTTCTCAGAAACGGCTCTAATGTTTTTAAGTTTCTTGTAAGAATAAAGGAAAATGCACTTATTAAGGTGGCTTAGATCCGATTTTCAGGATTAACTATGAATTTTTGAAAATTGCGAAAAGATTGATCTTTTTCGGCATCTTCCTCCAAATACAAATTTGAAGATAGAGATTTTGCCTTCAAATGAAATTTGTTCTACAATGTGAGATCTTTCTTTAAGGTCCTTTACATTTTTTGGAACGTTTAGCAGTTTTCCAGCAACATTGCGTGCATTATATGCAATTTACAAAAATTACAAAAAACATATTTTCTCAAAAACGGCTCGAATTTTTTTCTTTAAACTTTTGAAAGCAAAATTGCTAAATATACTCTATGAAATGACATAAGCGTCATGTTGCACTATTCTTATGTTTTTTTAAAAAATTACACAAATGAATTTTTTGACATGTCTCTCAAGTCGTTAATATTTACATTAGCGGCAATTTGTTCACATTATTGTATTTATGAGTATATGTGCTTAAAATTATATCCTGTAAAGTTTCTCGAAACTGAACCATTATCTATGAAAACTAGCTCAAATTCCACATTTTCAGAAACGCTCAGACGTCATTTTCTCAAAAATGGCTCCAAATTTTTTCTTCAAATTTTCGAACGGATAGTGCTAATTAGACTCTTTAATATGACGTAAAGTCCATTTTGGAGGATTTTTTGTTCTTTCAAAAATTATATAAAGGTAATTTTTTTAAAGATCTCTCACACCGTTAAATAGTACTTTAAATGACTTCAAATAAAGTTTTTCGAAAACACGAAATGTTCCTTTGAAAGAGAGCTTCAAACTTCGCATTTACAGTAGCGCTGAAATGCCATTCTCTTAAAAATGGTTCCAACTTTTTGAAAGAAAATTGCCATTTACGACGAGGTTCTTTAATATTCTTAAAATAATATTTCCGCTTTACTATAAAAAAACGAAATTTTAAGAAAATGTTTAAAATAGTAATCTGGGTGACGATAGATGGCAACTGGCAAGAGAATGTGGCAACTTCGAATAAAGACCAAAGGAAAATATGGGAAAGTCTGTGTCATTCTCTAGCACCACTATTTCTTTAAGAAACAGGGTTCATGTAGAAAAAAATCTTATCTTCAATATTATACGAAGACGCCGAAAAAATGTTGAACTTTTGTAATTTTCAAAATATTAGGCATTTCAACAAACAAGATACCGCACCATTCTCTTAAACGTAATTTGCACTATCTAACAACAAAATTTAATCACAAACATTTTTTTGAAAATACTGAAAAAGTGCATACTGTAAAGTACCCCCCCCCCCGAATTAAAATATCAATTTCAAATTCCAGCGGGCGGGACGTCTGCTGGATCGATTGGAGAATACAAAATTTGGAGAAACCTGATGAACAGTTTTTGCGCTAGCGTTATGGACAGTCGAACGAACGGACAAACGTTTAAACCTTCAATCAATTTTTCGGTATCAAAGACGCATAAAACGTCGATTCTAGTTACACCACGTGTTAGAGAAGTTTTTTTCTACATTTAGCAACTGGATTTATCCTCTTTTTCGTTACTAGGGACAGGGAATAAGAGTTTTATGTGTTGAAAATTAGCCGATTTCCGGCGCAATACAATACTTTAATTAATACTTACAATACTTTCTTTTCTTCCCTTAGTTAGGGCGAGAAAGTAAAAATAGGTAAAATAATAATATAACCGTCGGCCCCCGTGGCGCAGACGGTTTCGGAAGCCGTCGCCTGCGCCGAGTCTACAGAATCGAGTCTACAGAATCGAGTCTACAGAATCGAGTCTACAGAATCGAGTCTACAGAATCGAGTCTACAGAATCGAGTCTACAGAATCGAGTCTACAGAATCGAGTCTACAGAATCGAGTCTACAGAATCGAGTCTACAGAATCGAGTCTACAGAATCGAGTCTTGCGAAGGCACGATCGTATTTGTGAGTATCCCTTCACTCATCATCCTATCACCTCATAATTGAAGGGTAACAATCTTATCACGAGAGGCAGCTGAAATGGAGATCCCATATTGACACACGTTAATCTCTCTAGGATAAAAATGGCCTCGGAAGATAAGGTGTAGCCTGGTTAGAAATGGCCGATACGCATATAACAACAACAGTAATAATAATAGTAATAATAATAATAATAGTAATAATAATAATAGTCATAATAATAATAATAGTCATAATAATAATAATAATAATAATAATAATAGTATAAACACAATATTTCCGAAGAACACTGGAATTTCCCTGTTAATAGTGAAACGGTACTGGGGTTTGTTTTTATAAAAATATCAATATTTATTTAATTAATGCTCTACTTTGTCCCCGTATTGGACATGCCACTGAGACGATAACTTGGGTTTAATTTTGTTATTTAATAAATAAAGAATACTGATCTCATTCACTTCATAGCAAGCACGAACATGTGACACAGAACTCTGAACCGTTCACAGAAATGTGTATGATCGTGGTGTGCGACGCCGCATTAACAGGAGGCAGTGATTATCGTTATTGCTGGATATTCTTACGAAGCAAGTACGTAGCAAGAAATAAAACAAACATTCTTAAATGACAAAGCTACTATCAATCGATGCATTGGGTTTATTCATGAAATTTACGGAGTATCGTAGCCGCATCTCGTTGCTGACATTGCTAACACAACACATACAATCCAGATGCCCTTGAAGAACATGAAAAATAAATAACACAAAACATAAATTTTTACTTAACACTCACGCTTAACACTTAAAAATACTCATTCATACCGGCGCGCATTCTTTTTGCCATGGCCATATTATATTTACTTTAAAAATATTAGTTCTTTCTTTTTCAACATACATGACTTGGCCTTCTTACAAGAATTATGACGGCAGCCAATCAAAAAATCGGAATTAAAGCACTTTTCGAAGTCTCGGCAACGCTGGGCGCGAACCGTCACCAGTCCAACCAGCTTCAATTTTCTCGCTCTCCGCATCATTAAAATTGTCCGTGATCTCCACAGATCTGGATGTCCAATATCTCCTTCACTAATGAAGCTTCATTCGACTAGTCTCGACACGTTCCGTCCTCAAAGAAATCTTAACACCTTCTGTTTAGCTCTCTTCCTTCACTTACCTCTAAAGCTTTTGAAACAAACACTGTCTCTTCCCGTCTTTATTCCATGTATTATTCTAATATGAAAATTAAGTTTTCTTCCTTATTTCGACTTGTGTTCACTCACATTATCTACGTAAAACAATTATACAGTTTATTTAAATGTCCCGACTCTCTAAATGTTGTAAAACTGTTTTTATTTCACTATTTTCACTTTAACTTACACCCTTACATAATATGTAGATCATTCACTTGTCTTATGATACTAAATAAAATTATTATAATTTTATCATTAGTTTGTTTTCGCACTTACTGTTCATTGGTATCTCACAACTTTAAATATCCTTGTTTATTTATCGTAACCTGCTTGAATTTTACAAGTTTTGCAATATTAGCGTAATAAATATACAAAAATGTTCCTACGCATCCGCGCCGTCATTTGTCACTATGAACAATGTATTTTCCTTTACTAAAATAGTATAATTACGAATTTTATGACATGTCCATGTGAACTGTCACAATAGATAAGAGTTGAATATGAGTGATGGGAGAGCGCTGCTATTTCTACGGCTGTACAATCCTTCTGACTGCTGAGTTGTTAAGACAATAATATTTTTTAAAAACTTAAAACTCCAAATGAGCAGTTGCAATTTTGTAAGTGCAATTTCATTCGCATACAAATTCGTGTAAAAAGTATAAAATTTCTTTTACTTTTGTGGACACAATCGTTTTACATGTGTTAAATCAGAATAGTAGCAAATAATTGTTATGAGCTTATTATGTTTTAGTCTCATTATTTTTCTGTTTATTAATTTATGGATACATACTGAAATGTTGTTGCAAATAATTACATGGCAGTGTTTTCGTGATCTTCCATTAGGATACTTATTCTATAGTGAAGGTGGAGAGTAGTAACTAGTAAGGATATGGTTTAAGAACTTTTGCCCCATGGACAATTTGCAATAATTGTCCGGCTAACGGACAATTTAAATAAGGATCGAATGTGACCGGATATGAAGTATAAAACGTCAAAATATGTACATAAATATGTAATGAAAACAGTCAGAATATGTAATAAATATGCAAAGTCGGATATAATACGTAATATAAAAATTCTCTAAAAAATTACATAGCAAGAAATTACAAGTAGAATAAATGCTGACTTTGTATCATACAACTTTCGCGCCTGTGTTAAAAACTTCATGTATTGTAATCTGGGACCGTTAGTTTAGCAGCCGGACTAATCGCAATAGAAGCCATTGCACTAACTGGCGAGATCTATGACCAGCAAACACACACTGCAGCATGCAACATTTTCATCAAAGTGTTACATGTCGGCGATCGCAAATTTTCCTCAGAAATGAAGGTTAACAGAAATGACCAAAAAACGCGGTGTGTCATTGATACTTTGAACACCTACAGTTCCCCAATAATGTAGGAAAAATATGAAATAAAATTGACAAAATAAGAAAATATATTGTGAGAAGAGCAAAATATGTAACATATGTAATACAGTAGTAAATACATAAAAACATGTGACAAAAAAATTCTATTGTTAGGAGGGCGATGATTAACCAAGATTACAATTTTGAGAACGGTAAGTAGAAAGACAAAAAATATGTAATTACATAAAATCCGGTCTCTATTCATGACACTTATTTTGCGTGAGTCATGTAATTTTTGCTATATTAGTTTACAAGGAATTATGCGTGCCAACAAAAAGCGGAGAGCTTCAAAATAATATTAATTTTATTCTTTACTTGATTACCTAGCGATAACAGAGTATTTACACAGCAATATAATTTATTAAGCAGCCCCACTCGCTCTGTTCTCTTCGTCCTCTTCCCCGCACGCACTCTCCGCCCTGTCATGGCCGTCCTGGTCACTAAGAACTCATCAAATCTGTCCTCACTTCCAGTTCCCCTCTTCTCTCTTCTTTATGCTTCTCTCGCTTATTCTGCTTCTCACACTGCTTCCTCTCATTCCGCTCCGCCGCTCCTTCCGCCCACTCTCTCCCCTCGCCCCTCCCTTCACGGCTCTGACCACTCTACGTGGTCCCTCTCCTTCCCGCCCAGCATCCCCCGACTTGCATTGGGGATTGCATTTAAAGAAGTGTAGTACAGTAACTTTGAGCTAATATTTTCATTACTGACAACACTAATTTTTAAACTTGTTCACTCAAAATTATTATGCCAAATTTAAGAATTTGGAATCAGTCACACGAGTGGTTCTAAAATGTTCGTGGCACCTACTCTCACTTTCATGATATAAATACCCCAAATAAATACTTAATAACTTTTTAATAAATATTAACGGGTTGCTAAATATTTATTAAATGATGTCACAGAGGAGAGCTCTTATTTCGGGGCTCTTGGCAAGGTCAAAAGGTGTCCGGTTCTTCCAATGACCCTCCCAGGGCTTGAAGTCGGTTATGGCGCCGGCCGAGAGAAGCGCCCGCACAGTCACCACGTTGTTCACATTCGCCGCCCAATGCAAAGGCGTCGCTCCCGTTCCGCTCCTGGCGTTGACGTCGCCCCCGGCGGCAACCAGCATTTGCACGCATCTGCCGCTGTCGTCGAACAACGCGGCCGCGTGCATCGCGGAGATCCCAAGGATGTTAACGGCGTTGACATCGGCGCCTCGTTCCAACAGCAACGCTACCATATCCTCGCGGTGAGCACTTACAAACGCACGGAGCAGAGGAAAACGTCCTTCAGTATCACGAGAGTTGACATCGGCACCGGCATCAAGGAGACGATGAACGTCTTCTAATCTTCCGTAAAATACCGTCAAATGAAAATCCTCTCCCTCTCGAGCTGAACATGCCGCGCTCATTCTCTCCATGGCGTCCTGTATTCGGAGCAGTATCCGCTGTCTCTGGATCTCTTCGTCTTCAGTCGCTGCGTCCTGACCGGTGCCTGTCTTCTCTTGTCTGCCTGTCCCCGTTCTTCTGTGAGCACTACTGCCAGAGAAGGAAAGAGAGGGTATGGCTCGGGAGATGGAGGTAGATGATGTGGAGATTGTGGCGCAGGGCGTTTCTGGAGGTGGGATCTTCTTCCAACTGATCGCTTCGTTTTGCAAAGTCTTTCCAGAGGTGATGGAGGATGATGGGGAGGAGGAAGACGCATCTGGAGATGTGGCCCCCTCCAGCTGGCGCAGGAGACCATCCACCCGAGGAAAAAACTTGTGGATCGCCCTTTGCAGAGAGGCTTCCACCTCCTGCATACGGCCCTCCAGCCGCTGAATGGCTCCTTCCTCTGCAGACCCCTCCACGTCCACCAATCTTTCCAGCTCAGCCACTCTCCGTTGGGTCTCTTCCAGTCGCCGCTGCAGAGCGCGGATAATGACATCCTTCTCCTGTAGCTGTGTCGTCATCTGTCCAACAGCGTCCCGCAATGCAGTCGCGGCCCTCTCCTCTTGCAGGCGAAGTGCCTCCTGGAGCCTGCGCTCCGCCTTTTGTTCCTGCCGTTGCGTGGCCTCCAGGAGCTTGCGCTCCGCCTCCTGCCCCTGCAGCTGAAGGGCCTCCTGCAGGCGCGCCAGGCCCTGCGCCACCTGCTGGAAGGCGTCGCCGAGGGCGACCGCGCTCTCTCCCCCAGCGGCGCCCTCTCCTTCAATCGGCGTGCATCTCGACATCACGTTCAAAGCGATCTGAAAGACGTTGACGAGAATTTATCTTTCAGATAACTCTATTCACAACTTTTGTGAATGATAATCTCAAATTTTCGAATAAACATGTTAGTAAATTATTACAAGATACATACCAATAAATATTTTACAAAATATATGTCCCTACTGCAAATTAAAAATATTTTTAAAACATATTTTTTATTTGTAGAAATAGAATTAAATGAACCTTTACAACATTCTTAAGTTATATATATATATATATATATATATATATAAGTTGTACAGTTATAAATTAAAGTTTCGTATTCGTACTTAATACAGTTATTCATAATTAAATAGTATTAACTTTTCTTTTCACTTTTGGAGTTTTGAAGAAGTTGTATTTAATACTTGTTAGAATCAAAGATTTGCCCAACCATTTAACTGAAAAAACTAATGTTTTTCCAACATGAAAAGGGCATTTCAGGAAGCCACGTTCTGGGAAACGAGAATCTTCTATGTACTTTACTCTTTTACCTATGTTTGTCTCCATTGTTGGCCGGTTTTAAGGTATCGATAATTTTAAGAAAATTAAATCGAAATTTAGAAATTGCGTGGTCCCGCAGCCTTGAGGAAAGAAAAGTCAATTAACAAACACTATTCTGTTGTAATATCTCTGTATGAGAAATGGGAGCATGAATTATAGTAATTCCTTTCCTTTAACAAAATGCCTACTGTATACTATATACAATTCTTCTTTACACATATTCAATACATTCCCTGAACTTTCTTTTGAGCTGCGTAATCGTTCTTTTGAATGCCATCACTTCTACCATTTGACCTTCGTCATTTGGCCTTATGAACAACTGGTGACTTTAACAACAAATTTAACGTGTGTACCTAAATTCAGTGAACCGATTATATATTAATGATATGATTAAGATATATATTAATCATATCATTAAAACGTTCCTGTTATTTGCAACATACTATATCCTAAAGCTACTAGATGAACAACTACTAGATTATATTTTTTTAACAATTAGATTTGGAAACGTTGGTTTTACCTCAGAACACCGGCTTTAAATAATTAATGTCTTTTTAATTCCGAGAGAGACATAATAAACCATACCTGTTTCCAGATAGGTGAACGACGAGACCCGACTCTTCGGTCCGGCAGTTGCCAGAGCAGCCGACGTTCAGAAGCTCCAGATTCACAGTGAGGTATTGCAGATAACAATCGTTGAACGCCAAGCGCATTCTCGAAGGCCAGCAATCGATTGGCAGTCGCGAGTTTTCATCAGCTTCGGTGCCTTAAGCGATTTACACGGATCTGTCTCACCTTTGTACATTAAGCAATGCTCGAGGCGATAAGGTGCAAGGTCGCCTTAATCCAAGTGACGGCCGGGCGACCTTGATGTCGCATGCTTTATCTTCGCCTGTGAGCTACAAGACGGGAGTCCGACACACACAATCTTCGCAAACCGGAGAAAAAGTTTCGTATTTTTTTTCTTTAATTGTTTATTTGTTTTATCGGAGCGCATTACCACACGCGTTATAGGGTGTGACCCTCCGGCTTGTTCAAACAATGCATAAAATCTGAAGGTACAAAACTACCACTTATGATCAATGTAACAGAATATGTAGAGATGAAAATAAAAGGTATGGAAAGCAGCACACTATCGTTTAATTTATTATGTGATGATTCAATACTATGCATAAAACCCATAAACCTCAATTTAGTTATACAAAATAGAAGATGTAAGTTTGAAGATACAAACATATTGAAGAAAGGTACCCTTCTCTCTCTGCTCTACCTTTAATCTCAATTTCTATTAATATTGCGGCTTGCTCAGGTACTTTTTATTTTCTTATCTAATAATCTCTAAATACTAGGGGCTCAGGTATTTTTATTTTCTATCTATTAATCTTAAAAAATGTAATCACCAAGGCGCATTAAGTGATTCACACGGATCTGTCTCGCCTCGGCACCTAAACCACACACGAGGCGCTAAGCCGAAAGATGTTGATCCAAGAGCCGGCCGGCCCTCTTAGTTGGTATCGCATGGTTTATCTTCGCCTGTAAACGAAGTGAAGAGCGTCCAACACACACTATCCTCGCCAAGCTGAGAATAAGTTTGGTATCTTCTTCAATTTATTGATTATTTCTTGAATCCAGGCGCATTTTTACGTACGTTGCAAGGACGTGTACCTGCGGCTTGTTAATGTAATGCATCAAATCTGCAGAAAGAAAACTACTGCGTACTTATGTTTCACATAACTCAATATGCAGAGATGTGTACAAAAATTCGGAATAGAGCATCCTATGCTTTAATTTATTATAATGTTATGTTTCAATACTGTGGCACTGTACATAAAACCCATGAACCTCAAATTTAAAAACTCTTAGGAATAAAGGCTATAATGGTTCAGGAATATAAGATTAATATCTGGTCTAGCTGTGCCAAACATAATTTTCCTAGATCATCGTTTTTTACAGAAACTTCATCAGAAGTCATTTGATGCACTTTAATTTAGAAGTGCAATCTATTATACAACTAGTGGTGTTTCAGAATGTCACAGACTTTCTTGTACTAGTTAGTTTTCTAATTTCTTCTGGTCTGGCCTAGTTCTTCAGTCTTGCCCCATCCACTTGCAAGTTGCCATTTTCCTCCGTCCAAAGTAGAGCTACATTTTTTCTCAATTTTCGCGTTCCAAAAAACAGAACCAAATATTACTTAATAAATATTATAGAAGAATATAAACTTCTTCTATAATAGAAAATGGCGTTTAAGCGTTACTGTAAATGCGAAATTTGATGCCTTTTTTCACAGAAATGTTCGTATATCTTCATTTGAATAAATTTAACTAACAAATGCTTTAGTGTTTACAGATCTCTGGAAATGCGCATATTAACGGCGTGAGAAATATTTAAAAAAATTCATTTGTGTAATTTTTTGACAAACAAAAGAATATTCCAAAATTAACTTTATGTTGTCTTACACAATGCAGTTAGCACTACCCATAAGAAGTTTGAAGAAAAAAATTGGAGCCTTTTTGAGAAAATGGCGTTCTGAGAATGCGGATTTTTGAGCTGGTTTTCACAGAAAATTTAGAGTGTACAGAAATTTTATATGAAATCATTTAAAGAACCTCAACTCTTAAGTGCAATAATGTAAACAAATTATCGATAATTTACATATTAATGACGTGAGAAGGATGTAATTTTTTTAAATTTTTAGTTTCTCGTGTTTGACCCTTCTATTATTGAGGGGGTAATTGAGTTACACCAAAGCATATTTTATTATTTTTTATTATCTTACAATTTTTTAAATTTCTGATACATTGTGTAGTTGTTTTTTACTTATCTACCTATAATATCTTGTTGGAAAAATCTTTTTTTTTGGCCTGTAATCATTTCACGGTTTGAATTTATATCTGGCGTTACTACCATATCCATGTTGCTATTGGACGTTCGGGATTTAATAACGTAGTTTGAAGTTATGCTATCAATGGGAGATGGGAGGTGGTGCTATGGACACGTCTACAGTGTTATTATAGCAATTGTGCGTTAGTATGTGAACATGTCGAAGTATTAGAGTCTTCAAGGATTTGTAAAGTTATTAATTATTCACAATCCAACCGATGTGTGAAGAAGATCGTGAAGTGTTCAAATTGTTTTATGAGAGTGTTGAAGATAATGAAGAAGGAATAGATAAAGTTGACGATATTATTTGTGCTGATGCAGAGGAAAACATGAATGATGAGACATACATCAATTTAGTAACTGTTGAAGAGTATCATGTGAAAGTGACAATACGAATAGTACAATGGCCTTCTAAGAGAGGCATAATTTGGCGCTCGAGACCTGCTTGTAAAATATATTGTTAAAATCACTAATTATTTTATTAATACATCAAAATAATATTTATTCTGCTTAACCAAAACAATATTACATGTTACTTCGTTACTTGTACTAACTTCGTTACCCCCTTTGGTATACGACATTAGCAAAATACATCGGTAGTCGAAGGAACTTCTAGAAAAAGAGAAGAAAGAACTTCTTAAAAAGATAAAGTTGTGTAATGCTGCGAGAAAAACGGCGAATTTTCGACAGAAAAACTCTAATTACAGGGCCCTGGAAACGGGAAGAGGATAAATCCAGGTGCTAAATTTAGAAATGGGGCATCCCGAATCCATGTTTAATGGCTCCTTGATACCGAAAAATCGACCGACCGACCGACCAACCGTCGTAATTACTGCTGCTACGTATTATACTATAGAACGTGCAAAATCATCAATACAATTTCTTGCGATTCATAAATCAGTTTCTCTAACAGCTAATTTCTTCACTGGGAAAGGGTATACTAGATTTCGTTTTGAGGGAAGCTTTTTGATTCAGTTCTTCGCGAATTCTCGTGGTTCCTCCTCTCCACAAACTGAACAGTGAGTTTTGAAGAAAAAGAAAACTTTTTTTCTCAAACGGGATTTTTTCCTGGGCCAAATACCTTTCGACTGGACTATTTGTGAAGGCTTCGATACAGTCCCAAAGAATGCCTTCTGTACCATATGCGACGCGATTGGCAATTAGTGATGTTATTGTTTGCGATTAAATTATGCAAGCGAACGGCGTCTTCTTAAAAATTCTTTCTTCCCGGAATCTTAATCCGTTTGCCTGGACAGTGTTGCGCCCTGTTAGCAACGCTGGGAAGTAATTTTAAAATGTCCTATTCCTCGGAGATTTTGTACTCTCTGCAGTGGGGTTTGTGGGATTTTAGAGGCAAAATATCTCCAAAGCGCAGTATTTAAAAATGCAAGAGATTCGCCCGAATTTGTAATAAGAGTTTAAAATTGTTTAGGTTTAGGTTGACATTAGTTTGGAAGTTAGGCGTCAATTTGGAAGAAAAAAACGCAGCGCAATGTAGCAGTCGCTTTACGCAGACGTTTACAACAGCCTCTAACACACACATACGTAAATACACACCCACACACAAACACCCCCCCTCCCCCCCACATTTTCTTCTCGATTAAGATCGCGCAAACTTCATCTTCACAACCTGTCTGCACCTGTTTGTTTTTCACCCCCCACTTTCAACGCCACCGCGACTTTCGACAGCTCACCGCTCCGTACACCCCCGTCCCCCCTGCTCGCCACGTGCCACGTGCGTTGTGCATCACCACTAATCCGCCACGCGCCTCGGGCGCCGCTGCGCGCCACGCGTCTACCCCCCCCACGCCGATGTTTTGTCCGCGGGCTGCCGTTCTATGCGCCCGTATGAGTGGGTGCCGGTAATGGCCCCCTGGGCAGTCCACGTGCCACTCGGCCGCTGCGAGGCTGATACCTGAGAACCTTCCTGCGGGAGATTCACCCACAGAATTGTCCCAGGTGCGTTGGTCCGTGCGCAGTGGATGAATGCCCCTCACAAACACCACCAAGAACAGGATGAAACAGAAACTGAAACACGGTTGAGGACAACTCTAAGAAAGAATATAGCCGAATAAGGAGGTGAAAAGTGCCCCCAAACCAAATCGCGACAATCGCGATACTCCTTTGAATAACTAGCGGAGCTAAAACAGCACGTACTTTCTCGCCTTTAATTAGTTATGTAAAACTTTTTAACACATTTCATTAAGAAAAAAATGTATCATCACAATTACAGTTGTAGGAAGACGCCGAATATTTTTTTTTATTTTCGAAAAATCAGGCATTTTAGTCAACATGAGATCTTCACCATTCACTTAAGTGACCTTTAATCTATGTAAGGTCTAAATTTAATAAAAAATGTTGTGCTATTTTGAAGAAAAAGTGGTTTAAAGGAAATAAATATTGCCCATTTTTCTTACAAAATTTCGCAAAAAATACTCGTGTTCTCGAAAAATTGATCATGAGATTATTTTTAAATGTTTTTCATGAACACATTTTATTACAAAACATGTTTTATCTTCGTAATTGTAGTTGTATGAAGAACCAAACAAATGTTAATTTTTTTCAATTTTTGAAAAATCAGCAAGTAAAGCTTGGGGGCATTTTTACCCCACTTATCCTGCTAGAGCCATTAATCAAAAACTTTGAAGCCATTATTTTCAACATTTTGAAAATGCGCGAGGGACTTCATGTAAAGTATCCCCTCGTATTAAAATATGCGTTTCAAATTCAAGGAGCTGGAACAACAGCCAGATCGATTGAGGAATATCAATTCTGGAGAAAATTGGCTGATCGGTGTAGCTGCTACCGTTTTTCACGGACAGACGTTTTGCCATCAACAGACTTTTCGGGATCAAGAACCCACAAAAAATGGATTCTGGCCACACCACGTTTTTTCTAAATGCACCAACTGGATTTAACCACTCTTTCGTTACCAAGGCCCTGTAATAAGAGTCTTTGTGCCGAAAATTCGCCATTTTCACGCAGCATTGCACACACTTCTCTTAACTGCGTACGTGGTAGCGAAAAAGTAAAAAATACCGTAGATTTCCAAAAATCAACCTCCTGGGGCAATCTGTTGCAGAGATACAATAAGAAACATGTCTTTCATGTTTTATTTTTTCTCAGCTTCAATTGCAGTAATGTGGCTGAAAAAAATTGCTGAGACAGGGGAAAGTAGTTGAGTTTGAAGGTATTTTTGTCAACCAATTTTGACATCAAATTCAAAACGTTATCACTCTGAAAATACGTAGCCCACGTTTTTCCACATTTGAAATTAATTGGGCGGTGAAAATCATTAGAAATTAATTTCAACGTCGCGAACATCAGGACATTTGTAATGTACCAACTATCCGAATTTCGACCATGTAACATCTTTGGTACATTATGGTGGCATTGGTATGATTACCAAAGATCATATGAAATTATCACAGCATCCAAAAGCACATCGTCCAGGAGCTGAAGCAGGCGCTGCCGGGGGAGGGGGGGGAGGGGGCGCGGAGGGGGGCGGGAGGGGAGGCAGGGATGATGCGGCACGCGTACCTGCCCTCCACTCCCCCCCCCCTCTCGATGAGTCACGCGGGCGCCGCTCTCGTCAGCGCAGCGGGGCGCCGCCCACCGCCCTTCCTCCTCGACCGGACGCACGCGGCCAACAAACAGCTTCTGCCGCACGGTGCAAGCGATGGACCCAACCGCAAGGCTTCCTGAAGGGCAAGAATTAGAGCCAGTGCTCGTCGTTGCCTCCTCCAGTGGGCAGCGTGTCTTTTGCTTTTCACTACTTTCAGCCGATCGTGCCCGAGCCCGTTTCCGCTCCCGTCGACGATTCGACTCAACAAGCAGTGGGCCACACCGATGTCTCCCAAGATACATGCTGGGCCCAATGCCGGATCCAGGGGGGGGGGGAGGTGGACCATGCCCTCCCTAGAGTTTTGTTTTGTTGCCTTCTTTTATTTGGCTAAATTGATTTAGTTATTTATGTTAGAATTATGTAATTATTTAAAAAATAATATTGCATAGTATCGTATAAACACTACAAAAATAACGTACAATATAATTACAAATTTTCACCATTTAACAAAAATCTATGACGGCCCCCTCCAAAATGATCTGCTAGGTCAAGGTACTCCAGTGGGCCGGCTACTTGAGCAGCCCTGTTGTATACACAGCGGAGATTCGAGACACATCTGCGCATCGTTAAGTTAAGTCTCCGATTCGTAACTTCGTCTGAACTCTCAGAAAGAACTAAATATCTTACAAAAAACAAAATGACCTTTGGATTACCGTAATGTAATTGTAGCTTGATTGTTCTGTTCCATTCTTCCGAAGATTAATCAATCGATTGACAGATTTTTAAACAAAAACACGTGTATACAGGCTGTCCTACCAACTATGGACCACCCTCATAACTTTAAAACGGTTCATGATATCGATATGCAGTTTTTGCTGAATAATGCGGAATCATGAGGCAAGTAACATGCCGTAGAGAAATTATCTATAACATTTTTAGTTTTCGTGAAATTTAATCATCTTCGATTTTTTAAATGAAATGATGTATTTTCTCACAAGCAATCGATAGACCATGAAAAGAGGAATACGAAATTCGTAAAATGATGTATCGTATGCTAGTATTTTGATAGTAATTAGAGTATAAAATTAGACTTTCTGATATGTGATTTTCAATTAAACGGAAAATATTTCGTGTAGCAGCCCCTGCAAATCTCGCCTTCGTGAAAATGGCCTTCGCAGCGGAAAGACTATTGTGTGGAGAGAAGAGACTGAGAGGGGTGGCAATGGGAGATAAAAGGCTTAACTACAGCAATCCAATGTCTTGACACAAAGGTCACACTAATAAACACCAATTTTGACGATCAGAATGAGATTTTTTCCATTCATTTATCTGCATTTCACTTGTCTTTTTTAATAACAAATATTTTCAAACTTAACAAGAATCCAATCACCGTCTCTTCGTTGGTAAATTTCATTTTTAATTAAGATTATCATTCGTTCATTTCGCAACCATACCTCTACTGCTGTTCATAAATGGAAAAGAAAACCGTACACTTCGGTTTTCTGCCGTGGATTTTTAAGTTTGAGGCAGCACGTGGCGTTATGAAGTGGGAAACTCTCCAATCAATATTAGCAGTCGTGACTGCAGGTGTGAATTTGCGTTGAAGTTTAGTAAATTTACACGGACAGTCTGTCAAGAGTGTTTCAAAATTTGTATTGCTTTTTTCTGTTGGTATTGTTTAAAAAAGACGTTTATTAAGAGTAAATAATAAGATAAATGTCTACCTATCTGTTATTTGATGAATTAATCAAGATATTACAATAAAATATTTAATCATTCATTACTTCTCCATGTTTTAAAATGACAGCTTGTTTCTGCCATAAAACACATAGCTCGGTTCTCGATTTTTGTAAGTTTGAAAAGGACCTTTATTTTTATCGATGTTCCGCTACAAATCATTTTTATTTTGTTCTTTTCGATGATCGTTGCTTTGGGATTTGAGTAGAAGAAAAGTTCAATTCAGATGGGAAAAAGTATCTCATTCTGATAGTTAATATTGATGTTTGTTCATATGATCGTCGTGTCAAGACCATAAATTGCTGTAGTTACGCCCCTATCCTTCACGGCTACCCCTCTCACACTCCCTGTCTCCACGAAACAGTCTCGACGCCGCGAAGGCTACCTTCACCAAAGGCGACTTTTGCAAGGGCTGCTACAGGAAAGGACCGTTTACTTAAAAATCACCTATTAGAAAGTCTAATTTTATACTTGAATTACTACCAAAATACTAACATATGATACATCATTTTATTCCTCTTTTTATGGTCTATCTATTGGTGGTGAAAGAATTTTATAGTTTCATTTAAAAAATCAAATAAGATTAAATTACTCTTAAACTAAAAATATTATAGACAATTTCAGTACGGCCTGTTACTTGCCCCACGATTCCGCATTGTTAAGCGAAAACAGCATTTCGATATCCTGAACCGTTTAGAAGTTATGGGGGTGGTCCATAGTTGGTGGGACACGCTGTGTTTGAATATTATGAACTTGTGTAAAACACACGGTAGTCATTTTCTAATTTCTTTTTTTGAATATCCATTCACATTATTACAATTATAATTACCCAAAAAATAAATTCAATTAATGGTCAACCAATGTTATTGTTCGGTTTGCATCTACAATATTTCATATACAGACAACTTCTATTAAATGTTCTGAAGTTAAATTTTCAAAACTGCACATTATCTTAAAATATATTGCATTCTTCGCATCTAAGAAAAATTAAACGACACTTAATCAACAACCACATTTGCATTTCCTCTCTGTCTAGCAAAGAAGCAAGAATCAGGATATACAATAACCTTTTCAAAAACTAAATATTTACAATTATGGCCTTGGGTAGTAACATCCAAATTGACGTTATCACGACGGTGGCCTCAGTTTTGTCGGTCCAATTTTCCGGGACTCGTATTTTCAGCTCAGCGGTCGTGAAACTGTCAGACCCGTTCAGCCCATCAGTTGATCGCCTTTCTAGGGTGGTTCGCTTTGGTCTGGCCGAAGTCTGCGCGCCTATAGGGCTCGTATCGCGACAAGACTTCGTACACACACCTTCAGAATATGACTACCCACCAACACGAACCACAATACAAATCAGCAAGCGGTGGTTTCCATTCGTGACGGTTCAACAAACCGGCCACAGACGCTCGAGTTTGCGCGTACGGGTGAAACAGAGCTGACAATACCTACACCGTCTCTGTAGTTCCAGCAGCGGCAAGGCTGTCCTAACATCCACCACAATTTCCTCAATTCATAAAAGTGTATTTTACTTTCCCTTTACGTACGTATATACGGAGTAATATACGTAGTATAGGGAAAGTTATGTAATGCTGCGGAAAATAGATTTCGAGATTTTAACGGAAATACACGTTTTGGGGGCCCCTGATACCGAAAAAGTGTTGTTTTTCCCCCAAAACGTCCATCCGTCTGTGAACAACACTAGCGCCTAAACTATACGTGTTATTTATTCCAAAATGGATATTCCCCGGTCAATCTGTGTCCACTCGAGGCACCGCGATTTTGAAAAACTTTCTTCAAAATTTAGGGGTACTTTACATGAAGCCCCCGGACATTTTCGAAATTTTCTCAGAAAACGGACCCAAATCTTTTCTTTAAATTTCTTGTAAGTATCATATATATTATTTCTGTAAAAAGGCTGATTTTGACGTCCCTCCTATTCGCCACCCAGTGAACGGTTTGAAACAAATGAGGTACCAAAAAAAAGAGAAAAAAATTAGGAGTGGAGGAAATTATATACTGAATTGATCGCAGCTTTCCTTAATTAATAAAAAGCTACGAAATTTGCGTTGTTTGAAATTCCCGGCTAGAATGGAAACAGGAAGATGGGTGCATTCATGCGCATTGTGGCAAATTGGCGGGAAGTGGGCTAAAGTGGGATGGAGAAGCTTTGAGAACATTGCTTTGCGTTGTGTTGTGAGATCCTGCTTGATCTCGAATTGTTAATACCAATAAAATTGCAATTATTACTAATGTAAGTATTTAATGAACATTCTTATATACTAGCTGAACCCATGCGATTACATTGCATGGAAGTAGAGCGTAGAAAAGTTACCACAAAAAGTAGTTCATTTCAAGATCTTTACACTTACATGGATAACAAATCCTTATTTTATCGTAATGACTGAGATGTTTAATGTCATCACTGAATTTTAATGTTAAGTATGTATTGCATGTACATTTCGTGTTTGTTTTCAGATTACTAATCATAATTGGACTACGGGACGTTTGTAAATTTTTATTTTGAACTGACAGGTAAAATGTTTTGATGGACATGTTGGTTAATGATATTGATTTGATAATAAGATGATTGATGAAACAGAGATGAAGTATGTCATTTTATTTTGTTGTAAGCTGAATTATTTGTGTGATTAATGTTCTGTAAGTTGTTAGTTGATAGTACTTAGATGGTAAGTTCAATCAGTGCTTGATTTATAGAATTTTCGGTGTCGGTTTCGGTATCCAATTGGTAGTCAGTATCATCATACAAATGAAAGAAATATGCATGCAATCACATCAGTCCAGTCGTTAGAATTGTTTATATCAGTCAACAGTATTGCTCTCCGGGATGTCTATATTTCTTTATAAAATGTTACATATTTACAGTGGTAAAAGCATTAAAATTATAGAAAAAAATAAACATAAAATTACAAAAACGCATAAACTTATAGAAAAGATATATTACAAAAACTTAAGTTGAAAATAAAATGTCTGACCACCAGAATGCACATGCTTAAGCCTCAACATTATTCACCACATTCAAACAATCATTACGTTATTATGATACAACTGTTGATTACATTCATTACTATGAATGAAAATTAAGTTTTTGATAGCGCAAACATTACCATCAAGGCTCTAAATATTTTGCAATATTTCAAATTAGCTTATAATTATACACTAAAGCTGCGTATATAATTCCATCAGTATCAAAGTGATATCTGCACATTTCCTGTGTTTCTACCTAATATATAAAATGAAATTTGCATGAGCAAACGATGATCATCATCCCCCTCATTTTGCAATATTCCAAATAAAAGCTTATACTCGTTAATAGCCACAGAAGTAAATATACTCTTATCAGTATCAAAGTGATATTTATCTGCACATTTCTTATTGCTCTACTTAATAAATAAAATGAGGTTTGCATGAGAAAACAATGATCATCCTTATCGTCGTAATAAGCAATAGCCTCAATATCAACAGGATTGTAATTGCATCAAAACTGCATTATCTTGACATGACACCCATGGCTATTGCTGATTAATGAGACATTTAATGCTATTAATTAATATTATTGTTGCTATTATTAGATTAGATTAGATTAGATTAGATTTATTTAAACTGCAATTGGGCATAACCCGGTGGCAGCTAATTACAAAAACATAAATATACACAGCCTTTCTGTAATATAGAACTCCAAAACCACTAATAGTAATAATAATAATAACAACAACAACAACAATAATAATAATAATAATAATAATAATAATAATAATAATAATAAGAAGAAGAAGAAGAAGAAGAAGATGCAAATTATATACTAATTGTAGTAATAATAATGGTAAAATAATGATAATAATATTAAAAACTGACTGATTCATAAAACATTAAATTACATTAAGAGAGAAAACACACACACACACACACACTGCATTAGTATTACACTGCACTTCACTGCACTTCACTTCACTTCGACCTGAAAACATTTCCTTCTTTATTTCTCTGCTATACACTGCACTACCTCACTTCACAATAGAACACTTATGCATCGCTATATAACCCACTATTCTCCCTCATTTACTTAATAATACCCTAAATTAATTTCCTAAACTGTTGAACACTTTGAGGAAAGGGTTCAAAGGTTTTTGCAGGCAATCTATTCCATTCCGTAATCGTTCGATCTGTAAAAGAAAATTTCCCGACATCCGTTCTCTGCTGTCTTAAATTTATTTTGTGCCTGTGATTCACTCTACTGATGTATGTAGGAATACATAGCCGCCGATTAATTTCTTTCCAAGCTGGATGACCATTATAAGCTTTATACAAGGCGCAGAGTCTTGCTACTGATCGCCTGTTTTTGAGTGAATCCCACCCTGCCGTTTTCTTGTCCCTGAAAGTAAATTTAGCTGCCCTATGCTGAATCCTTTCCAAGTGTTTACACTGCATAATCTTGTGCGGATCCCAACAAATTGTTCCATATTCCATTATTGGACGAACAAGAGATAAATAAACAATTTCCCTCGCGTTTGCCGTACTCTTTTTTAGGATGCGCATTACAAAGTGAAGAGATCGCCAGGCTTTCCCTACAACAAAATCTACGTGTTTTTTCCAACTTAATTTACTATCGAAATGAATTCCTAGGTACTTGCACGAGGAAACTCTCGGAATAATGTCATTATTTAAACGGTAATGTGTTTGGGTACAAACACGTAGAACGCTGGGACGCCGACGCCGGCATCTGCTGCTGATAAGCAGCGCTGCTCGACCAGCAAGAGCGGACACATAATACGCCGATTCGACAGTGTCGAGATCTAGCGGTTCATCCTAGTACTTCACTTCATTCATTTATCGAAATTATATCCAGTGACTGCCAAGAAGAAAATACACTGTTTTTGTGAATAACGGTAAATTGTGTATGGAATAATAGAATTATTGAACGCTGTTTTCGACAATTATATTCAAAATAGATATTAAGCTGATGCAGACTGATGATTCAATTGGATTCACGTAAAGTTGCAAGACAATCTACAGAACGATCGTCCAATTCATCAATTATGGGAGATACAGTTTTGAAATTCGTGTATAATCTAATTGTGTACACTCGCATAAACTGATAAATGCTTCTGAAATTGTCTTTTCATTTAGTTTCTGTTTATTTGATTAATGTTTCACTCAACGTAACTTTTAACATTACATAAACAAATATATTTGAGGTTATGTAGATGTTTACTTGTTCATATACGAAGAAATTTCTTTCCAGCACATTTCTTCGCGTGTCTTTTGCCCCTCTATTACACACAACGAGCCTCACAAACAACATCAAAACCAAAAAAGTACTCCATCCCTTTTGAATCTTGTGATCAGACACTTCAAAGCCACAACTCGACTGAAAACCAGCGAGTGCAGCCAGCGCGCCGAAACTCCCAAGAGTTCCGGCTGCTGGCCGGCGCTGGCGGATGGAAGCCGATAGCGTTCGTTGTGTGCGCCTCCATTTGATAACATGGCGCAATCCAGCTGCCGAGTGACGTCATTCGGCGCCGGGACCTCCCGCGCGAGAAACAAGCGTCTTACGTGTGTGTACCCTTTCACTGTAATTATGACCCCTGCCAAAAGTGATGGATTTACTTTTAGAGCTATTTATGGACATTCCGTTATTTTCCGCCCAGTATTATTATAGTTATCACAATTTATCAATATCAACGACACGAAAAACAAAAACATCTTGAACGATCAATTCAAGAATAATGCAAATGAAAAAAGTTAAGATCTAGAATGCGCAAATATCCTTGGGACCACAAAGTTCAGTTTATTTCGAAGGTCGCCAAATAGTGAAACAATGGTAAGTAACGAAACGAGTGTATGAAGAGGGGTATAATAGCCTGAGTGGTATGTTCAAGAAAACGAGCAACGATAGCGAGTTTTTTTATATATCACGAGTGCAATTATAGCCCTTTATACACATGTTAGTTCAATATTTTTTCGTTTCCATTTAAGAATGATTTAAATTTTGAGAAATTCAAGCACATCTTTCCCATTCGAGGCATACGTTTGATGACGTTTTATTGCTTTTGAAAAATATATTTCAGTAGGCCTTGCAATGTTTAGTTGCAAGAAATATTTGCAAATGGAAGGTACTGAATATATTGTGGATAAAATATCACAAGAAACTGACAAAGTCATGAAAACATTACTTCCCACGGAAAGTAAAGACAGGTACGAGAGAATACATGTACAGATAAGTATTAGGAAGTAAAAACAACTAGTGACTTGTGACACAGATTTGCCATTAATGAAGAAATGGACGGAAATGCCATTAATGAAGAAAATTCATCAACAGGTTGTGTGTTCATGGTAACTAGTATGCTTTCATCATATAAAGTTGTAGTTGATATATTTCCGGTCAGAAAATTGACTGGTGAATTTTATCAAAACCATAATTGTATGGCTTGAAAAGATTGGTTTTGAAGTGATTGCAGTGATCTCTGACAATCCAGTGAACCAAAAAGCCTGTCATTGTTTTCCGATTCTCCAAAACTAGAAATAGTTTATGAACATCTATGCAAATCCCACAGAAAAATACTTTTTCCTTACGACAAAATGCACGTCTTGGAGTCCATTAGAGAAACCACTGGGAAAATAAAGATGACCAAAATTAATTTTCTTCATATGGAAAATGATGTCATGCCTGCAGCATCAATTAGTTGCCTCAAAAATATGTGCCAGTTTAACAAGCACAATATTTTAAAATATGGCAATACTTTAAATTTAAAATCGTTAAATCGTTCATCTCGTTCATCTCTTTTTAGTTAAAATTCACTGTTAATTGAATGAAATGCAATAAAATGTTGCGAACATTCTTTTCTACAAAAAAATCATTATTAAGGTGCCGAAGAAAGTAAGTAAACGTTATTGACTGTCAGCAGCCGGCGAAAGATTCGTTTGCTGTGATTACTACCCATGTGACGTCACAGCATCAGTAGACAGGCCTTATACTAGTGTCTAGGTGGCGTTGGTTATAGTTTCTTAATTAAACGATTTGGCTCCTTTTCTGAATTCTGATTGGTAGGTGTAAAGTTTTAATTGCATGGTGGGATTTTAATTGCACGCATGCTATTAACATAGAGGTAATACACTATTTTTCATGAAATTAATGAGCATATTTAGTTTACTTAACGAAAAAGGTCATAAAGCAACTTACATTTCGATGAATATGATACTGAGTTGAACTGCCTAGCCCACCTGTAAGCTTCTCTGATCGCCGTGAAGATTTCCAAATCTTAGCAGACACGACGAGATTTTTTATCACTACACGTGCTTGACGTCTGTCGTAACACTAAGTACAAATCCGCTTTCGATGTTCACACCGAAAACAATTACACTCATCACCAAAACCAACTGAAAACCGCACACTTCGCGCTCTAATAAATCTGATGGAAATCCGAACTTTTACTGACCGTTACGACCGCTGCTAAACCCCCAACTGCAGAAGAAAGTCTCGCTGCAGACACATCGTCCAAAGAAATGTCATCGCAAAGAACGTAGAAGTGACCACGAAAATGTGTGGCGCTCTTTTTGAATTATTAGGGTTTACTTATTTATGGTTTATTGTTTAGGAGAATTATTAGGGCAATTTTCTTGAAACGTTCTTACTTACTTAGTAGCTCTAACGTCTGTTGCTGCATCAACTAATTCCTCTGTGAGTTTTTCGAGTATTTCAATTCTCTACTGAAGTGTCAGACAAAGGACTGAATATAAAATATATTATAAAGACAAAATATGTCGTGTACAACATTCGATAATTTTTATGAGTTCTATAGGTTTCATAAAAAGTTCTTGTTTCCCTAACAGTTCTCCTGAATTCTATTTAAGTTCGCAAGCCTCATACATAATCTGGGAATGATCTATCTATATTACTTATTTTGTATGCGCGCGAAAAAAAAACTATAACTAACAACAGTAATCCCTCGACATCCGCAAATTTGCTATTTGCGAGTCCCAATCATTAGCGATTAGAGAAATGCTACCGGTTCGTAACATTCGCGACTTCAACATTCGAGAGTGCGTCTTTGGTCGTACTTTTTTTAAAGCGAGCACATTTTTCCCTTATCAATGTTATCGGGGAAACCAACTCGGCAGACACCGGAGCTAAAGGTATCATGTTCTGCAAAAATGTTTAAGTTGGAATGTCAATTCACATTAACAAAATAGCAGAATTGTAAAATAATTCAATTCCTTTGGGTCAAATTGGAGGTGATGGTTTTGGCCGCATGAACAGAAAAGCCATTTAGGATCTGCACAACTCTCATATTGACCCCACTGAAGAGCACCTTCGAGAAATGATCAGCGAAGAAAGCCTCCTCGAACGTAATGAAATAACAGAAGCGAAACTGCGTCCTGGACCAATTTCAATGTCAAAGCTGTTAATGGAGTTCTAAAACCTTCAACAAGCTGTGGTGGAAAGGGCATTCGCATGTGATTCAAACATGGAAATATTTGCTAAATTTAAGAGAGAAATAAAAGCAGCAACTTTTCCATGTTTGGATATTAGAACAATGAGGTGATGAACCAAAAAAATAACCAGATCCTGTATTCAATCAATTTCAATTTTGAAATTACTTTCAAATATTGTTTTATTTCTTCTCTTTGGGATATTAATTGTGAATTGTTTCAGTGTCACTTACTCAATTATTCTGCAATTGTTTGTTAGACATTTTTCTTTCTTTTTTAAACAGCTTTTCGATATCTAAGAACCTAACCCACCATTCTCCATTACAATATAGACTCAACATTCGCGGATTTGACATTCGCGAGGTTTTTGGGGAACCTAACTCACGCGAATGCTGAGGGATTACTGTATAACTGTATAGACAGAAAGAAAATTATAAAGCCTCCGGCCATGGAAGAGGTTGTACATGGTTTTGTAAGATACCTGGTAACTCAGGGGGAAATCTAAAGACACACCGAGAAAGGTCGGTCAGGACATTAACTCATGCCTCGGACCGGAAGGTCCTAGGTTCGAGTCCCACGGTGGCAGAATTTTTGACACTAGTGTTCTTAGTTAAGTTGAATTCAGTCGCTGTCTGGAAGATAATTCTAGTGGCCGGCTGCTCTGATCGGTAGTTTTCCATGGTTTGTCCGATCAATACCAGGCAAATTACGGAACAGAATCCTAACAAACGAGACGCGGGCCGCGCGCGATCTTTCTTTCCTCCGCTTTGTCTTATCCTCACACCTTACTTACGCACACACTAACATTCACTTCACTACCACACGGTGCTGGAAGACTGGTCGGGTGCTTACGGCCGGTTTCACCACCATTACCAAACATTTTAAGTTCGTCATAAAAAGGTTAAGGTAGACTTAGGAGACGTTTCCGTTTCACCACGACCTTTAAGGCGAACTTAAACGACAAGTTCGACTTAAATTTAAGCACACCTTTCAGCAGCACTCATACATTTTAAGTAGTACTTTACGACGCAAAAACCGTCCAAATAGTGAGCGTATAGTGGAGTGCTGCTTTTGATAGTGATCGACACGGCAATTGTAAAAACGTGAGCTTTGAGGAGCGTCTCTCTTTGAGGCCGAGGTGGATACCGAAACGGTCCGAACATTTTGATGAGTTCAATGAATGAGATTTTGGCACCTGATTTTGCCTATAAGAGATGTCAACACTACATGTTTTGGAGCTAATTGAAGACCTATTGAAATTTTCAAATTAATTATTAACAAAATGAGCATTTCAATAATTCGGTACATAATTGCTTTGCAAGTAATAATTTTGCCTAATAACTAGTGTTTTATAGGTTATGTTTACATGACCCCGTAGTTACTCTCAACTTCGGAGTTTTCATTCAGTAATTTTTATCAATCTGTAGGTAGAGATAACCTACAAGGTGATATAAATATCCTCTCTGATTGGCTCAATAAATGGTACATACTTATTAATCACTTCAAATGTCAGGCTAAAATTTCACCCCAAGCAATTAAATGGCTTCCTACTTCAAAAACAGCAAAATATTAAGACTATTTTAATCGACGATAAACATGGAGAGATCATATTAGAAATGCAGCAAAACTCTTTTAATCAAAATTATACAATTATACCCACTAATTGACAAAAACTCCAAATTAAACATTGAAACATCCTTATAAATATTCAGATACATTATAAGACTTTCATTAACATATGATAACCATTTGGGGAGGTGCAGCTCCAGTTCATACTCAGAAATTAGAAATTATACAAAATAAATTTCTACGTTGGTCAGTCAAGCCACCGTGGTTTATAAGAAACGAACAATTACACAAAGAACTCTCAATTCAAGACATCAAAACGTGGATGCTAAAAATCTAAAAAAATCAACTCATTCTTATACTCTAGTCCAGGTTATGAAAGTTTTAAAGTAGAAGAAAACATCTTCAATGAAGTCAAGAATCAAATTTAAATGTTCAAAAAGATTTTCTACAATGTACCTAATTTGACTACTATTTATAAGTACCACATATTGTACCATAGTTTAAAAAATAAAAAAAACATGTATTTAATCAATTAAAAGCAGGTCTTAGAGGTTCCTATAAAGGTATCTCACATAATTTGTGTAAATACTTTAAAGTTAAATTTATAGTTAAATTTTCTTATTAAGTTAATTCATTTTTAATTATATATTTCTTGAATTAGTTATTTTTATGTATTCAATATCTTGACAGATTCTGTCTGTAATCGAACAAGGATAAAATAAATTTTAAAAACCTTCAGTAATTTTGATTCGATTTTCTTTTTCATCTAAATTAAACATCTCCACAACTCTATTTAATGTTTTTTATATTTTATCTCGTAGTTCGTTGCTCTAAAATTGTGTTAAATGTTATCTCATGCTCCATTTTTATTGGTTTGTTTTGTTGGTTTATTTTCTATAATACTTTCTCATACATTCCATCAGCACTTCTGTCCCCGACGATGAAAATTTCGTAATCTTGTCTCTTTTTCCCATTACGAACTAGTGGTGCTACAGAATGGCACAGACTTCCCCGTATTAGTTCTCTACTTCCTTGGGTATTCGCTTGCTATTCGGCCAGCTGTCATCTATCACCGCCAAAAGTACATTTTTTTGCCATTTTCTTAATGTTTCGGTTTCCTATTGGTAGAACGGAAACATTAATTTTAGAATAGTAAAGAACATTAAAACCTAGTCATAAATGGCAATTTTCTTTTAAAAATTATATGCCGTTTAAGAGAAAATGGCGTATTAGCGTTACTAAAAATGCGAAATTTCAAGCTACTTTTCACAGCAAATTTTTGAGTTTTCAAAATACTTTATTTGAACTTATTTGAAGCACTTACACTCACAAATACAATAATCTTTACAATCTTGCTGGTAATGTGCATATTAAATATGTGAGAGATATTTCAAAAAAATTACAATTATGTAATATTTTAAAAAACAAAAAAATAAATCAAAATAAACTTAACACTATACTAAAGAGTGTAATTAGCACTATCCGTACAAAAGATTGAAGAAAAAATTTGCCGCCATTTATGAGAAAATGGCGTTTGAGCGTTTCTGAAAATGCGAAATTTTGAGCTACTTGTCACAGAAAACGGTTGTATTTTCGAGAAACTTTACTTGACATTATTTAAATCACATGTACTCGTAAATATAATAACGTGAAAAAATCACCGCTAATGTAAATATTAGCGACGTGAGAAACATGTGAAAAAATTTACATTTTTGTAATTTTTGAAAAAAAACAACGTATTGAGAAGTATGGCTTTTATGTCATCTGATAGAGTACATTTACACACTATCCCTGCCAAAAGTTTAAAGAAAATATTAGGAACCGTTTTTGAGAAAATCTTGTTTTTGTAATTTTTTAAAATTGCACATATTGCACGCAATATTGCTCGCAATATTGCACGAAAACTACTAAAATTTTGAAAAACATTTACATGATCTTTATGAAAGAACTCAAAATGCAGAACAAATTTTATTTGAAAGAAAAATCTCTATCTGCAATTTTGTAGTTGGAGAAAGACGCCGAAAAAAATTAAAACTTTCACAATTTTCGAAAGTTCAGAGTTATTCGTGAAAATCGGACCTATGCCATGTTAATAAGTGTGTTTTATTCTATTCATACAAGAAAATTAAAGAAAAAAAATTGGAGGCGTTTTTGATAATTTTGAAAATCCCTTCAAATATTGTTTTATTTCTTCTGTTTGGGATATTAATTGTGAATTGTTTCAGTGGCACTTACTCAATTATTCTGCAATTGTTTGTTAGACTTTTTTCTTTCTTTTTTAAACAGCTTTTCGATATCTAAGAACCTAACCCACCTTTCTCCATTACAATATATACTCAACATTCGCGGATTTGACATACGCGAGGTTTTTGGGAAACCTAACTCACGAGATTTTGAAAAAGACTCTTCAAAATTTGGGGGTACTTTACATGAAATCCTCCGGACATATTCAAAATTAGCTCAAAATTGGATCCAAATTTTTTCTTTAAATTTCTTGTAAGCATAGAGTAAATTACACTTATTAAGGTGGCTTATGTCCAAATTTTCACGGAGAACTCTGAATATTCGCAAATTGTGAAAGTTTGAATTTTCTGCGGCTTCTTTCTGCAACTACAATATTGAAGATAGAGATTTTTCTTTCAAATGAAATTTGTTCTTCAAAATTAGTTCTTTGTATAAGGTCATGTACATTTTTTGAAAATTCTAGTAGTTTTCGCGCAATATTGCGTGCAATATGTGCAATTTAAAAAATACCGAAACTAGATTTTTTCAAAAACGGCTCCAATTTTTTTCTTTAAACTTTTGACAGTGTCAAAACTAGGGATAGTGCTGAATGTACTCTATGATATGACATAAACGCTATATCTCTAATATTTTGTTTTTCCAAAAATTACAAAAAGGGATTTTTTTACTTGTCTCTCACGTTGTTAATATTTACATTAGCGGCGATTTGTTTACATTATTATATTTATAAGTACATGTGCTTTAAATAATGTCAAGTAGAGTTTCTCGAAAACAATCATATCTGTAAAAAGTAGCTCAAAATTCAGCATTTTCAGAAACGCTCAAACGCCATTTTCTCGTAAATAGCTCCAAGTTGTTTCTTCAAACTTTTATAACGGGTAGTGCTAATTGCACTCTTGAATATGATTTTGAGGTACTTTTGTTCTTTCAAAAAATTACGAAAATTTAATTTTTTGAAAGATCACTCACATCTTTAATATGCATATAAATATTATTATATTTGTGAGTGTAAGTGCTTCAAATAACTTCAAATGAAGTATTTTGAAAACTCAAGAATTGTCTTTGAAAAAGAGCTTCAAATTTCGCATTTTTAGTAGCGCTAAAACGCCATTTTCTTTAAAACGGCACAACATTTTTAAAAGAAAATTGCCGTTTATGACGAGGTTTTTGTGTTCTTTAATATTATAAATTTAATATTTCCATTCTACCAATAGGAAATCGAAAAATTAAGAAAATGTCAAAAATAATGAACATTGGACGGCGATAGACGGCAGCTGGAAAGAGTAAGTGGCAATTCCGAATAGCTAGCGCAGACCGCCCATGGAAATACAAAACTAATACGGAAAGGTCTGTGCCATTCTGTAGCACCACTAGTTTCATATTGTTGATGTGAAAAGTACTGTTATACTATACACAAGCTTCACTCTATGTTATTGCTCAGTTCGTAAATATTGTTTTTGTTAAAATATTTAATTTATTGCAGTGGCCTTCGAGAGTATCTTCTTTGTTGTTCTTGGAAAACCTTTTTGATTGGCTTTGTTCAGCAGCATTTTTGGCATTGCACACCTCTGGTTTATTGTTAATTTCAAAAAAAAAATTATAAATTGCCCAAATTGAAAGCAAAATGAAGCCTTCGGTCACGTGAGAGTTGTCCGTGTTTTCGATACCCTGAATCTCGAAAACAATTAAACAATTTGGATTCCTGATTGTAAACGCAAATATGAATGTGTCATTTCACTTACTCTCATACTGCGCTTGCCGACTGGACTCATTAAATGTTAAATTTATCGCAGCGTTTTACGCGAGTATTTTATTTGTTGATCTCGAACCGTGTGCTTGCTACTTCATGGAAAATCATTTGTCTGGTTTTTTCAGCAATTTTGCTGCTGAACAACATTTATTACACTAGTTAATTTCACTTTTTAACATTAACATTCCCAGAATCACAATTGTAAGTGTAAATATCACAGCATTATTCATCATCACAATCTACCGGGCGGAAACAAAAATGTGCCTCTCAAAAACCTTTGTCATAAAAGACTTCTGTTTATCACGGTGTGCTGAACACACTGGTCCAAATATCTTATCCCCAAAATTATGTATTATGCTGTATTTTCAGTTGCAATTAAGTTTCTGGAATCATGAATCTGCAAAACTACAATAAAACTGTGAAAATTATTTTCCACCTCAACTCGAGTTTATGAATTGATGCTATTGCGAGTAGGTGCCTCAACAACTCTCACCGATTGTTCAGCCTATTGTGATGCGTGACCATCTGCTCCATTAACACTAACGACCCTAATCAAATCGACCTTTACACCATAATGCAACCGCATTGCAAACCATCCTGATTCGAACCTCCCGACCTGACCCGAACCCGACACATCCCCACTAATATTCCAGAGCCGTCTGTCACATCCCCTCTGCTTCGGAATTCCTCCCCGAGCAGCTCAACTCACGAAACCCCCGCACAAACTCCGACCAACCCCCGCCCTCGGGCGGTCATTAACCCCCTCCCCTCGCAGCAACAGTTGAGGCGCGCGGGCCGCCGTTCCATATCACCCTTTCCCCTCCTCCGCCCCGCCTCCAGCCCCCCCCCGTCTCGGCGCTCTCCGCCGGCTAGAACTACTGCGCCCAGACTTCGTCTTCTCTCCAATAATAACACAATTGGATACACAATAATTGGATGCGCGCTCGCACGCGACCGCCCGCGGCCACAGCGCCGCTCCGTCGCTCTACTCCGTCGCGTCATGCAACGCCCGCCCCGCCCCGCCCGCCCAATCCCCTCCCCGCCCCCGCCCCCGCCCCGCCCCGTGCCGCCTCCGCCACCGCCGCCTCGGCCATAATGTGTTTCTCCAAGTCGCTCGTCCGCTGTGTTATATTTGGGCCCCCCGAATAATAACATGTTTTAATACGACGGCGCCCGCTCCCGGCACGCCGGAGCTCCGCCGACGCCGAAACAAACAACCAACACACATTACATTACAGCGCCCATGCGACCTCACGTGCGAAATCTTCATATCAGGAGCGCGCGCGGCGCGGCGCGGCGCGGCCCGGCGGCCACCGGGGGAAAAGGTGGGGTACCCCAAGGATGGAGAGCGGTGCCCGCCGCGGCGCTGCCCCTCCCCTCGACCCCGGGGCGATTACTCCGCCCACGACGTCGTCCTTAGCCCGTGCCACCCCCCGTGTATTCGCTTGCGGCGACCTATGTATAGAAGTTCCGTTTAAGACGGCGCTCGGCGCGCCCGCCCCGCCCCGCTCCGCCCCGCCCCGCCCCGCCCCGCTTCGCCCCGCTCCGCCCCGCTCCGCCCCGCTCCGCCCCGCTCCGCCCCGCTCCGCCCCCGTGGCGGCCGACGCCTCCCGCGCACCCGCAGGCAGGAATTCAATTTTCCCGGAGAGCGAATGGTAAACAGCGCGCTGCGCTGCGCGCTTTGGCAACTTTCACTCGAGATGAAGGTTAAAATGGCGATCTCTCCTAGATCATCCGAGCAGATTGCCAGGTAATCGTTTCATATGTGGTTCGATAAGAGATGAAGTAAGTCGTGGAATTCGCATGTGACAGGTAAAAAGGGGTAGGTATTTTGAACATATTCTATTTTCAGATATTGAGTATTCGTTTCGGATGTAGTGATTTTCTTCCTTATCATTTCTTCCATTAATTTCTCGTCTCGAGAAGATGATTAAAGTTGTTATCAAAGAATTCATCGAATGTGAATGCCTGAATAGCGTCGTTTGATAAAAAAGTAAATAAGTCGTAGAATTCACAAACAGTGTATGAAGGAAGTAGACATTTTGAGCAACCAAAATTGTAAGTTTTTCAAAAGTGATTTTCGTTTTATATCATTGCATCCAATAATGACATGCAGCTGACTGCAGGACAAGACTGATCCTATATACTATTTAAAATACATAAAATCCCAGGAGAGTTCCGAGTATATGTTACGAAATCTGATGGTTCGATACGAAATGAAATAAATAATCATGGAATTCACATGCAGGCCCTTTATATTTACAATGTGTGTGTGTGTGTGTGTGTGTGCGCACCCGTATTTTTACTTTCTCATTTCGTCTTCCAATAATGTGGAAATATGAAATTAATATGATACGCAGATTTTATTTACTCAGAATTTTTCAAATACAATTTCTAATTCTACTTATATATGATATGTTATGTTATATATATACACATATATGTCTTCTTTTATATGATACTTATATATGAGCGGTTCAGAGGGGAAAAGTTTCGTCAACATGGCAGTAAAATCGGCAATGTCAGAGATAATCAAACACTATCAGAACATCATTCCATGTATGTAATTCGAAATTAAACAAGTTCAGTCCTCATATTGTCCTTCAGAGTAAATGATATTTTATATATTTTTTACAGGAAATGAAATGTTTTATTTTTTTACATACAAATTACTTGTTTGCTAATCATTTTTCTACTAATTTTAAGCGGTGAAGTCAAAAATGCCCCTTAAGACCTTAAAATGCCCACATTAGTGATTTTTCAGAGATTGTTCAAGTAAATTCCAAAGAAATGATTTCGCGTGATGAAAGAAAGAGTGAAAAAAAGTAACGAAAGAAATTATAAGCTTTTAAAAATGGGTAAGGTGTTCAGGCAATAGTACATCATGAAGCGATAATGTAATGATGGGTATTAATACACGAGTGTGATATTACGATACGATCGAGTATCGTAAACTTCACACGAGTGTATTAATACCCATTACATCGAGTTTCATACGGTACTTTTTCTATGACTGATGGTAACTTTCATAAGTTAAACTTCTCCACTGAATCGTTTCGTGGCAGTCGACACTCAAGATTCAGCCAAGGCCACCTTAGCGGACACCTCTCTACCCTACACGCGCAGGTGGCTTTCTTTTACCAGAGCGCCTGCGAGGAACTACAAAAGTTGAGACAATAATATTCCGACGTCACCGCGTCACTTTCGCATTTTCTGTCATTTCTTGAAACGCCAACACCGCCAGAAAGAACCACCATTCACTAAATATTTTAACTAAAGAATTGGTCGGTTTTTAAGGACAATCATACGACAGCAGCAAATAACACAAAATGACTTGCGTTCAGGTCTTAATGTCACTCAAATGTTTCTGCAATATTTACCACTACGTTAGTCAAATAGTGTCAAAGTGAAATTACGATCCAATTTATTTTAAATAATAGTTCACGTAAAAATTACTACTAATAAAAGAAATTAAAACTGAGAAGCATAATATATTAAATGGAATTTTAATATACACACTCAAACGAAACATTTACTGCAACAATTCTCAATGGTTAATGAAGGGACAATACTTGGTTTGTGATTGGCCAAGAACCTGTATCATAATGAAAACTGTATCGAAATGACCATCATTATGCAACTGGTTGCAGTTATCCAATGACAGCTTTATACAATGGGAGTAGAAAAAAGTTCTTACAGCATATATTATTTAAGCAATCGAAAACCTGGAATGAGATGAGAATTTTTAAATACATTTTGCAATACTACAATGCAGTGTAAAGCAGTTATTTGAGATGTCCATTTAAATGTACATCTCTAAGGAGTTTTGATAATATGGTTGTTGGTTAAAGACGAAATTAATATTCGGATTCTGTTCAGTAGATAATCGAAGTGTCAGAACCAAGCTGACATTATTTTTGGCAATTGAAATATTCGTATGTAATATTTCCTTAAAGAATATTCCCTTTCATATTATTTATCTCTCATATCCAGCGATGCACGATAAACTGGAAATCGTAGTTACACCTGTAGTTCGGTACAGTTTTTCCAAGCACGTTTAAGAATATGGCAGTTGAATATCAAGATAAATATGTTGTTAATGAAACAAAATTGTGGGGGTTGGAAATTCGTGCTTACTTATTCTTTAATTTTCTGAATTATAATGGTAATATGTCCAATGTGTTCTTGAGAAAGTTGGAGAGGGGGTTTATAAAAGAGGAATTTTATATTAATAGAATGAGGAAATCAAATTAATGGTTCAAGCGTGAGACTTCTTCGGTGGGGATACATTGAATTCCACAATCGGCTCTGCGGTTTACTCTCTTAATCAAAATGGGGACATTAAAAATTGACGAAAGGTTCGTCCGTTTCTTTTATCATGGATACGTCCAAAGTAGCATTCCCAAGTGAGCAAAACGCAATCTTTCTCATGGTTTCATAGCAAACGAAGCAGCCATTCTGAACGGACCCAATGAAGCAGTCAATCCGAACGGGCCAGACTGTCACGTGTCCCGAGCGTGAATAGGGCGCCTTACGCGTGACTGCGTTGGGAACAGCCGGTGCCTCCGCCCGCTGCGGTGGCGAAACGGGACGTGGGAAATGCACAGCAACTAATCGGGGCTGGACGGCGACAGCGGAGCGACTTGTTAGGCAAGCAGACAGCGGGAGCCGGCGGGGCGTGTTAAGTCGACAGGTAGAGGGCTTAAGGGAGCAGCCCCGCCCACTCCACGCCCACACAACGCCCTCCGCTCACCTACCACCGCGCTTCTGGAGCGCGGGCACGTCGTCGTTCCACTTCCCATTCTTTGTAGACCCATAAAATCAGTTTAAATTAAGCTCATCGAAAATAGAAAATTTGCGACTCTAAACCAAATTGTTAGGTCAAATTCAGTCACTGCTTGGAGGAGAATTCTATCGGCTGGATGCACTGATGAGTACTTTTCGTGGTTTCTCCGATCAATACCAGGCGAATGCCGGAGCAGTACCCTAACAAACGGGCCACGGACCGCGCGCGAACTTTCTTTCCTCTTCCTTGTCCTATCCTCAACCCTTACACACACACACACACACACTTACACTAACATGCACTACACTGTCACATGTGCCGGGAGACCAATCGGGAGCTTAGAGCTAGTCCCGGCTGGGGCGGTGCCCAGCTTGTGGGAGATATCTAGTTTAGGAGAAAACCCCGCTAGTCGATGCTAGGTCGGCGCCGGATCTCGCCATCTAGCAGGGAAAAGATCACCGCCACCTCCCGAGGAAGAACACGCAATACACTTACGGGACTAATGACCTCTGTAGTTGACGGGCCCGGAATCACGAACGATCAATCAATCATTCAACGACGAAATGCCATCAGCTCCTATGGTCAAAGTGCGTGACGAGCCTGCCTACCGGTTCTAAAACTCCTGCAGCTGCTACCTGCTGCATACTTTGCACAACCGAGCGCAATGCGACGGGGCAGGCAGCAGCACGGATTTCAAGTCGATATATTCACATCCTAGTTGGAGTTCACTCTGCTCAATTTCATCTAATCACTCTAGACATTGCCTTCCTAGATCAGTTGTGTAACGTCTATGATTAAACCATAACGCTGCACACTATATTTCTCGAATCACCTTCCTTTGATAAATATCTGAAGTCTGAAATTCTTGTTTCATTAGCTTACGTGTTATTTCCACTCTGCCAAAACGAATCACAATATTTTTTACAGTAACGAGGAAGCTTGTTAATATTTAAAACAAATTAAAGTTGTATGTAATTAATTTAGGTAAATGTTTGGTGAGCAAAAAGTAAAGTGTGCTATTCTAAAATAAACCAGTTATTTCACTGTTTATTTTTAATGACAGTTATATGCCATTCAGTGGAAAGTATAAGGTTTCATTGACGTTATTTATCGACTACTCATTAGTATGATTGATGAGTTCGTATTTGCAGTTGTGGATGTTTTAATTAATCGGAAGTTAAAGGTAATTTAGCTAAAAGTTTTACATGCTATTAAATGTGCACGAAAATTGGTTAATCATTGTTTCATCGGGTTGAAACATTGTTTAGACCACATTATGCAGTAAGGAAGCAAGCACCAAAATTTGAACATTTGAGTTAATGATATATCATTATTTCTCAACTGTTTCATTAGGCTCTTATGAAATTAACCTACGCGTAAGCTACTTTTGAATGCTGTTCATGAACTAAGAAATCACTAGCATTAAACTCATATGCTTTCTGCCGAAGAAAGCCAGGCAGCAAAATTCCAGTTCAGCTGAAATTAAATAAAACTTCGTGCATTCACTTCATGCAAGGTAAAAATTTCTGAGATGAATTTTTGGCTAGCGAAATCGTTGTGATCGCACAAAAGGAAGAACTGTAGAAAAGTTAGAAGAGACAAGAGCAATGTCTGTACTATAAGGAAAATCCACACTTCTAACTATTGTTTCATGACGTTTAGTACTTATACTATAACACTTAATGATATGATGGAGGTTTATAAATTCTAAAACAATATTGTCACTATTTACTGGGAACATAGAAATATATATACTTTTCAAAATGTAATTGAAACATTTTGTTTTTACCAAGATCTGAACAAAAATGTTGTAGTAAAACTGAAGAAAATCCTGTTATCGACCTTTATTTAAAAACGTAATGCATCATGCATAATTATAACAACTGATTTTTTGTAAAGGGACGCATGTTTCAAACGTCTGAAGGTCATTTATAAAAGCTCCCTAATCTTTGCATTTGAAACCAATCGATATCAGAACTGAAAATCGGCCATGGTTGGGGTCATTGATCGAATTCTCTGCAGTCTGGGAGGACTTATGGGTTCGAGTCTGGACGGTGACAGGATTTTTGACACTAGCAGCGCAGCGGCAGGCCGTCACTGTCTCGAGGAAGAATTGTAGCGGTCGGCTACTCTGATCGTTAGTTTTACGTAGTTTCTCTGTTCAACACCAGATGAATGCCGAAGCAGTACCCCCAACAAACGGGTCACGGACTGCGCGCGAACATTCCTTCCTCTTCCTTGTACTTTCTTCACCACTTCTTACACTACACACACACACACTCACAGGCACCACACTGCTACACATGTCGGGAGATCAGACGAGCTTGTTCCGGCTGGGGCGGTGCCCCGCTGCTGGAGGTATCTGGTGGGGAAAACCCCGCACGCTGACATGTAGGTCGACGCCAGATTTCAGGTGATAAAAATTCATGTTCTACACTTACGGAGCAAATTACCTCTGTTGACGTCCTTTGCACTAACTGAGCACAAAGTTTAATTTAAAAAATTGGTGCAATTTGTTAGACAATTTTTGTAATATTTTTGAGGCTTCATATAAAGTATCTTCAAAATCAAAACATCCGGCTGAAAATTCCAAAGCCCTCAGTACGTTCAAACCAACGGAGAATATCAATTTTTGAGAAATCGGCTGAACTGTAAAGGAGCTATTAACCAGAGGCGAGATTTCGGATCTTTCATTGGTGGGGCAAATTGGGCGCTATTGTGAACACAAAAAATTCGCTTATATCAATGGTTTAATTAACTGTGCTGTAACTACATACACTGTTTCAGTTTTGTTAATTATTTAATTGATTATTACTGAATGTTATTAATTAGATTAGTTGAACACAGAAGTGATGATCCTCATTGTTATTTGAACGAAGCGAACTGTAAATTCAACAATGCCTTTTTCTCAGTGAATCATATATCGAAATATTGAAAATGTTTATTGTTTTTTATGATCAAAAATGTTTTACATAACTGTAGGATACATATTTTGAAATCTACATTAATAAATTATTTTAATTAAAATGCAATCTTCTGTGCAAGGTGAAAATATGAACCTCTACTTTTATTTCGACTTGTGTGCGCATGTACATTGAATTATGTCTTATAAAGTTTATTGAAACTCAACAGTTCTCTGTAAAAATGAGCTCAAATTTCCGCATTTTCACAAGCATTCAAACACCGTTTTCTCAAAACGGCTCCAAATTTTTCTTCAAACTTTTTGTACGGATAATGCTAATTGCAGTGTTTAAGATGACATAAAATTCATTTTGCTGTAATACTTTGTTTCTTCAAAAATTACACAAATGTAATTTTGTTGAAATTTCTCTCGTGTATTTTATATGCACATTATCGGCGATTTGTATATATTATTGGATTTGTGAGTAGCAGATTCACACGACATCCAATAAGCTTTTCGAAATCGAAATAGTTTTCTGTAAAAAGAGCTTTTCGCATTAACACATTCCGTAACGCTTAAACGACATTTTCATGAAAACGGCACCAAATTTTTCGACGAAAATTTCCATTTAGACGAGGTTTTTACTCTTCAATAATATTCGTAAAGTAGTTTTCGGTTCTGCCATTAGGAAACCGAAATGTGAGCAAAGGTGAAAAAATGTTCGGGCGGCGATAGATGGTTGCTGACATAAGGATGGGGCACGACCGACAAAGTCAGCCCCGACCAAAGAAATTAGGAAATTAGCTACTACGAGAAAATCTGTGCCATTCTGTAGCTCCACTAGTTACCTTTTAGTGTTTTAGCCCTAGAATCTTTGGTGACATCTAAAACAAACATAGTACGAACACAAGTTGTACTGTATGTAATACAACCCAGTTAAAGTTTGGGGCTCATACGTATATACGCTCGTATACGCACCATAGTTCGGGGCTCGATTTTACAACCATCGCTATATTAAAATTCTGCAAACTAAAACCGGTCTATGATAGTTCGAAATTACAGATTGAATGCATAAAATCAACGTTTAAAACATATTGTATTTCATTCGTTAAAAATCTGAATCTGTCTAAGCGAACTCAATCTCTAATTAAAAGCCAAGACATATCTTCCTAAGCTTTTAGAATCGAGAAAACACGAACACCTCGTTTCACATCAGTTCGCATATACAACTGAACCACAAAGCTATATTAGTAACAGGAGTTATTAAACTAGTTAAAATTGTTCCTGCTAGAATGTTTGCGATATATGAAAAGATACCAAGGGGGCTCATATTATATAAATGGTTCATATCACCACCTTTAACTCTATCTACATCTAATAAACGGGAAATACTAATTTCTTTTTGAGAGTAAAAATTTGAGTGTTATGACTAGACCTCGGAATTTTACTCACAAAAAAGGTGTGATTGAGGCACCTAAAATAGGCTACAAATTACGAAATTAGGCACTAATAGGCATTAAAATCGACGTTTGAGGCACTTAAAATAGGTTACAGAATGACCA
>JAHLJT010009419.1:17734101-17762902 GCA_031308135.1 Acheta domesticus | reverse complement strand
CTTTTTGGAAGATAGCAAAGCTGGAAATAAATTTATTTAAAACATTTCTATGTACGTATTTTCATTTTTAGTACAACAACGCTCACTCAGCACACATGTCCTGCTTCATCGGTCTGCCTAATTATTAACTCTAGTATATTCTGTACCAGCATCAATAGTGGCCAAACGTAACCGAACCATCTGTATTACAGCGGGTTAATAGGGCTGATAGACCACGGATCGATCCCAGACAACTGGCGGAACCGTTATATGGATGTGTTAAAAATCAACGACTTTGTGAAGTCTCACGAATTGAGTGGTTGGTTGGCTGTTTTGAACGGTGCTTTCTGAGGTATCCATGGTCACTTCTAGGCAACTGCCGGAGTATTACCCTATAGAACGGGCTACGGACCACGGTGATGTTCCTCTACCTCCTCTCTTCACACTTTCTTATCGTCCTCCTCCTTCCTTCTCCTGCTCCTCCATCTCCGACTCGCCTAGACCTCCCGAAGGGAGTTAATCCGATCCTTCCTCGTAAATGGTAAATACGACTGTAAAGAAGAGGCATTTGCCTTTAATGGAACGAGTTACAAACTGGTTAAAAAATAAATTATTCTAATGCTTTATCGGATGGTTAGGCATAGAATGCCACAGGGAAATCCCTAACAAACGACCATTGGTCGGATGCGGTCTTCACTTCCTCATCTTTCTTCCCTCCTCTCAAACCTTACACACCAACACACACACACAAACACATAAAACACACTCACAACACAAAGACACGCTTCACCAACTTTCATGAGATTCCCCTGACTGTGGTGGTGCTGCACACTGGAGGAGACACCTCGAAGGTCAAAAACAATCGCAAATGAACTATAATAACGAGATTGGCGCTGGACTAATCATCACAATAGTTGTCGCGCCCGAAAACGAATATAAACTCATTCAGACAGAAGCAAGGAGAGCCAAAGGTTTTGTAATAAGCTCTTTTTCATGTCATAAAACCCCCAAAATATGTGGTATTTGTGTTAATATTTTTGGCAGCATTATAATATTATTTCTCTGTACTACTATGAATACGATATTACTTTTAAACTTACGTAATTCTTGAATAATACTTTGTTATGTTACAAGGGTCTTTCTTGATACTTTCATTATTTGTTTTTTTTCACGTTTGACTGCAAACTGCTTAAAACATGATTTGCCAGAAGAACAAATTTTTGTTTTCTAATACGTTTATCCATGATAAAAATTTTATGAATTATTCGTAACATTTTCTGAAGCGTTTCCCTTAAAGTTTTAATGTCTAAGCTACTCTGTCATTTACGAGATATTGCGACTTCCCTAATGTGAGATGTTGTGACGTGACAGTATAATTCACATAGACTATTATCCATCAAGTCATAAACGCAATATCTACTTCTAGCGAATGCGAGAGTACCCTGAGAATATGAAGCGGCGAATGTAAGTCCAGTTGACGTAACGAGATGGAACTACACACAAATACTACAGAGGCTCAATGCATTACGTATTTAATTAACCGGCCGCATTGTGAATGGAACGCACGAGCTGCATTGAAACCCTACAACATCGCTGGAATACGTGTTCTCAAATACCAGCGAATACTCATGTGCCACCGACTGCACTAACGGCATTGTATTCTGGAGATGTGCATCTAATGTGCATCTCTACGCTTGACGGAAGTATGTGCCTTATTTTCGCGCTGTGAGATGATAGAATTACAATACATTGTGAGAGAACCGGTTTTGTAAAGGAAGGGGATGATACGTTAATAGTGGATGTGGATGATGTGTAGCATAGACGTTCTCACAAAAACGTCCCGAAGTGCTTCGAATCAATTTTCAAGCGGTTCTAGTTATTATAGTTCAGTTGCAATGTTGCTGCACGTGGTAACTATCAAATGATTGAGAGAATGCACATACGTAGCTGAAACTTTGCAGCATCTTGGGTATTCGTTGTTACTTTTTGCTTTCAGAACTGTTGTAATACAATTAGGAGCAGTACTTATAGTTTCTTGACTGTTTTAAGGTGAAAATAATGTGTGAATTACTAAACAGCGTGGCCGATTTTTTAAGCACAACGCCAAATGTATCAGAAGTCGTCTTGGCAAATTGATAACCTTCGAGTCACACGATTCTTTGGAATGCAGATTTGTTTTGTACGCAATATTAAATGTTATTTTGGTTTATTGAACTTTCTTTGTGTGAAGTACGCTAGCGGTAAATGAAACACTTGAGAACCTCCTGAAGAGTTGGTAACAGTTGTTGAGAACCACTAACTCCGAAGTTTATAAAAACAAAAGATTCGCGTAACACATTCTCAAATTGCTAAAGAATGTGTTCCACCCATTCTTTAGTTCCTAACTGACGTTCATGGTATAAACTACTTCCCTCGACGGCCTCTCGTAAGCTGCCTGTTCAGACGAAAATTTGGTTCACCCTCAAATCCAATTTGTAATTTCCACTCATCTCATTACGAACAATTGAACGACAGAATTGTGAACCCGAATGATAAATACGATCATTGCCCTGAAAGTTCTCGAGCAACGAAGAGTACCAAGTCAACTTGGATCTCCCATCGCGGACCTCACAATCAGACGTCACAATTTGTAAAATGAAATCCAAGCAACAAATTGAAACATTTGATTATTTAAGGCGGAATCATTTACAGTGCATTAACAGTTTCGTAGCAGTAACAGCCAGCAGTCAGCAGCCAGCACTCGGCCACCCTTCAGAAGCTAGAAACCAGAAGCCAGCACTCGGCCAACAGTCAGTGGTCCCAAGCAGCAGAGGGTCGGCAGTCACTGAATTTGAAACTGCTTTCGACAGTGTAAATTCCGAGCCAAAACACTTCACGTGAACTATCATTATTTACGACCGGTGTCATCAGACATTTATTTTTAATTATTTATTGTTTATTATTTGTAAACTTATTAATATAACTTTTACTTAATGCAATCACATGCAGGTAAAGAGAGATTCATGTAAGAACAAGCAATTTTGACAGCTAGTGCTGCAACATAAACCGAAGGTTCTGTGGTCGTTGTGTCCTTGATCCCATTGAAATCTCCTTCCTCGATTCGTTCGTTTGCAGTTGGCTAACTTGTAAATGGTTTCGACACTTCCTTTTGTGATGTCCTCGTCCGCCGAAAATATAGTGCGCCACGAGAAATAATTGAAATTAGGAAGTGCAGTGCTACGTGCTCTTCTGTAAAAATTTCTTTTTTTATACACATTATATGGAATTTACTTTTTGTGTGATAAGTATTATGTTTATTTTAAAATCGAGTTTTGAATGTAAGGTGCGTACTGGTGCACGTGTTTCCTGGCTCTTGTGTTGATTGTGAGCGTTTCGCGGTTCTGTGCTTTGCGTTTTTATTTATTTTTTAAATAATAACACCATTGCGAATCGTGGAACGTCGGAGTGGTCGCAGGAAGAATTGTTGTTCACGCCAGCGACAAGAGGATATTATATTTCTCGCGAGAAAAATCCGAGAAATGCAAAGGAAAGGAAGGTTAGAATCCGGTTCTGCTGTGAGCCTCATAATGGAATAGCTGAATTTGAACAAAATTACTGTCACGCAGTAAGTTTTTATATTATAATTACAGTTTAATAGCTGTTGTTGTGGAATTGATATAAGTGTAACTGAAGGAATTCTGTTATTTAGGTATTATAAAAAGGACATCAGTGAATTGAAAACTCCTGGGAAATAAGGAGGCGAAGAGCATATGTAATAGACAAAGTGGACGAATTTGGCAAAGGCATCATCAGGAAAATGATTTACGGGATGTGTGAAAAGGGCAAGTTATAATTTATATTTTATTACTTGTCCTGTATATTTATTTTGTAGTAGTATTGTACAGGAAAACCAGAACTGTACTGTATTTATGGGTAAAGTAGCAAAGATGATCCTGTTGTAGTATAGTTTCCATATATTTTAATTAATGAAACTATAAATTTTGTCGTCTATTACATTTCACTTTATAATAGTAGTAGGAAATGGTGTGGCATTTACGATGCTATCAATGAAATCAATATTTGATGTAGGCTCCTCATCGTAATAGTTTATTTTCGCATAAAGCTTTTTCGGCCGCATTGCGGCCATCTTCAGTGCTACAAAATAATGATAATAATAATAATAATAATAATAATAATAATAATATATCTAAATTACAAAAATTTTATATAGATTTTTTAAAAATGACAAATGAAAATTAAATAAAATAAATGGAATCTATTACAAATAATAAACTGGAGTGAAATAAAAGTATAATATAAAATGTGTAGATGGAAACATAATTTTGAATACAAATGTACATTTTGAAAAGAGGTGAAAATAGAAAATGAATAAATATGTAACTAATAAATAATGAATTAATAAATTTAGGTGAGCAAACTGACATACCTCAGGTATGTCAGGTAGCTCAGAGGTATGTCAGTTTGCTCACCTAAATTTATTAATTCATTTATTTATTTAGTTACATATTTATTCATTTTCTATTTTCACCTCTTTTCAAAATGTACATTTGTATTCAAATTATGTTTCCATCTACACATTTTATATTATACTTTTATTTCACTCCAGTTTATTATTTGTAATAGATTCCATTTATTTTATTTAATTTTCATTTGTCATTTTTAAAAAATCTATATAAAATTTTTTGTAATTTAGATATATTATTATTATTATTATTATTATTATTATTATTATTATCATTATTTTGTAGCACTGAAGATGGCCGCAATGCGGCCGAAAAAGCTTTATGCGAAAATAAACTATTACGATGAGGAGCCTACATCAAATATTGATTTCATTTCACTTATCTTCAATAGATCCACATTTGGTTGCCTGAGAATGAAGCAGTTGGCCCCGGACCATCTTTCAGATTGTACCTTTGAGACTGGATATTACTAATTTTCTAGGGAAGTATTTTCTTGATCCCAATAAAGACAAGCCATGGTGCTTTAAGAGAGGAAATATTCAACTAAAAAACAGAATATTAAATAACAGTTAACTAAATAGAATGGTAATGCTATTGTGTTTTTGTTCGAGGAAACTTCTACTGACACAAGAAAATAATTAATTTTATATAAACACAAATTTAAAGAATAAAAATCTACAAATACAATACACAATGCAACTTCAAAAGACAATCTACAATACCATACAATATACATTTAAAAATGTATAGTGTATATTATAGATTGTATTGTAAAGATTTGTATTATTTTTGTAGATAGTATTTTAAAGTTGTGTTGTGTATTGTATTTGTAGATTTTTATTCTTTAAAATTTGTATATTATTTGTGACAGTTTTCTTTGTATCAACAAATATATTATATAATTATCCATAATGATAGGATACTGTTTTGTAAAACTTCCATGTTTACAAATTCTGTTGTTTCTGTACCATTTCTTTGTTTTTGTTTTCATTATTAGTGTGCTTGAAACTGCATTCATTAACTTATGTGAAAATGAATAAAATATTATTATTATTATTATTATTATTATTATTATTATACATAAATGCTGGGATGGATCCAAATTTGGAGCTCAAGTGTAATGGCAATTCCACCCCATTGGTCAAAGTGATAAATAAATGTTCTTGTGAATTTTTCTTTTTATTCACCTTTATAGGACAGTTTTCAAACCCATCTATTCATTTTACATTCTTGAATTATGTTCTATTGATAATTAAGTATTTAAAATAGATATTAATTTGTTAAGTGGATGCTTGTAAAGGAAACAATTCTGGAGAAAATTTAGTTAAAGCCTTGAGTTGAGGATGCAAGAATTCAAGTAAAAGATAGCGTTCACTGATAAGATGTTTTAATTAGTAAGAGTGAATTTAAATGATATTCATCCAAGAAATAAGAGATGAAAATAGACATACTAGATTAAGGAATGCATTGTCTTGTAGAACATTTTTGACATACAAAACAATTAAGTCACATTTGAGTTATGAGAGCAATTGTACTAAGTATGGAAAATCGGGGTGTTGTAATTATAAATAAATCACTCTTTATTACAAAATACACGTGCCCTTTGCTGCGCTGTGAGACTCAAAGAAAAGGTATTTGAACGTCCTCTGAAAAATATTTTTTCTTTCTATTTACATTCGTGGCAGTTTTCTTTCACTTCATATGAGAGTATGTTAATATATTTTTCCACATGCGTAATTAAATTTCAATATTTCGCGGACTCGCGTACGTGCATATACATGAGCGAAACTCTTAGACTTCTGCATATATATAGTTCTCTTCACGGGAGCCATAAACAAACCCTTTAAAGTGAGGTTACGGAGAGGCGTGGCTGAACAGCTGCCGCGGCGGAGGGATACTTCTCTGAATTACATGTGATGTTCACTTGTTTAGCGAGCTGTCACTTTTGCTTTTTCTTACGTGAATTCTTCTATATTAAAGACATGCTTAACGCAAACGTTTACCGGAGAAGACATTTCATGTCACGTATGATCTATTTGAGTAAGTTGAGAGCAGCCGAGTGAAACCCCCTGTCGCAATAGCGTAAGATCCGCATGGGCATTTCGCTGCTTGGGAGCCCTCGCGCAGCAGCGCCCCGCGCGGGCCGAGGCCTCCCAGGGCGGCTGAGTTGTGGCGGGGGCGGCGCCCCGCCGAGTCCTCGCTTGTTAGCTGCCGCGCGGGAACAAATGAGAGGCGCGCGCGGGCGGGCGGGGCGGGCGGAGACGGACGAGGCGCTAGACGGCGGCGGCGGCGGCGCTAACTCATCGCCCAGATGTATCGATAATCGCGCTCCTCTCGCAGCTCAAATTTAATTAGGCGCCGAGGCAGGTGCGGACCACACCTGGAGCCCCCGCCCCCGCCCCCGCCTCCGCGTGAGTTACGAGTTATGCGGAGGAGACGCTAGAGCGGGCTGGAGGCGCGGGCGGGCAGCCGGAGAGACGGAGGAGCCAGAGGCGGTGGTGGGGATGCGGAGGGAGCTGTGGCCGCGGGTCCGTGTTTGGGGCAGTGATGAGCGTCTACGCGTAAAGAACCATAGTCTACGTCTACACGTAAACAACGCTTAGACAACGGACACTGCGTAGACAAAGGTAATCTATGTAGACAACGGTAATATACCTTTTTTGTGGGGCAAGGGCGAATCTAAGAGGGTCAGGCTCCGCTCCAAGCCAAAATTTATTTATAAATATTGGATCACAATTATTGGAAATTGATTGAATCCCATCTAAAGGAGTACTAAAGGAGTGCAAGTTGGAACAAATTCCTACAGATTTCTTGAGATTGATACGGAGGTTGTCATTTCTTCATCAGGAATGGTATATTTTGTTTGACTTATAAAAAATATTTACGATTCTGTATTACATTAAAACAATCTTCACTATTACTTCTTATTATAAATTTTTTGGGGTTATTTTACGTGGAAACATAGGCTACACGGAATACATTGTCTGCGTAGTCTACACGTAAAAAGAGTTACGTAGACTACACGTAGATGACGCGTAGAAAACACGCGTAGACGTAAAATTATAGTTTACGGCACAACTCTGGTTTGGGGTGAAGACGGCGGTGAGAGTCAGCGACGTGGTGGAGGTGCAGGTGAAGATGGAAGCGGAAGGCTGAGGAGAGGGCGGTGGAGGTCCGGAAATGGAGGAATCGGAAGTTGTGGTGATGGGTCTAATGAAGATGGCAGGTCTAGTGAAGGAACGAGGGCAGAGGGCCGTGGTAATTGAAGGTGGAGGGAAAGATGATGGCGGGGTGGATGAGGAGGAGGTGATTGTGCAGACAGAATGAAGACGATGTGGAGGATGCGGCAGTGCTGGTGACCATGCACCGATGGCGAGTTCTGGAAATGCGGAGGAAGCGTTAGAGACGGTGCTTAGGGAGACTGACGACAGCGGAAGAGGTGGAGGGAGAAAGGAGCCTTCAAGGGGGAGGATGCGACAGAGAGGAAATGCAGACAAACTGAAGGAGAAACTCTTAGTGGCCGTCTCCGTTGGAAACTCTGTGACGGTAACTTTTGCTGTCATCCGAAAATTCTATCATTGGTGCACTCATGAATACCAACTGGATGTTAAGCGGCCTACATACTGATTAGACAAGAACTAAATAGAAAAGTCAAAATAACTACTGGCGATTTAGATTATATATGGTTATTATCATAGTGGTAGGACATAACGAATGAAAATAATTATTTTAACAATTCTGATTACGAGAGGAAAAGTGACAGCTGTGTTTATGTAGTCGATGGGAGGATGAAAAGTGCTTTGGCTGAAAAGTGTTCAGTGGAATTCACTGAGATACACCCATCGGGTTATTGTCGATCAAATATTAGACGCGATATTTGCCATTCCCGGACATTTATAAAATGAAATGTATTTTGCGATGTGTGTTTTGCGATACTACAGTATCTTGTTTTGTTCCACCCCATTGCAACCAAAACGTCCACTTCTTTCGTGGGAATCAAACCTACAAAGAAGAGGGATCACCCTCTAATCCATGCGCACCTTTGAGTACACTTCATTTGAAATTAACAACTGGAAGTGAGTAAATGAACTATCTCCTTTGGGCGAGTGGGGTCGAGCGGGGGGTCGAGCGGGGGTCGAGCGGGGGTCGAGCGGGGGTCGAGCGGGGGTCGAGCGGGGGTCGAGCGGGGGTCGAGCGGGGGTCGAGCGGGGGTCGAGCGGGGGGCGAGCGGGGGGCGAGCGGGGGGGCGAGCGGGGGGCGAGCGGGGGGCGAGCGGGGGGCGAGCGGGGGGCGAGCGGGGGGCGAGCGGGGGGCGAGCGGGGGGCGAGCGGGGGGCGAGCGGGGGGCGAGCGGGGGGCGAGCGGGGGGCGAGCGGGGGGCGAGCGGGGGGCGAGCGGGGGGCGAGCGGGGGGCGAGCGGGGGGGCGAGCGGGGGGCGAGCGGGGGGCGAGCGGGGGGCGAGCGGGGGGCGAGCGGGGGGGCGAAACGGGGGGCGAGCGGGGGGCGAGCGGGGGTCGAGCGGGGGGGCGAGCGGGGGGCGAGCGGGGGGCGAGCGGGGGGCGAGCGGGGGGCGAGCCGGGGGGCGAGCGGGGGGCGAGCGGGGAGGCGAAGCGGGGGGCGAGCGGGGGGGCGAGCGGGGGGCGAGCGGGGCGAAAAGGGGGTGAGCGGAGGAAGAGCGGGAGAAGACGCGGGGGAAGAGCGGGAGAAGAGCGGGGGAAGAGCGGGAGAAGAGCGGGGGAAAGCGGGGGAAAAAAGCGGGGAAAAGCGGGGGGAAAGCGGGAGAAGAGCGGGGGAAGAGCGGGGGAAGAGCGGGGGGCGAGCAGAAAGCGAGCGAGGGGCGAGCGGGGAGCGAGAGGGGGAAGAGCGGGGAGCGAACGGGTGGTGAACGGGGGGCGAGAGGGGGCGAGCGGGGGCGAGTGGGAGGCGGGGGGAAGGCGGTGTGAGGCGAGCGAGCTTGCAACAATAGGTGTGAACTAGGCGCAAGAGAGAGAGGGGCTGCCGGGATCGTGCATTGAAACGCGGGTTGCCATCACGGAGGGAACGCAACGCTTTATGCGAGAGGCGCCCCGTGGTGCAGTGATGAGTCCGCTCGCCTTGCACCACGGCTCATAACTCCACTGCCAGCACTCGCCAAGATGACTCATATCCACGCGGTGTATTAGCTTCCTTCATTGGAACCAGCAATGGCATCGCCGAACGGTTACGTAAGCTATCTCTAGGGACTTTTTGCACAACGAGAAGCAGTTCAGCTTGCACATCTAAACATGCGTCAATTCTAACATTGTCGAACTGGAAGTGATGGCGAACCCATGGCGATAATCGTCCGGATTTTCCGGGCCCAATTGTGGTGGCAGAGTCCCATGACGCAACATCGTTTTGATGGCGTTAATCTGTAAACATAATTGTCTGTTTACACAAGAATGTGAATTGTGAATGGGCTAATGGGAATTTAGCGGACAATTGGAACATTTTCCATTTCGACCTCAACGTTGCGCAAAAATCCTTCCTCGACTTACCTCCTACTTGTCTCAAGTCGTCTAATTTTCGATTGCTGTACACTACGCAGTGGAAAAAGTCCCTAGCATCTGGGGAGAAACATACTACTCGTGACTGTTATTGTATCACTGCGAATCTAACACGATTACAGAGCATGAACTCTCGTTCTGAAAGAGAATTCGACTAGTCCATTCGATGCACGTGAACGTCTAGTCCTTTCGAGCAATTCGATGCATATGCCAGAGCAGCGCAATAAATACTACAGTCCCTTCTACCCCCGTCCTGTACCCACTCGCATTCTTGGAACTGGCGATACGCTGATCCCCCGTGCTTATATAGATTCTACACTGTGCAGGCGCCGCATGAATATCTGTGTGTTCAGGGGAAATGAAGAGGAAGAGAAAGAGAAATAGAGAGAGAGAGAGATGGAGAGAGAGAGAGAAGGACAGGGAGAGGGAGGGCAAGAAAAGTAGAAGGAGAAGCAAGGTGAAGGATAAGTAGAAAGAAATAAGTTCACTTTACAGTGCTTGCATTCTAGAGTAAAACGTAAACATTATGTAATCCCAAAACTGCATATCACTTCTGACTTGCCTTCGTGCTCGTCGCCCTCCGAGGCAGCTGCGCCCATTGACGCCGCCCCGCCCCGCCCCGCCCCGCCCCCGCCCCACCCCGCCCCGCCACGGACGTCGTAGGGCGCCGAGGGGCCCTATCGAGCGACCGCAAGACGCCCTGCCATTGGCCGGCGCGCGGGGCAGCTGGCGATTTTCCCAGCGTCCCCGCCGGCCCCTACGCCCACGCCGAGCGCGACCGTCGTCATCGTCATAAAATTTCCGGAATTACGCGATTCCGAGTGGCTCACAGCCTGCACAAGCCGCCAGGTTAAAATATTCAGCAAGTTTCAGAATGTTCAGCGACTGACAGGTCCGCTCCAGTAACGTTGAATGCAGTTGTTCATTGCTACACCACGGCCATCCCCTTTGAGCACGGTCTGCATTCCTTTGGTCCATCCAGATTTGTAAGTTTCACCAAGTGGCTAAAAATCTACATAAGGTTTCCATCTACGTTAAAATGTTCATTTGCGAATGTCCGAGGAAATAATAGGCCGCCTTCTAAACAGTTCAATACAGGATGTTCCCTGCCATTACTCGACTAAATACTTGTGGACATGACCCCCATTGCCGTAGTCGAGGTAATCTGCCACCATTTACTTCTACGTGTTACTGACCGATTTTTGTAAGAAAACCGTCCTGACAGATACTCTAGCTAGTGCTGGTAACACAACTGAAGGTTCTGAGGTCGTGTCCTTGCGACCATTTGACACTCCTTCCTTCATTCGTTTGTTTGCAGTTGACTAACTTGTAAATCGCTTCGACACTTCCTTTTGTGATGTCCTCGTCCGACAAAAATATAGTGCGCCCCGATAAATAATTGAAATTGTGCTATCCGTGCTATGTGCTTTTCTGCAAATTTTATTTCTAAACCTTACATTGTATTTACTTTTTGTGTGATATGTACTATTTTATTTTAAAAGTCTTGAATGTGAAATACGTACTGGTGAACGTGTTTCCTGCTCCTGTGCGGTAACACGGGGAGCTGTGATCGAGAGCGTTCCGTGGTTAGCATGTTAAGAGATATTTTCACCCAACTAATTAAATTTCAATATTTTCGAGATTCGCGTACGTCCATGAATCTCAGCGAAACTCTTAGACTTCTCCAGAGAAATCTTCACGGGAGTCATAAACAAACTCTTTACGAAGGGGCGTGGTTGAACAGCTGTCGCGGTGGAGGGATACTTCCCTGAATTACACATGATGTTCAGTTGTTTAGCAAAATGACATTTCGGTAGGGGACATGGCTGCAGAGCGCTATAAATAAATTGCCCCCTATTGTAAGCGAGCACTTACCGAACGCCCCTGCCTATGAAGCAGGAATCTGGAGCCGAAGATTGCGGGTATGTCTCCCCGAACTAGCGGGAGAACATTTCAGTTTAGCTACCTGCTATTTTATTTATTTTGTGTAATGTGAAATCAAATTGTGAGTTTATTAATTACAGTCAAGATAATACGAGGTGATCCTTCTCTCAGCAGACACCACCGTGGCGTCACTGCGTCAGTACACCAGCATGATACCTTTCCAACACGCTGACGCGAAATGTAAATAATTACTGTGCATGTGCGCGCGCATTTGTCAGTGTGTGTGTGCGCGTGTGTGTGCATATATGCGTGCGTGTGTGTGCGTATGCGCGTAGGTATGTGTGTTTACACGTGCGTTTTTGTGTGTGTGCGCGCGCGTGTATGTGTAGGTGTTTGTGGAGAAAATAAGAGAGATAACAACGCGAAAGCCTCACAATGAATTTGAGCAATCTACATTCCAAGTATAACACGGAGGTTTGACTTGCTAATAACTTTCTTAATAATGTATTCTGCACGTCGTTCTTAGGTGCATGCATTAATAGCAAAAAATATGTGTAAAATATTTCATTTTAGCAAAAAATGTACATCCTGCTTTTTATATCCGAATTACAGAATTTAATGTACATATTATAAATAAAAGTTTAATTGCATTTCTTCAGAATGAATAATCTGATTTTTGAACGTCATTTGTTTTACATTTGATTACGAAATGTTTTAATTTACAACTAAGGGGCTTGGAAAATTTGGAAGAGTCACCAACAAGCATACAAGATGGTAGCCAAGAAATTGCGAAAAAAATATTTCGTTAACAAAATTCGATGTAATGACCCCGAAGTCAATCAAGTTATTTCAATAGAAGAATGAAAATTGAAGAAAAACTAAAGGCTGTTTTACACGATACAGTTTCACGCAAATTGAACGTACAGGAATCATGCAGTCCAGACTGCACGATTTCTCCATGAAAACTTTTGAGCATGTTCGATTTGTTTCATACGGAAAATAGTTTGACTCTCGCGCTTCTGGCAGCAGAATCGTTTGCTAACAGTCATTTTCGACGGAAACCGTCCATCCTTTCCAATTTGATGGTTAGGTTACGCACGATTCTTGTACTTTGGCGTAGCGGATTCGTTCTCGACTTTTTTACGGAGATTCTTTTATTGCATCTTGCAAATGTGAGGTTACTGAATCACACGTTTTGCAGCCAAAACTTCTTACATTCGGAACTTTTTCTGCGCATTCTCTAAAAGCATGATTGAGGACACCGATAACGGCCTTTCTATTTTTTTCGCCCCGTTTCATTAAAAGCATTAATAAAGTAGCTCAGAACGTCCGTACACAAATGTCCCAAATGAATGTACTCGGACGGCGCAGTTCCGGAATTCATTTGTGCACCGGCAGAGATCCTGGCGGCGCATAAAGGCCAATCGAATAAAAACCTGCAGACCGTCAAAACACGACTTTTGGTTTTCGTACTTCTAGTTTGGGATATTTCAATCTCTGCACAGTTTCTATTTGAGAATCTGCACGGAAACAGTACTGTGTAAAAGAGCCTTAAGAAATGAAAAAAGTTATTTCTGAATCTTCAAAAGTAGCAATAACAGATAACTTCATTTATATATAAATTTACTGCAATCTTAAACGTTCATTAAAGTACTTTTACTTTCCTGTATACGTACGTATATATGGAGTAATATACGTTGTATAGGGAAAGTTATGTAATGCGCGAAAAAACGACGAACTTTCGGCAGAAAAAAATTCATTGCCGGGCCCTGATAACGAAAAAGTGAATAAAACCAGTTGCTAAAAAAATCCCTTAGCACGTGGTGTAGCCAGAATCCTTGTTTTGTGAGTCTTTGATACCGAAAAACCAATTGAAACCGTCCGTCCGCCTTCTTGGGAACACCACTAGCGCCTGAACCATGGATAGGATTTTTTTCAAATTGAAGAAACACTAGTCCATCTGGCTCTAGTCGAAGCTTCGAGATTTTGAAAACTCTTCTTTAAAATTTGGGGGTACTTTACATGAAGTCACCGGACATTTTCAAAATTTTCTCAGAAACGGCTCTAATGTTTTTAAGTTTCTTGTAAGAATAAAGGAAAATGCACTTATTCAGGTGGCTTAGATCCGATTTTCAGGACTAACTATGAATTTTTGAAAATTGCGAAAAGATTGATCTTTTTCGGCATCTTCCTCCAAATACAAATTTGAAGATAGAGATTTTGCCTTCAAATGAAATTTGTTCTACAATGTGAGATTTTTCTTTAAGGTCATTTACATTTTTTGGAACGTTTAGTAGTTTTCCAGCAACATTGCGTGCATTATACGCAATTTACAAAAATTACAAAAAACATGTTTTCTCAAAAACGGTTCGAATTTTTTTCTTTAAACTTTTGAAAGGAAAATTGCTAAATATACTCTATGAAATGACATAAGCGTCATATTGCACTATTCTTATGTTTTTTTTAAAAAATTACACAAATGAATTTTTTTGACATGTCTCTCAAGTCGTTAATATTTACATTAGCGGCAATTTGTTCACATTATTGTATTTATGAGTATATGTGCTTAAAATTATATCCTGTAAAGTTTCTCGGAAACTGAACCGTTATCTATGAAAACTAGCTCAAAATTCCGCATTTTCAGAACGCTCAGACGTCATTTTCTCAAAAATGGCTCCAAATTTTTTCTTCAAAATCTTCGAACGGATAGTGCTAATTAGACTCTTTTAATATGACGTAAAATCCATTTTGGAGGGTTTTTTGTTCTTTCAAAATTATATAAATGTAATTTTTTTAAAGATCTCTCACACCGTTAAATAGTGCTTTAAATGACTTCAAATAAAGTTTTCGAAAACACGAAATGTTCCTTTGAAAGAGAGCTTCAAACTTCGCATTTACAGTAGCGCTGAAACACCATTCTCTTAAAAACGGTTCCAACTTTTTGAAAGAAAATTGCCATTTAGGACGAGGTTCTTTAATATTCTTAAAATAATATTTCCGTTTGACTATAAAAAAACGAAATTTTAAGAAAATGTTTAAAATAGTAATCTGGGTGACGATAGATGGAAACTGGCAAGAGAATGTGGCAACTTCGAATAAAGACCAAAGGAAAATATGGGAAAGTCTGTGCCATTCTCTAGCACCACTATTTCTTTAAGAAACAGGGTTCATGTAGAAAAAATCTTATCTTCAATATTATACGAAGACGCCGAAAAAATGTTGAACTTTTGTAATTTTCAAAATATTAGGGATTTCAACAAAAAAGATACCGCACCATTCTCTTAAACGTACTTAGCACTATCTAACAACAAAATTTAATCACAAACATTTTTTTGAAAATACTGAAAAGGTGCATACTGTAAAGTACCCCCCCCCCCAATTAAAATATCAATTTCAAATTCCAGCGGCCGGGACGTCTGCTGGATCGATTGGAAAATGCAAAATTTGGAGAAAACCTGATGAACAGTTTTTGCGCTAGCGTTATGGACAGTCGAACGAACGGACAAACGTTTAAACCTTCAATCAATTTTTCGGTATCAAAGACGCATAAAACGTCGATTCTGGTTACACCATGTGTTAGAGAAGTTTTTTTCTACATTTAGCAACTGGATTTATCCTCTTTTTCGTTACTAGGGTCAGGGAATAAGAGTTTTATGTGTTGAAAATTAGCCGATTTCCGGCGCAATACAATACTTTACTTTAATTAATACTTACAATACTTTCTTTTCTTCCCTTAGTTAGGGCGAGAAAGTAAAAATAGGTAAAATAATAATATAACCGTTGGCCCCCGTGGCGCAGACGGTTTCGGAAGCCGTCGCCTGCGCCGAGTCTACAGAATCGAGTCTACAGAATCGAGTCTACAGAATCGAGTCTACAGAATCGAGTCTACAGAATCGAGTCTACAGAATCGAGTCTACAGAATCGAGTCTACAGAATCGAGTCTACAGAATCGAGTCTACAGAATCGAGTCTACAGAATCGAGTCTACAGAATCGAGTCTACAGAATCGAGTCTACAGAATCGAGTCTACAGAATCGAGTCTACAGAATCGAGTCTACAGAATCGAGTCTACAGAATCGAGTCTACAGAATCGAGTCTACAGAATCGAGTCTACAGAATCGAGTCTACAGAATCGAGTCTACAGAATCGAGTCTACAGAATCGAGTCTACAGAATCGAGTCTACAGAATCGAGTCTACAGAATCGAGTCTACAGAATCGAGTCTTGCGAAGGCACGATCGTATTTGTGAGAATCCCTTCACTCATCATCCTATCACCTCATAATTCAAGGGTAACAATCTTATCTTATCACGAGAGGCAGCTGAAATGGAGATCTCATATTGACACACGTTAATCTCTCTAGGATAAAAATGGCCTCGGAAGATAAGGTGTAGCCTGCTTAGAAATGGCCGATACGCATATAACAACAACAGTAATAATAATAATAATAATAATAATAATAATAATAATAATAATAATAATAATAATATAAACAAGATTTCCGAAGAACACTGGAATTTCCCTGTCAATAGTGAAACGGTACTGGGGTTTGTTTTTATAAAATATCAATATTTATTTAATTAATGCTCTACTTTGTCCCCGTATTGGACATGCCACTGAGACGATAACTTGGGTATAATTTTGTTATTTAATACATAAAGAATACTGATCTCATTCACTTCATAGCAAGCACGAACATGTGACACAGAACTCTGAACCGTTCACAGAAATGTGTATGATCGTGGTGTGCGAAGCCGCCTTAACAGGAGGCAGAGATTATCGTTATTGCAGGATATTCTTACGAAGCAAGTACGTAGCAAGAAATAAAACAAACATTCTTAAATGACAAACCTACTATCAATCGATGCATTGGGTTCATTCATGAAATTTACGGAGTATCGTAGCCGCATCTCGTTGCTGACATTGCTAACACAACACATACAATCCAGATGCCCTTGAAGAACATGAAAAATAAATAACAACACAAAACATAAATTTTTACTTAACACTCACGCTTAACACTTAAAAATACTCATTCATACCGGCGCGCATTCTTTTTGCCATGGCCATATTATATTTACTTTAAAAATATTAGTTCTTTCTTTTTCAACATACATGACTTGGCCTTCTTACAAGAATTATGACGGCAGCCAATCAAAAAATCGGAATTAAAGCACTTTTCGAAGTCTCGGCAACGCTGGGAGCGAACCGTCACCAGTCCAACCAGCTTCAATTTTCTCGCTCTCCGCATCATTAAAATTGTCCGTGTTCTCCACAGATCTGGATGTCCAATATCTCCTTCACTAATGAAGCTTCATTCGACTAGTCTCGACACGTTCCGTCCTCAAAGAAATCTTAACACCTTCTGTTTAGCTCTCTTCCTTCACTTACCTCTCAAGCTTTTGAAACAAAAACTGTCTCTTCCGTCTTTTATTCCATGTATTATTCTAATATGAAAATAAGTTTTCTTCCTTATTTCGACTTGTGTTTACTCACATTATCTACGTAAAACAATTATACAGTTTATTTAAATGTCCCGACTCTCTAAATGTTGTAAAACTGTTTTTATTTCACTATTTTCACTTTAACTTACACCCTTACGTAATTTGTAGATCATTCACTTGTCTTATGATAATAAATAAAATTATTATAATTTTATCATTATTTGTTTTCGCACTTACGTTCATTGGTATCTCACAACTTTAAATATCCTTGTTTATTTATCGTAACCTGCTCGAATTTTACACGTTTTGCAATATTAGCGTAATAAATATACAAAATATTCCTAAGCATCCGCGCCGTCATTTGTCACTATGAACAATGTAATTTCCTTTACTAAAATAGTATAATTATGAATTTTATGACATGTCCATGTGAACTGTCACAATAGATAAGAGTTGAATATGAGTGATGGGAGAGTGCTGCTATTTCTAGGGCTGTACAATCCTTCTGACTGCTGAGTTGTTAAGATTTTTTAAAAACTTCCCATCCAAATGAGCAGCTGCAATTTTGTAAGTGCAATTTCATTAACATACAAATTCGTGTAAAAAGTATAAAATTTCATTTACTTTTGTGGACACAATCGTTTTACATGTGTTAAATCAGAATAGTAGCAAATAATTGTTATGAGCTTATTATGTTTTAGTCTCATTATTTTTCTGTTTATTAATTTATGGATACATACTGTAATGTTGTTGCAAATAATTACATGGCAGTGTTTTCGTGATCTTCCATTAGGATACTTATTCTATAGTGAAGGTGGAGAGTAGTAACTAGTAAGGATATGGTTTAAGAACTTTTGCCCCATGGACAATTTGCAATAATTGTCCGGCTAACGGACAATTTAAATAAGGATCGAATAGAAACCGGATATGAAGTATAAAACGTGAAAATATGTACATAAATATGTAATGAAAACAGTCAGAATATGTAATAAATATGCAAAGTCGGATATAATATATAAATTCTCTAAAAAATTACATAGCAAGAAATTACAAGGAGAATAAATGCTGACTTTGTGTCATACAACTTTCGCGTCTGTAGTAAAAACTTCATCTATTGTAATCTAGGACCGTTAGTTTAGCAGCCGGACTAATCGCAATAGAAGCCATTGCACTAACTGGCGAGATCTATGACCAGCAAACACACACTGCAGCATGCAAAATTTTCATCAAAGTGTTACATGTCGGCGATCGCAAATTTTCCTCAGAAATGAAGGTTAACAGAAATGACCAAAAACGCGGTGTGTCATTGATACTTTGAACACCTCGATTTCCCCAATAATGCAGGAAAATATGAAAGAAAATTGATAAAATAAGAAATATATTGCGAGAAGAGCAAAATATGTAACATATGTAAAATATGTAATACAGTAGTAAATATGTAAAAACATGTGACAAAAAAAATTCGATTGTTAGGAGGGCGATGATTAACCAAGATTACAATTTTGAGAACGGTAAGTAGAAAGACAAAAAATATGTAATTACATAAAAATCCGGTCTCTATTCATGACACTAATTTGGCGTGAGTCATGTAATTTTTGCTATATTAGTTTACAAGGAATTATACGTGCCAACAAAAAGCGGAGAACTTCAAAATAATATTAATTTTATTATTTACTTGATTACCTAGCGATAACAGAGTATTTACACAGCAATGTAATTTATTAAGCAGCCCCACTCGCTCTGTTCTCTTCGTCCTCTTCCCCGCACGCACTCTCCGCCCTGTCATGGCCGTCCTGGTCACTAAGAACTCATCAAATCTGTCCTCGCTACCAGTTCCCCCCTCTTCTTCTCTCTTCTTTATGCTTCTCTCGCTTATTCTGCTTCTCACACTGCTTCCTCACATTCCGCTCCGCCGCTCCTTCCGCCCACTCTCTCCCCTCGCCCCTCCCTTCACGGCTCTGACCACTCTACGTGGTCCTTCTCCTTCCCGCCCAGCATTCCCCGACTTGCATTGGGGATTGCATTTAAAGAAGTTGTAGTACAGAAACTTTGAGCTAATATTTTCATTACTGACGACCCTAATTTTTAAACTTGTTCACTCAAAATTATTATGCCAAATTTAAGAATTTGGGACTAGTCACAACGAGTGGTTCTAAAATGTTCGTGGCACCTACTCTCACTTTCATGATATAAATACCCCCAAATAAATACTTAATAACATTTTAATAAGTATTAACGGGTTGCTAAATATTTATTAAATGATGTCACAGAGGAGAGCTCTTATTTCGGGGCTCTTGGCAAGGTCAATAAGGTGTCCGGTTCTTCCCAATGACCCTCCCAGGGCTTGAAGTCGGTTATGGCGCCGGCCGAGAGAAGCGCCCGCACAGTCACCACGTTGTTCACATTCGCCGCCCAATGCAAAGGCGTCGCTCCCCGTTCCGCTCCTGGCGTTGACGTCGCCCCCGGCGGCAACCAGCATTTGCACGCATCTGCCGCTGTCGTCGAACAACGCGGCCGCGTGCATCGCGGAGATCCCAAGGATGTTAACGGCGTTGACATCGGCGCCTCGTTCCAACAGCAACGCTACCATATCCTCGCGGTGAGCACTTACAAACGCACGGAGCAGAGGAAAACGTCCTTCAGTATCACGAGAGTTGACATCGGCACCGGCATCAAGGAGACGATGAACGTCTTCTAATCTTCCGTAAAATACCGTCAAATGAAAGTCCTCTCCCTCTCGAGCTGAACGTGCCGCCCTCATTCTCTCCTTGGCGTCCTGCATTCGGAGCAGTATCCGCTGTCTCTGGATCTCTTCGTCTTCAGTCGCTGCGCCCTGACCGGTGCCTGTCTTCTCTTGTCTGCCTGTCCCCGTTCTTCTGTGAGCACTATTGCCAGAGAAGGAAAGAGAGGGTATGGCTCGGGAGATGGAGGTAGATGATCTGGAGATTGTGGCGCAGGGCGTTTCTGGAGGTGGGATCTCCTTCCAACTGATCACTTCGTTTTGCAAAGTCTTTCCAGGGGTGATGGAGGATGATGGAGGGGAGGGAACACGCATCTGGAGATGTGGCCCCCTCCAGCTGGCGCAGGAGGACCATCCACACGAGGAAAAAACTTGTGGATCGCCCTTTGCAGAGAGGCTTCCACCTCCTGCAATACGGCCCTCCAGCCGCTGAATGGCTCCCTTCCTCTGCAGACCCCTCCACGTCCACCAATCCTTCCAGCTCAGCCACTCTCCGTTGGGTCTCTTTCCAGTCGCCGCTGCAGAGCGCGGATAATGACATCCTTCTCCTGTAGCTGTGTCGTCATCTGTCCAACAGCGTCCCGCAATGCAGTCGCGGCCCTCTGCTCTTGCAGGCGAAGTGCCTCCTGGAGCCTGCGCTCCGCCTCCTGTTCCTGCCGTTGCGTGGCCTCCAGGAGCCTGCGCTCCGCCTCCTGCCCCTGCAGCTGAAGGGCCTCCTGCAGGCGCGCCAGGCCCTGCGCCACCTGCTGGAATGCGTCGCCGAGGGCGACCGCGCTCTCTCCCCCAGTGGCGCTCTCTCCTTCAATCGGCGTGAATCTCGACATCACGTTCAAAGCGATCTGAAAGACGTTGACGAGAATTTATCTTTCAAATAACTCTATTCACAACTTTTGTGAATGATAATCTCAAATTTTCGAATAAACATGTTAGTAAATTATTACAAGATACATACCAATTAAATATTTTACAAAATATATGTCCCTACTGCAAATTAAAAATATTTTTAAAACATATTTTTTATTTGTAGAAATAGAATTAAATGAACCTTTACAACATTCTTAAGTTATATATATATATATATATATATATATATATATATATATATATATATATATATATATATAAGTTGTACCGTTATAAATTAAAGTTTCGTATTCGTACTTAATACAGTTATTCATAATTAAATAGTATTAACTTTTTTTTTTCACTTTGGAGTTTTGAAGAAGTTGTATTTAATACTTGTTAGAATCAAAGATTTGCCCAACCATTAACTGAAAAAACTAATGTTTTTCCAACATGAAAAGGGCATTTCAGGAAGCCACAGTATTGTGAAACGAGAATATTCTATGTACTTTACTCTTTTACCTATGTTTGTCTCCATTGTTGGCCGGTTTTAAGGTATCGAATAATTTTAAGAAAATTAAATCGAAATTTAGAAATTGCGTGGTTCCGCATCCTTGAGGAAAGAAAAGTCAATTTACAAACACTATTCCTGTTGTATTATCTCTGTATGAGAAATGGGAGCATGGAATTATAGTAAATTCCTTGCCTTTGATAAAATGCCTACTGTATTCAATATAAAATTCCTCTTTACACATACTCAATACATTCCTGAATTTTCTTTTGAATGCAATCACTTCTACCCACTTGCTCATCGTCATTTGGCCTTATCAACAACTGGTGACTTTAACAACAAATTTAACCTGTGTACCTAAATTCAATGAACCCGATTAAATATTAATGATAAGATTAATATAATACATATTAATCATATAATTAAAACGTTCCTGTTATTTGCAAACATACTATATCCTATAGCTACTAGATGAACAACTACTAGATTATTTTTTTTGTAACAATTAGATTTGGAAACGTTGGTTTTACCTCAGAACACCGGCTTTAATAATGTCTTTTTAAATCCAAGAGAGACATAATAAACCAATATACCTGTTTCCAGATAGGTGAACGACGAGACCCGACCTCTTCGGTCCGGCAGTTGCCAGAGCAGCCGACGTTCAGAAGCTCCAGATTCACAGTGAGGTATTGCAGATAACAATCGTTGAACGCCAAGCGCATTCTCGAAGGCCAGCAATCGATTGGCAGTCGCGAGTTTTCATCAGCTTCGGTGCCTTAAGCGATTTACACGATCTGTCTCACCTTTGTACATTAAGCAATGCTCGAGGCGATAAGGTGCAAGGTCACCTTAATCCAAGTGACGGCCGGGCGACCTTGTCGATGTCGCATGCTTTATCCCTCGCCTCCCTGAACTACAAGACGGGAGTCCGACACACACAATCTTCGCAAGCCGGCAGAAAAAGTTTCGTATTTTTTTTTCTCTTAATTGTTTATTTGTTTTTATCGGAGCGCATTACCACACGCGTTACAGGGTGTGACCCTCCGGCTTGTTCAAACAATGCATAAAATCTGAAGGTACAAAACTACCACTTATGCTCAATGTAACAGAATATATAGAGATGAAAATAAAAGGTATGGAAAGCAGCCACACTATCGTTTAATTTATTATGTGATGATTCCAATACTATGCATAAAACCCATAAAACCTCAATTTAGTTTTACAAAATAAAAGATGTAAGTTTGAAGATACAAACATATTGAAGAAAGGTACCCCTTCTCTCTCTGCTCTACCTTTAATCTCAATTTCTATTAATATTGCCGGCTTGCTCAGGTACTTTTATTTTTCTATCTAATAATCTCTAAATATAGGGGCTCAGGTATTTTTATTTTCTATCTATTAATCTTAAAAAATGTAATCACCAAGGCGCATTAAGTGATTCACACGGATCTGTCTCGCCTCGGCACCTAAACCACACACGAGGCGATAAGCCGAAAGATATCGTTGATCCAAGAGCGGCCGGCCCACTTAGTGGTATGCATGGTTTATCTTCGCCTGTAAACAAAGTGAAGAGCGTCCAACACACACTATCTTCGCCAAGCTGAGAATAAGTTTGGTATCTTTTCAATTTATTGATTATTTCTTGAATCCAGGCGCGTTTTTACATACGTTACAAGGACGTGTACCTGCGGCTTGTTAATGTAATGCATCAAATCTGCAGAAAGAAAAACTACTGCGTACTTGTGTTTCACGTAACTCAATATGCAGAGATGTGTACAAGAATTCGGAATAGAGCATCCTATGCTTTAATTTATTATAATGTTATGTTTCAATACTGTGGCACTATACATAAAACCCATGAACCTCAAATTTAAAAACTCTTAGGAATAAGGCTATAATGGGTCAGGAATATAAGTTAGTTATACAGTAAATCTGGTCTAGCTCTGCCAAACATAATTTTCCCAGATCATCGTTTTTTTACAGAAACTTCATCAGAAGTCATTTGATGCTCTTAATTTAGAAGTGCAATCTAATATATAACTAGTTGTGTTTCAGAATGTCACAGACTTTCTTGTACTAGTTAGTTTCTAATTTCTTCTGGTCTGGCTTAGTTCTTCAGTCTTGCCCCATCCCTCCTTGCAAGTTGCCATTTTCCTCCGCCAAAGTAGAGCTACATTTTTTCTCAATTTTTGGGTTCCAAAAAACAAAACAAAATATTACTTCATAAATATTACAGAACGAATATAACTTCTCCCATAAGGAAATTTTCAATGAAAAAATTGGAGCCTTTTTGAGAAAATAGCGTTTAAGCGTTACTGAAAATGCAAAATTTGAAGCCTTTTTTCACAGAAATGTTCTAATATCTTCATTTGAATCAATTTAACTCACAAATGCTATAGTTTTTACAGATCTCTGGAAACGCGCATATTAAAGGCGTGAGAAATATTAAAAAAAATTACATTTGTGTAATTTTTTGAAAAAAAAAAGAATACTCCAAAATTAACTTTATGTTGTCTTAAACAATGCAGTTAGCACTTTCCGTAAGAAGTTTGAAGAAAAAATTGGAGCCTTTTTGAGAAAATGGCGTTCTGAAAATGCGGATTTTTGAGCTGGTTTTCACAGAAAATTTTGAGTGTACAAAAATTTTATTGAAATTATTTAAAGAACCTCAACTCTTAAGTGCAATAATGTTAACAAATTAGCGATAATTTACATATTAATGACGTGAGAGGGATGTAATTTTTTTAATTTTTAGTTTCTCGCGTTTGACCCTTCTATTACGGAGGGGGGCAACTGAGTTACGCTAAAGCATATTTTATTATTTTTTATTATCTTACAATTTTTTAAATTTCTGATACATTGTGTAGTTGTTTTTTACTTATCTACCTATAAGATCTTGTTGGAAAAACCTGTTTTTTTTACCTGTAATCATTTCACGGTTTGACCTTATATCTGGCGTTACTACCATATCCATGTTGCTGTTGGACGTTCGGGATTTAATAACGTAGTTTGAAGTTATGTTATCAGTGGGAGATGGGAGGTGGTGCTATGGACACGTCTACAGTGTTATTATAGCAATTGTGCGTTAGTATGAGAACATGTCGAAGGATTACAGTCTTCAAGGATTTGTAAAGTTATTGATTATTCACAATCCAAACGATGTGTGAAGAAGATCGTGAAGTGTTCAAATTGTTTTATGAGGGTGTTATGATAATGTAGAAGGAATAGATAAAGTTGACGATATTATTTGTGCTGATGCAGAGGAAAACATGAATGATGAGACATACATCAATTCAGTAACTGTTAAGAGTATCATGTGAAAGAGAGAATACGAATAGCACAATGTGTTCTTAAAAGAGGCATAATTTGGCATTCGAGACCTGCATGTAAAATATATTGTTAAAATCACTAATTATTTTATTAATACATCAAAATAATGTTTATTCTGCTTAACTACAACAATATTACATGTTACTTCGATACATGTACTAACTTCGTTACCCCCTTTGGTATACGACATTAGCAAAATACCTCGGTAGTCGAAGGAACTTCTAGAAAAAGAGAAGAAAGAACTTCTTAAAAAGATAAAGTTGTGTAATTCTGCGGGAAAAAAACGGCGAATTTTCGGACAGAAAAACACTAATTATAGGGCTGGGAAACGGGAAGAGGATAAATCCAGGTGGTAAATTTAGAAATGGCGCATCCAGAATCATGTTTAATGGCTCCTTGATACCGAAAAATCGACGACCGACCAACCAACCAACCGTCGTAATTACTGCTTCTACGTATTATACTATAGAACGTCCAAAATCATCAATACAATTTCTCGCGACTCATAAATCAGTTTCTCCTACAGCTAATTTCTTCACAGGAAAGGGTATACTACATTTCGTTTTGAGGGAAGCTTTTTGATTTAGTTATTCGCGAATTCTCGTGGTTCCTCCTCTCCACAAACAGAACAAGAGTTTTGAAGAAAATGAAAACTTTTTTTCTCAAACGGGATTTTTTCCTGGGCCAGATACCTTTCGACTGGACTATTTGTGAAGGCATCGATACAGTCCCAAAGGATGCCTTCTGTACCGTATGCGACGCGATCGGCAATCAGTGAGGTTATTGTTTGCGATTAAATTATGCAAGCGAACGGCGTCTTCTTAAAAATTGTGGCAGTCGCTTTAAGCAGACGTCTACAACAGCGTCTAACACACACATCCACACATACGTACATACACACCCACACACAACCCCCCCCCTCAAAATTTTCTCTCGATTAAGATCGCGCAATCTCATCTTCAACAACCTATCTGCACCTGTTGGTTTTTCACCCCCCACTTTCCCGACGCCACCGCGACTTTCGACAGCTCACCGCCCGTACACCCCCGTCCCCCTGCTCGCCATGTGCCACGTGCGTTTGTGCATCACCACTAATCCGCACGCGCCTCGGGCGCCGCTGCGCGCCACGCGTCTACCCCCCCCCCCCACGCCGATGTTTGTCTGCGGGCTACCGTTCTGTGCGCCCGTATGAGTGGGTGCCGGTAATGGCCCCCTGGGCAGTCCACGTGCCACTCGGCGCTGCGAGCTGATAACTGAGACCTTCTCGCGGCGAGATTCACCCACAGAATTGTCCCAGGTGCGTTGGTCCGTGCGCGATGGATGAATGCCTCACAACACCACCAAGAACAGGATGAAACAGAAACTGAAACACTGTTGAGGACAAGTCTAGAAAGAATATAGCCGAATAAGGAGGTGAAAAGTGCCCCCAAACCAAATCGCGACAATCGCGATACTCCTTTGAATAACTAGCGGAGCTAAAACACACGTACTTTCCCGCCTTTAATAATAGTTTATGTAAAACTTTTTATACCACAATTTCTCTCCGAATTAACATATCTCAGTCATTTTTTTTGTGAAAACCATTACAAATGGTAGAACATTTGCTGCAAAAAATAAATATTTTCAAGCAAATATTAACACGAATTAAATTGGTCAAAGTTTGACAATTATAAAGATTTTCACATAGGTAAATGATGTCCCAACAATAAGACGTAATTCAAAGAAATTAACTCCCGTGACATTGTTGCGAGCATTGTTGGCATTCCATCTGATATTCCCGGTAGCAATTTTTATTTCACCCTGAAGGCTAGAATTTTTATTTCATATACCGTAAATAAGTTTTAAATAATTCGAAAAGATTAATGTGTAAGGATAACTAAAGCTGAATGAAGAAACGAACAAAGAAATGTGAAATAATACACACATTCTAACTTACAAAGCATCTAACTGCCTGGAATTACGTCAGATATGCAGTAAATGCGTGCGGGCGCTGCACCAAATTACACAAAAAAAATACATTTTAAAGAAATTGAAATGGCTTATTTGAAGATTTGTTTTTGATGAACACATTTCATTAAGAAAAAAATGTATCATCACAATTACAGTTGTAGGATGACGCCGAATATTTTTTTTTTAATTTTCGAAAAATCAGGCATTTTAGCCAACATGAGATCTCTCCACCATTCACTTAAGTGACCTTTAATCTATGTAAGGTCCAAATTTAATAAAAAAAGTTGTCCTATTTTGAAGAAAAAGTGGTTTAAAGAAAATAAATATTGCCTATTTTTCTTACAAATTTCGCAAAAAAATACTAGTGTTCTCGAAAAAATTATCATGAGATTATTTTTAGATCTTTTCATGAACACATTTTATTACAAAACATGTTTATCTTCGTAATTGTAGTTGTATGAAGAACCAAACAAATGTTATTTTTTTCAATTTTTGAAAAATCAGCAAGTAAAGCTTGGGGGCATGTTTCCCCACTTATCCTGCTAGAGCCATTAATCAAAAACTTTGAAGCCATTATTTTCAACATTTAGAAAATGTGCGCGAGGGACTTCATGTAAAGTATCCCCTCGTATTAAAATATGCGTTTCAAATCAAGGAGCTGGAACAACAGCCAGATCGATTGAGGAATATCAATTTTGGAGAAAATTGGCTGATCGGTTTAGCTGCTACCGTTTTTCACGGACAGACGTTTGCCGTCAACAGACTTTTCGGGGATCAAGAACCCACAAAAACATGGATTCTGGCCACACCACGTTTTTTCTATATGCACCAACTGGATTTAACCACTTTTTCGTTACCAAGGCCCTGTAATAAGAGTATTTGTGCCGAAAATTCGCCATTTTCACGCAGCATTGCACACACTTCTCTTAACTGCGTACGTGGTAGCCAAAAAGGTAAAAAATACCGTAGATTTCCAAAAATCAACCTCCTGGGGCAATCTGTTGCAGAGATACAATAAGAAACATGTCTTTCATGTTTTATTTTTTCTCAGCTTCAATTGCAGTAATGAGGCTGAAAACAATTGCAGAGACAGGGGAAAGTAGTTGAGTTTGAAGGTATTTTTGTCAAGCAATTTTGACATCAAATTCAAAAACGTTATCACTCTGAAAATACGTAGCCCACGTTTTTCCACATTTGAAATTAATTGGGCGGTGAAAATCATTAGAAATTAATTTCAACGTCGCGAACATCAGGACATTTGTAATGTACCAACTATCCGAATTGCGACCAAGTAACATCTTTGGTACATTATGGTGGCATTGGTATGATTACCAAAGATCATATGAAATTATCACAGCATCCAAAAGCACATCGTCGCAGGAGCTGAAGCAGCCGCTGCCCGGGGGAGGGGGGCGAGGAGGGAGGCGGGAGGGGAGGCAGGGGATGATGCGGCACGCGTACCTGCCCTCCACTCCCCCCCCCTCGATGAGTCACGCGGGCGCCGCTCTCGTAGCGCAGCGGGGCGCCGCCCACCGCCCTTCCTCCTCGACCGGACGCACGCGGCCAACAAACAGCTTCTGCCGCACGGTGCGAGCGATGGACCCAACCGCAAGGCTTTCCGAAGGGCAAGAATTAGAGCCAGTGCTCGTCGTTGCCTCTCCAGTGGGCAGCGTGTCCTTTGCTTTTCACTACTTTCAGCCGATCGTGCCCGAGCCCGTTTCCGCTCCCGTCGAGGATGTTACTCAACAAAGCAGTGGGCCACACCGATGTCTCCCACACATACATGCTGGGCCCAATGGCGGGTCGGGGGGTGGGGGGCATGTGGATGTGGGCCATGCCCTCCCTAGAGTTTCCTTTTGTTGCCTTCTTTTATTTGGCTAAATTGATTAGTTATTTATGTTAGAATTATGTAATTATTTAAAAAATAATATTGCATAGTATCGTATAAACACTACAAAAATAACGTACAATATAATTACAAATTTTCAACAATTTAACAAAAATCTATGATGCCCCCCTCCAAAAATGATCTGCTAGGTCAAGTTACTCCAGTAGGCCGGCTACTGAGCAGCCTGTTGTATACACAGCGGAGATTTAGACACATCTGCGCATCGTTAAGTCACGATTCGTAACTT
>JAHLJT010009419.1:17704603-17733101 GCA_031308135.1 Acheta domesticus | reverse complement strand
AAGATGTTTTCTTCTAGTTTAAATCTTTCATAACCTGGACTGGAGTACAGTAAAATCTGTCTAAAACGGAACCTGTACAAGCCGGAAACATGCCTTAACCGGAAAATTTCTCCGGCAAGTGAAGTTAAATGGCATTTTATACAGCATAAAACGGAATCTGTCCAACGCGGAAACGGAACGGTTTTTCATGTCCTGCTGGAGGGAAAAACCTTCATAAAACGGAATTTATGTTAAGTTAATACAATTAGCAGAGGCACGAGATACTCTTAATGGAATGAAGGCATCTGCAAGTCTGTTTTAATATCTTTGTCCATGTTATATGAGTTCTACACGTGGCAGCCGCACAGTGAAGGAAAGGGGCTTCCGCTGTTATGATAGAATTCGCCCTTGTGGTCATTTGTCTCTCAAGGCGTAGGCCTTAGGGGAATTCCCTCTCTCCCGACTCTCTAAGCATGGGTAGGTGTACGGGCATGGCTTCAATTCACGCGTCTCCTGTCTCGCGTTGACAATCGTAACCCCTCAAATGCTCCACATTACTCAAGGCCATGCGAGCATGCCAGATAGACCTAGTACTCTGGACTGTGACGCATTGTGCGCTGCAATAGTCTGCGAGAAGTCCGGGTGCAGCCACTACCCAGTGAGCGGTGTGTTTTTGAGTTTCACAACCAGTTTGACAGTGATTGAAAAAAGCATAAAACTCTAAATATTAATATGTTTCAACTTAGGAAAACAATTGAAAAAGGTGTTAGTAAGAGAGAAAACCAAAAAGCAAAAACTCAAGATTAATGACGAAAAAAAACACATTTCAGTGAAATAGTTCCTTTTACCTAATTGTCAGAAAAAAAAATATGTTTAATGTTCATTTATTGTGATAACTTCCATAAATAAGTTTAATGTTAGTATATTTTTTATAATTATAATAAAGTAATGTAACTAGTTTTAGGACGGAAATATCAATATAAAAAGTGTCATAAACAGACATCCCTTCATAAAAAGGAAATCTCTCTAAACCGGAATTTTTTTTTGTCCGAATCGATTCCGGTTTAGACAGATTTTACTGTTATAAGAATGAGTAGATTTTTTTAGATTTTTAGTATCCACGTTTTGATGTCTTGAATTGAGAGTTCTTTGTGTAACTGTTCGTTTCTTATAAACCACGGTGGATTGACTAACCCACGTAGAAATTTATTTTGTATAATTTGTAATTTCTGAGTATGAACTGGAGCAGCATCTCCCCAAATGGTTATCATATGTTAATGAAGGTCTTATTATGTATCTGAATATTTATAAGGATGTTTCATTGTTTAATTTGGAGTTTTTGGCAATTAGTGGGTATAATTGTATAATTTTGATAAAAGAGTTTTTTTCTGTATTTCTAATATGGTCTCTCCATGTGAATCGTCAAAATAGTCTTAATATTTTGCTGGTTTTGAAGTAGGAAGCCATTTATTTGCTTGGGTTGAAAAGTTTAGCCTGACATTTAAAGCAATTAATAAGTATGTGCCATTTATTGAGCTAATCAGAGAAGATATTTATATCACCTTGTAGGTTATCTCTACTACAGGTTGATAAAAATTACTGAATGAAAACTTTCGATGTTGAGAGTAGCTACTGGGTCATGTAAACATAACCTATAAAACACTAGTTATTAGGCAAAATTATTACTTGCAAATCTCATTTTGTTAATAATTAACTTGAAAATTTTAAATAGGTCTTCAATTAGCTCCAAAACATGTAGTGTTGACATCTCTTATAGGCAAAATCAAGTGCCAAAATCGTATTCATTGAACTCATCAAAATGTTCGGGACCGTTTCGGTATCCACCTGGGCCTACGAGAAGCTCCTCATGCACACCTCTTCCATGGCCGGAGGCTTTATAATTTTCTTTCTGTATATACAGTTATACAGTAATCCCTCAGCATTCGCGTGAGTTAGGTTCCCAAAAAACCTCGCGAATGGTCAAATCCGCGAATGTTGAGTCTATATTGTAATGAAGAAGGATGAGTTAGTTTCCTAGATATCGAAAAGCTGTTTAAAAAAGAAAGAAAAAAAGTCTAACAAACAATTGTAGAGTAACTGAGGTAAGTGCCTAATTTCAAAATTGAAATTCATTGAAAACAGGAAACAAGAACGTTTCAAGAAAATTGTCCTAATAATTCCCCTAAATAATAAACCATAAATAAATAAACTCAAATATTTCAAAAAGAGCGCCACACATTTTCGTGGTAACTTCTAAGCTCTTTGCGATGACATTTCTTTGCACGATGTGTCTGCAGCGAGACTATCTTGTGCAGTCGAGGTTTAGCAGCAGTCGTAACGGTCAGTAAAAGTTTGGTTGTTTCATACAGATTTATTAGAGCGCGAAGTGTGCGGTTTCCCAGTTGGTTTTGGTGATGAGTGTAATTGTTTCCAGTGTGAACATCGAAAGCGGATTTGTATTAGTGTTTTCGACAGACGTCAAGCACGTGCCGTGATAAAAAATCTCGTCGTGTCTGCTAAGATTTGGAAATCTTCACGTCGATCAGAGAAGCTTACAGGTGGGCTAGGCAGTTCAACTCAGCATCATATTCATCGAAATGTAAGTTGCTTTATGACCTTTTATCGTTTAGTAAACTAAATATGCTCATTAATTTAATGAAAAATAGTCTATTATCTCTATGTTAATAGCATGCGTGCAATCAAAAATCCCACCCGTGCAATTTAAAACTCGAACACCTACCAATCAGAATTCCAGAAAAGAAGCCAAATCGTTTAATAAGAAACTATAACACAGGGATAGCCAAGATATTTCCAGTCGGACCATGAAACATGAACAAAAATGCCATCACGTTTACATACCTACAACAACTGTAATATAAATCACGAATGAATAAAACTAAATTGGCAAGTAAACGTTAATCTAGCTGACTAATGGAACACAACAAATATTTAATGTGAATAAATTGAATGTTGTACATGTAAATCATTGATCTTAGGATTACAAATGTACACATAAGTTGTGTTTACCCATCTAAAACGTACACTATCAAATCTGTGTCACAACTCACTATTGTTTTTAACCTCTAATACTTATCTGACATGTATTCTCTCGTACCTGTCTTTAATTTTCGTGGGAAGTATGTTTTCATGACTTTGTCAGTTTCTTGTGATATTTTCTCCTCAATATATTCAGTACCTTCCATTTGCAAATATTTCTTGCAACTAAACATTGCAAGGCCTACTGCAATAAAACGTCATTAAACGTTTGCCTCGAATGGTAAGTAAGTGGCGTGAATTTTCTTAAAATTTTAAATCATTCTTAAATGGAAACGAAAAAATATTGAATGTAACATGTCTATAAAGGCTATATTAGCACATCGTGGTATAGAAGAACTCGCTTTCGTCGCTCGTTTTTTTTAACATACCACTCATGCAATTATACCCTCTTTATACACTTGTTTCGTTAATTACTATTGTTTCACTATTTGGCGACCTTTGAAATAAACTGAACTTTGTGGTCCTAAGGATATTTGCGCATTCTAGATCTAACTTTATTCATTTGCATTATTCTTTAAATTGATCGTTCAAGATGTTTTGTTTTTCGTGTCGTTATGTTGATGAATTGTGATAACTATAATAATAATAGCAACAATAATATTAATTAAAAGCCTTAAATGTCACATTAATCAGCACTAGTCATGGTGCCAAGTCAAGATAATGCAGTTTTGATGCAAATTACAATTCTGTTGATATTGAGGCTATTGCTTATTATGACGATAACGATGGTCATTGTTTTCTCATGCAAACCTCATTTTATTTATTAAGTAGAAAACAGGAAATGTGCAGATAAATATCACTTTGATACTGATGAGAGTATATTTACTTCTGTGTCAATTAACGGGTACAAGCTTTTATTTGGAATATTGCACAAATAATTGTGATGATTGATCATCGTTTGCGCATGCAAATTTCATTTTATTTATTAGGTATGAACCACAGGAATGTGCAGATCTCACTTTGATACTTGATAATGGAATTATATTCGCAGCTTTAGTGTATAATTATAAGCTAATTTGAAATATTGCAAAATATTTGGAGACTTGATGGTAATGTTTGCGCGACCAAAAACTTATTTTTCATTTATTGAGTCACATGGTAATGAATGAAATCAACAGTTGTACCATAATGACCTAATGATTGTTTGAATTTGGTGAATAATGTTGAGGCTTGAGCGTGTGCATTCTGATGGACAGACATTTTATTTTCAACTTAAGTTTTTTTAATATATATTTTCTATAAGTTTTTTGCGTTTTTGTAATTTTATGTTGTTTTTTCTATATATTTTAATGCTTTTAAACCACTGCAAAGATGTAACATTTTATAAAGAATATAGACAAGCCCGGAGACAGCAATACTGTTGACTGAATATAAAACAATTCTAGACGCGACTGGCTGATTTGATTGCATGTATAGTTCTTTCTCATTTGTATGATGATACTGACACGAACTGGATACCGAAACCGACACCGAAAATTCTATAAATCAACACACTGATAGAACTTACCATCTAAGTACTATCAACTAACAACTTACAGAACATTATCACACAAATAATTCAGCTTACAACAAAATGAAAATGACTTATCTCTGTTTCATTATTATCAAATCAATATCATTAACCAACATGTCCATCAATAAATTTTACCTGTCAGTTCAAAATAACAAAAATGTACAAAAGTCCCTTAGTCCAATTATGATAAGTAATCTAAAAAAACACAAACACGAAATGTACATGCAGTACATGCTTAACATTAAAATTTCAGTGATGACATTAAACATCTCAGTCATTACGATAAAACAATAGAGTTTGTTATCCACCGTAAGTGTAAAAGATCTTGAAATGAACTACTTTTTGTGATAAATTTTCTACACTCTACTTCCATGCAATGTAATCGCACGGGTTTCAGCTAGTATATAAGAATGTTCATTAAATACTTACATTAGTAATAATTGCAATTTCATTGGTATTAACAATTTGAGATCAAGCAGGATTCTCACAACACAAGGCAAAGCCAATGTTCTCAAAGCTCTCCATCTCACTTTAGCTCACTTTCCCGCCAATTTGCCACAATACGCATGAATGTACCCAGCTTCCTGTTTCCATTCTAGCCTGGCATCGAACAACGCAAATTTCGTAGCTTTTTTATTAATTAAGGAAAGCTGCGATATCAATTTCAGTATATATTTCTCCACTCCTAATTTTTTCTCTTTTTTTTGGTACCTCATTGTGTTTTAAAAACCGTTCACTGAGAGGCGAATAGGAGGACAGCAAATCAGCCTTTTTTACAAAATAATATATGACACTTAGATGAAATTAAAGAAAAGATTTGGGCCGTTTTTGAGAAATTTCGAAAATGTCCGGGGGCTTCATGTAAAGTACCCCTAAATTTTGAAGAAGTTTTTCAAAATCGCGGGCGCCTGAGTGGACGCAGAGTGGCCGGGGAATATCATTTGTGGAATAAATCACACGTATGGTTTAGGCGCTAGTGTTGTTCACAGACGGACGGACGTTTGGAAAAAAAAACACTTTTTCGGTATCAGGGGGCCCCAAAACGTGTATTTCCATTAAAATCTCGAAATCGATTTTCCGCAGCATTACATAAACTTGTCCCTATACTACGTATATTACTCCGTATATACGTACGTAAAGGGAAAGTAAATACACTTTTATGAATTGACGGATTTGTGGTGGATGTTAGGACAGCCTTGTTCCATGTGGCCCTCCAATTACGCCCGTCTTAAGGAACACCGCTGCTGCAACTACAGAGACGGTGTAGGTATTGTCTGCGCTGTTTCACCCGTACGCGCAAACTCGAGCGTCTGTTTGTTGTGTATTGACGGCTTGTTGACCCGTCACGAAGGAAACCACTGCTTGTTGATTTATATTGTGGTTCGTGGTTTGTGGGGTAAGCACATTCTGAAGGTGCGTGCACGAAGTCTTTGTCGCGAGTACGATGTTCTGCGAGCCATATAGGCGCGCAATCGTCGGCCTAGACCAAGCTAACCGGTGGTTAGTAACCACTCTAGAAAGGCGATCAACTGATGGGCTGAACGTGTCTGACAGTTTCACGGCCGCTGAGCTGAAAATACGAGTCCCGGAAACTTGGACCGACAAAACTGAGGCCACCGTCGTGATAAGGTCAATTTGGATGTTACTACCCAAGGCCATCATTGTAAATATTTAGATTTTGAAAAAGTTATTGTATAGGCTGATTTTGCTTCTTTGCTAGACAGAGAGGAAATGCAAATGTGGTTGTTGATTAAGTGTCGTTTAATTTTTCTTAGATGCGAAGAATGCAAAATATTTTAAGATAATGTGCAGTTTTGAAAATTTAACTTCAGAAGATTTAATAGAAGTTGTCTGTGTATGAAATATTGTAGATGCAAACCGAACAATAACATTCGTTGACCATTAATTGAATTTATTTTTTGGGTAATTAGAATTGTAATATTGTAAATGGATATTCATAAAAGAAATTAGAAAATTAGTACCGTGTGTTTACACGTTTTGGTACAAGTTTATAATATTCAAATAATATATACACGTGTTTTTTGTTTAAAAATCTGTCAATCAATTGATTAATCATCGGAAGAATGGAGCAGAACATTCAAGCTACAATTACATTACTGTAATCCAAAGGTCATTTTTGTTTTTGTAAGATATTTAGTTTCCTTCTGAGAGTTCAGATGAAGTTACGAATCGGTGACTTAACGATGCGCAGATGTGTCTAGAATCTCCGCTGTGTATACAACAGGGCTGCTCAAGTAGCCGGCCTACTGGAGTAACTTGACCTAGCAGATCATTTTGGAGGGGGGCATCATAGATTTTTGTTAAATGTTGAAAATTTGTAATTATATTGTACGTTATTTTTGTAGTGTTTATACGATACTATGCAATATTATTTTTTAAATAATTACATAATTCTAACATAAATAACTAAATCAATTTAGCCAAATAAAAGAAGGCAACAAAGGAAAAACTCTAGGGAGGGCATGGCCCACATCCACATGCCCCCCACCCCCCGACGCCCGCCATGGGCCCAGCAATGTATGTTGGGAGACATCGGTAGTGGCCCACTGCTTGTTGAGTAAAATCCTCGACGGAGCGGAAACGCGCTCGGGCAACGATCGGCTGAAAGTAGTGAAAAGCAAAGGACCAGACGCTTGCCCACTGCAGGAGGCAACGACGAGCACTGGCTCTAATCTTGCCCTTCGGAAAGCCTTGCGGTTGGGTTCCATCGCTCGCAACCGTGCGGCAGAAGCTGTTTGTTGGCCGCGTCGTCCGGTCGAGGAGGAAGGGCGGTGGGCGGCGCCCCGCTGCGCTAACGAGAGCGGCGCCCGCGTGACTCATCGAGGGGGGGGAGTGGAGGGCAGGTACGCGTGCCGCATCATCCCTGCCTCCCCTCCCGCCTCCCTCCTCGCCCCCCTCCCCCGGCAGCGGCTGCTTCAGCTCCTGCGACGATGTGCTTTTGGATGCTGTGATAATTTCATATGATCTTTGGTAATCATACCAATGCCACCATAATGTACCAAAGATGTGTACTTGGGTCGAAATTCGGATAGTTGGTACATTACAAATGTCCTGATGTTCGCGACGTTGAAAATTAATTTCTAATGATTTTCACCGCCCAATTAAATTTCAAATGTGGAAAAAGAACGTGGGCTTAACGTATGTTCAGAGTGATAACGTTTTTGAATTTGATGTCAAAATTGCTTGACAAAAATACCTTCAAACTCGAACTATTTTCTCCTGTCTCTGCAATTGTTTTCAGCCTCATTACTGCAATTGAAGCTGAGAAAAAATAAAACATGAAAGACATGTTTCTTATTGTATCTCTGGCAACAGATTGCCCAGGAGGTTGATTTTTGGAAATCTACGGTATTTTTTTTCCTTTTTGGCTACCACGTACGCAGTTAAGAGAAGTGTGTGCATGCTGGCGTGAAAATGGACGAATTTTCGGCACAAATACTCTTATTACAGGGCCTTGGTAGCGAAAAAGTGTTAAATCCAGTTGGTGCATAGAGAAAAAACGTGGTGGTGGCCAGAATCCATGTTTTGTGGGTTCTTGATCCCGAAAAGTCTGTTGACGGCAAAGCGTCTGGTCCGTGAAAAACGGTAGCAGCTAAACCGATCAGCCAATTTTCTCCAAAATTGATATTCCTCAATCGATCTGGCTGTTGTTCCAGCTCCTTGAATTGAAAACGCATATTTTAATACGAGGGGGATACTTTACCATGAAGGTCCTCGCACATTTTCTAAATGTTGAAAATAATGGCTTCAAGTTTTTGATTAATGGCTCTAGCAGGATAGTGGGGTAAACATGCCCCCAAGCTTTACTTGCTGATTTGTCAAAAATTGAAAAAAATTAACATTTGTTTGGTTCTTCATACAACTACAATTACGAAGATAAACATGTTTTGTAATAAACATGTGTTCATGAAAAAGATCTAAAAAATAATCTCATGATAAGATTTTCGAGAACACTAGTATTTTTTGCGAAATTTTTGTAAGAAAAATAGGCATATTTATTTTCTTTAAACCACTTTTTCTTCAAAATAGGACAACTTTTTTTATTAAATTTTGACCTTACATAGATTAAAGGGTCACTTAAGTGAATGGTGGAGATCTCATGTTGGCTAAATGCTGATTTTTCGAAAATTAAAAAAAAAATATTCGGCGTCATCCTACAACTGTAATTGTGATGATACATTTTTTCTTAATGAAATGTGTTCATCAAAAACAAATCTTCAAATAAGGCCATGTTCAATTTTATTTAAAATGTATTTTTTTTGTGTAATTTGGTGCAGACGCCCGCACCGCATTTACTGCATATCGTGACGTAATTCCAGGCAGTTAGATGCTTTGTAAGTTTAGAATGTGTGTATTATTTCACATTTCTTTGTTCGTTTCTTACATTCAGCTTTAGTTATATGACCTTTACACATTAATCTTTTCGAATTATTTAAAACTTATTTACGGTATATGAAATAAAAATTGCTAGCCTTCAGGGTGAAATAAAAATTGCTACCGGGAATATCAGATTGGAATGCAACAATGCTCGGCAACAATGTCACGGAGTTAATTTCTTTGAATTACGTCTTATTGTTGGGACATCATTTACCTATGTGAAAATCTTTATAATTGTCAAACTTTGACCAATTTAATTCGTGTTAATATTTGGCTTGAAAATATTTATTTTTTGCAGCAAATGTTCTACCATTTGTAATGGTTTTCACAAAAAAATGACTGAGATATGTTAATTCGGAGAGAAATTGTGTATATAAAAAGTTTTACATAAACTATTATTAAAGGGCGGAAAGTACGTGTGGTTTAGCTCCGCTAGTTATTCAAAGGAGTATCGCGATTGTCGCGATTTGGTTTGGGGGCACTTTTCACCTCCTTATTCGGCTATATTCTTTCTATAGACTTGTCCTCAACAGTGTTTTCAGTTTCTGTTTCATCCTGTTCTTGGTGGTGTTGTGAGGGGCATTTCATCCATCGCGCACGGACCAACGCACCTGGGACAATTCTGTGGGTGAATCTCGCCGCGAGAAGGTTCTCAGGTATCAGCCTCGCAGCGGCCGAGTGGCACGTGGACGGCCAGGGGGCCATTAACGGCACCCACTCATACGGGCGCACAGAACGGTAGCCCGCAGACAAAACACGGCTGGGGGGGGGGGGGGGGTAGAACGCGTGCGCCAGCGGCGCCCGAGGCGCGTGGCGGATTAGTGGTGATGCACAACGCACGTGGCACATGGCGAGCAGGGGGGACGGGGGTGTACGAGCGGTGAGCTGTCGAAAGTCGCGGTGGCGTCGAAAGTGGGGGGTGAAAAACAAACAGGTGCAGGATAGGTTGTGAAGATGAGATTGCGCGATCTTAATCGAGAAGAAAATTTTGAGGGGGGGGGTTGTGTGTGGGTGTGTATGTACGTATGTGTGGATGTGTGTGTTAGACGCTGTTGTAGACGTCTGCTTAAGCGACTGCCACAATTTTTAAGAAGACGCCGTTCGCTTGCATAATTTAATCGCAAACAATAACCTCACTGATTGCCGATCGCGTCGCATACGGTACAGAAAATCCTTTGGGACTGTAATCGATGCCTTCACAAATAGTCCAGTCGAAAGGTATCTGGCCCAGGAAAAAATCCCGTTTGAAGAAAAAAGTTTTCATTTTCTTCAAAACTCATTGTTCTGTTTGTGGAGAGGAGGAACCACGAGAATTCGCGAATAACTAAATCAAAAAGCTTCCCTCAAACGAAATGTAGTATACCCTTTCCCTGTGAAAATTAGCTGTAGGAGAAACTGATTTATGAGTCGCGAGAAATTGTATTGATGATTTTGGACGTTCTATAGTATAATACGTAGAAGCAGTAATTACGACGGTTGGTTGGTTGGTCGGTCGGTCGATTTTTCGGTATCAAGGAGCATTAAACATGGATTCTGGATGCGCCATTTCTAAATTTACACCTGGATTTATCCTCTTCCCGTTTCCCAGGCCCTATAATTAGTGTTTTTCTGCCGAAAATTCGCCGTTTTTTTTCCCGCAGAATTACACAACTTTATCTTTTTAAGAAGTTCTTTCTTCTCTTTTTCTAGAAGTTCCTTCGACTACCGAGGTATTTTGCTAATGTCGTATACCAAAGGGGGTATAATGAAGTTAGTACACATGTATCGAAGTAACATGTAATATTGTTGTAGTTAAGCAGAATAAACATTATTTTGATGTATTAATAAAATTATTAGTGATTTTAACATTATTTTTCATGCAGGTCTCGAATGCCAAATTATGCCTCTTTTAGAACACATTGTGCTATTCGTATTCTCTCTTTCACATGATACTCTTAAACAGTTACTGAATTGATGTATGTCTCATCATTCATGTTTCCTCTTCATCAGCACAAATAATATCGTCAACTTTATCTATTCCTTCTACATTATCATAATCACCCTCATAAAACAATTTGAACACTTCACGATCTTCTTCACACATCGTTTGGATTGTGAAGAATCAATAACTTTACAAATCCTTGAAGACTGTAATCCTTCGACATGTTCTCATACTAACACACACAATTGCTATAATAACACTGTAGACGTGTCCATAGCACCACCTCCCATCTCCCACTGATAACATAACTTCAAACTACGTTTTAAAATCCCGAACGCGTCCAACAGCAACATGGATATGGTAGTAACGCCAGATATAAGGTCAAACCGTGAAATGATTACAGGTAAAAAAACAGGTTTTTCCAACAAGATCTTATAGGTAGATAAGTAAAAAACAACTACACAATGTATCAGAAATTTAAAAAATTGTAAGATAATAAAAAATAATAAAATATGCTTTAGCGTAACTCAGTTGCCCCCCTCCGTAATAGAAGGGTCAAAGCACGCGAGAAACTAAAAATTAAAATAAAATTACATCCCTCTCACGTCATTAATATGTAAATTATCGCTAATTTGTTAACATTATTGCACTTAAGAGTTGAGGTTCTTTAAATATTTCAAATAAAATTTTTGTACACTCAAAAATTTCTGTGAAAACCAGCTCAAAAATCCGCATTTTCAGAACGCCATTTTCTCAAAAAGGCTCCAAATTTTTTCTTCAAACTTCTTTACGGAAAGTGCTAACTGCATTGTTTAAGACAACATAAAGTTAATTTGGAGTATTCTTTTTTTTTTTTCAAAAAATTACACAAATGTATTTTTTTTTAATATTTCTCACGCCTTTAATATCGCGTTTCCCAGAGATCTGTAAAAACTATAGCATTTGTGAGTTAAATTGATTCAAATGAGATATTGAACATTTCTGTGAAAAAAGGCTTCAAATTTTGCATTTTCAGTAACGCTAAACGCTATTTCTCAAAAAGGCTCCAATTTTTTCATTGAAAATTTCCTTATGGGAGAAGGTTATATTCGTCTGTAATATTTATGAAGTAATATTTTGTTTTTTTTTTTGGAACCCAAAAATTGAGAAAAAATGTAGCTCTACTTTGGGCGGAGGAAAATGGCAACTTGCAAGTGGATGGGGCAAGACTGAAGAACTAAGCCAGACCAGAAGAAATTAGAAAACTAACTAGTACAAGAAAGTCTGTGACATTCTGAAACACAACTAGTTTATATTAGATTGCACTTCTAAATTAAAGAGCATCAAATGACTTCTGATGAAGTTTCTGTAAAAAAACGATGATCTGGGAAAATTATGTTTGGCAGAGCTAGACCAGATATTAACTGTATAATCTAACTTATATTCCTGACCCTTATAGCCTTTATTCCTAAGAGTTTTTTAATTTGAGGTTCATGGGTTTTATGTATAGTGCCACAGTATTGAAACATAACATTATAATAAATTAAAGCATAGGATGCGCTATTCCGAATTCTTGTACACATCTCTGCATATTGAGTTACGTGAAACACAAGTACGCAGTAAGTAGTTTTCTTTCTGCAGATTTGATGCATTACATTAACAAGCCGCAGGTACACGTCCTTGTAACGTATGTAAAAACGCGCCTGGATTCAAGAAATAATCAATAAATTGAAAAGATACCAAACTTATTCTCAGCTTGGCGAAGATAGTGTGTGTTGGACGCTCTTCACTTTGTTTACAGGCGAAGATAAACCATGCGATACCACTAAGTGGGCCGGCCGCTCTTGGATCAACGATATCTTTCGGCTTATCGCCTCGTGTGTGGTTTAGGTGCCGAGGCGAGACAGATCCGTGTGAATCACTTAATGCGCCTTGGTGATTACATTTTTTAAGATTAATAGATAGAAAATAAAAATACCTGAGCCCCTATATTTAGAGATTATATAGATAGAAAATAAAAGTACCTGAGCAAGCCGCAATTTAATAGAAATTGAGATTAAAGGTAGAGCAGAGAGAGAAGGGTACCTTTCTTCAATATGTTTTGTATCTTCAAACTTACATCTTTTATTTTGTAAAACTAAATGAGGTTTATGGGTTTTATGCATAGTATTGAATCATCACATAATAAATTAAACGATAGTGTGCTGCTTTCCATACCTTTTATTTCATCTCTATATATTCTGTTACATTGATCATAAGTGGTAGTTTTGTACCTTCAGATTTTATGCATTGTTTGAACAAGCCGGAGGGTCACACCCTGTAACGCGTGTGGTAATGCGCTCGACGATAAAACAAATAAACAATTAAAGAAAAAAAAAATACGAAACTTTTTCTCCGGCTTGCGAAGATTGTGTGTGTCGGACTCCCGTCTTGTAGTTCAGAGGCGAGATAAAGCATGCGACATCGACAAGGTCGCCCGGCCGTCACTTGGATTAAGTTGACCTTGCACCTTATCGCCTCGAGCATTGCTTAATGTACAAAGGTGAGACAGATCCGTGTAAATCGCTTAAGGCACCGAAGCTGATGAAAACTCGCGACTGCCAATCGATTGCTGGCCTTCGAGAATGCGCTTGGCGTTCAACGATTGTTATCTGCAATACCTCACTGTGAATCTGGAGCTTCTGAACGTCGGCTGCTCTGGCAACTGCCGGACCGAAGAGTCGGGTCTCGTCGTTCACCTATCTGGAAACAGGTATATTGGTTTATTATGTCTCTCTTGGATTTAAAAAGACATTATTTAAAGCCGGTGTTCTGAGGTAAAACCAACGTTTCCAAATCTAATTGTTACAAAAAAAATAACTAGTAGTTGTTCATCTAGTAGCTATAGGATATAGTATGTTTGCAAATAACAGGAACGTTTTAATTATATGATTAATATGTATTATATTAATCTTATCATTAATATTTAATCGGTTCATTGAATTTAGGTACACAGGTTAAATTTGTTGTTAAAGTCACCAGTTGTTGATAAGGCCAAATGACGATGAATCAAGTGGTAGAAGTGATTGCATTCAAAAGAAAATTCAGGGAATGTATTGAGTATGTGTAAAGAGGAATTTTATATTGAATACAGTAGGCATTTTATCAAAGGCAAGGAATTACTATAATTCATGCTCCATTTCTCATACAGAGATAATACAACAGAATAGTGTTTGTAAATTGACTTTTCTTTCCTCAAGGATGCGGAACCACGCAATTTCTAAATTTCGATTTAATTTTCTTAAAATTATCGATACCTTAAAACCGGCCAACAATGGAGACAAACATAGGTAAAAGAGTAAAGTACATAGAATATTCTCGTTTCACAAAACGTGGCTTCCTGAAATGCCCTTTTCATGTTGGAAAAACATTAGTTTTTTCAGTTAAATGGTTGGGCAAATCTTTGATTCTAACAAGTATTAAATACAACTTCTTCAAAACTCCAAAAGTGAAAAAAAAAGTTAATACTATTTAATTATGAATAACTGTATTAAGTACGAATACGAAACTTTAATTTATAACTGTACAACTTATATATATATATAATTATATATATATATATATATATATATATATATATATATATATAACTTAAGAATGTTGTAAAGGTTCATTTAATTCTATTTCTACAAATAAAAAATATGTTTTAAAAATATTTTTAATTTGCAGTAGGGACATATATTTTGTAAAATATTTATTGGTATGTATCTTGTAATAATTTACTAACATGTTTATTCGAAAATTTGAGATTATCATTCACAAAAGTTGTGAATAGAGTTATTTGAAAGATAAATTCTCGTCAACGTCTTTCAGATCGCTTTGAACGTGATGTCGAGATTCACGCCGATTGAAGGAGAGAGCGCCACTGGGGGAGAGAGCGCGGTCGCCCTCGGCGACGCATTCCAGCAGGTGGCGCAGGGCCTGGCGCGCCTGCAGGAGGGCCCTTCAGCTGCAGGGGCAGGAGGCGGAGCGCAGGCTCCTGGAGCCACGCAACGGCAGGAACAGGAGGCGGAGCGCAGGCTCCAGGAGGCACTTCGCCTGCAAGAGCAGAGGGCCGCGACTGCATTGCGGGACGCTGTTGGACAGATGACGACACAGCTACAGGAGAAGGATGTCATTATCCGCGCTCTGCAGCGGCGACTGGAAGAGACCCAACGGAGAGTGGCTGAGCTGGAAGGATTGGTGGACGTGGAGGGGTCTGCAGAGGAAGGAGCCAGCCATTCAGCGGCTGGAGGGCCGTATGCAGGAGGTGGAAGCCTCTCTGCAAAGGGCGATCCACAAGTTTTTTTCCTCGTGTGGATGGTCTCCTGCGCCAGCTGGAGGGGGCCACATCTCCAGATGCGTGTTCCTCCCCTCCATCATCCTCCATCACCCCTGGGAAAGACTTTGCAAAACGAAGTGATCAGTTGGAAGGAGATCCCACCTCCAGAAACGCCCTGCGCCACAATCTCCAGATCATCTACCTCCATCTCCCGAGCCATACCCTCTCTTTCCTTCTCTGGCAATAGTGCTCACAGAAGAACGGGGACAGGCAGACAAGAGAAGACAGGCACCGGTCAGGGCGCAGCGACTGAAGACGAAGAGATCCAGAGACAGCGGATACTGCTCCGAATGCAGGACGCCAAGGAGAGAATGAGGGCGGCACGTTCAGCTCGAGAGGGAGAGGACTTTCATTTGACGGTATTTTACGGAAGATTAGAAGACGTTCATCGTCTCCTTGATGCCGGTGCCGATGTCAACTCTCGTGATACTGAAGGACGTTTTCCTCTGCTCCGTGCGTTTGTAAGTGCTCACCGCGAGGATATGGTAGCGTTGCTGTTGGAACGAGGCGCCGATGTCAACGCCGTTAACATCCTTGGGATCTCCGCGATGCACGCGGCCGCGTTGTTCGACGACAGCGGCAGATGCGTGCAAATGCTGGTTGCCGCCGGGGGCGACGTCAACGCCAGGAGCGGAACGGGAGCGACGCCTTTGCATTGGGCGGCGAATGTGAACAACGTGGTGACTGTGCGGGCGCTTCTCTCGGCCGGCGCCATAACCGACTTCAAGCCCTGGGAGGGTCATTGGAAGAACCGGACAACCTTTGACCTTGCCAAGAGCCCCGAAATAAGAGCTCTCCTCTGTGACATCATTTAATAAATATTTAGCAACCCGTTAATACTTATTAAAATGTTATTAAGTATTTATTTGGGGTATTTATATCATGAAAGTGAGAGTAGGTGCCACGAACATTTTAGAACCACTCGTGTGACTAGTCCCAAATTCTTAAATTTGGCATAATAATTTTGAGTGAACAAGTTTAAAAATTAGGGTCGTCAGTAATGAAAATATTAGCTCAAAGTTACTGTACTACACTTCTTTAAATGCAATCCCCAATGCAAGTCGGGGAATGCTGGGCGGGAAGGAGAAGGACCACGTAGAGTGGTCAGAGCCGTGAAGGGAGGGGCGAGGGGAGAGAGTGGGCGGAAGGAGCGGCGGAGCGGAATGAGGAAGCAGTGTGAGAAGCAGAATAAGCGAGAGAAGCATAAAGAAGAGAGAGAAAGGGGGGAACTGGAGCGAGGACAGATTTGATGAGTTCTTAGTGACCAGGACGGCCATGACAGGGCGGAGAGTGCGTGCGGGGAAGAGGACGAAGAGAACAGAGCGAGTGGGGCTGCTTAATAAATTACATTGCTGTGTAAATACTCTGTTATCGCTAGGTAATCAAGTAAATAATAAAATTAATATTATTTTGAAGTTCTCCCGCTTTTTGTTGGCACGTATAATTCCTTGTAAACTAATATAGCAAAAATTACATGACTCACGCCAAATTAGTGTCATGAATAGAGACCGGATTTTATGTAATTACATATTTTTTGTCTTTCTACTTACCGTTCTCAAAATTGTAATCTTGGTTAATCATCGCCCTCCTAACAATCGAATTTTTTTTGTCACATGTTTTTACATATTTACTACTGTATTACATATTTTACATATGTTACATATTTGCTCTTCTCGCAATATATTTTCTTATTTTATCAATTTTCTTTCATATTTTTCCTGCATTATTGGGGAAATCGAGGTGTTCAAAGTATCAATGACACACCGCGTTTTTTGGTCATTTCTGTTAACCTTCATTTCTGAGGAAAATTTGCGATCGCCGACATGTAACACTTTGATGAAAATTTTGCATGCTGCAGTGTGTGTTTGCTGGTCATAGATCTCGCCAGTTAGTGCAATGGCTTCTATTGCGATTAGTCCGGCTGCTAAACTAACGGTCCTAGATTACAATAGATGAAGTTTTTACTACAGGACGCGAAAGTTGTATGACACAAAGTCAGCATTTATTCTCCTTGTAATTCTTGCTATGTAATTTTTTAGAGAATTTATATATTATATCCGACTTTGCATATTTATTACATATTCTGACTGTTTTCATTACATATTTATGTACATATTTTCACGTTTTATACTTCATATCCGGTTTCTATTCGATCCTTATTTAAATTGTCCGTTAGCCGGACAATTATTGCAAATTGTCCATGGGGCAAAAGTTCTTAAACCATATCCTTACTAGTTACTACTCTCCACCTTCACTATAGAATAAGTATCCTAATGGAAGATCACGAAAACACTGCCATGTAATTATTTGCAACAACATTACAGTATGTATCCATAAATTAATAAACAGAAAAATAATGAGACTAAAACATAATAAGCTCATAACAATTATTTGCTACTATTCTGATTTAACACATGTAAAACGATTGTGTCCACAAAAGTAAATGAAATTTTATACTTTTTACACGAATTTGTATGTTAATGAAATTGCACTTACAAAATTGCAGCTGCTCATTTGGATGGGAAGTTTTTAAAAAAATCTTAACAACTCAGCAGTCAGAAGGATTGTACAGCCCTAGAAATAGCAGCACTCTCCCATCACTCATATTCAACTCTTATCTATTGTGACAGTTCACATGGACATGTCATAAAATTCATAATTATACTATTTTAGTAAAGGAAATTACATTGTTCATAGTGACAAATGACGGCGGGATGCTTAGGAATATTTTTGTATATTTATTACGCTAATATTGCAAAACGTGTAAAATTCGAGCGGTTACGATAAATAAACAAGATATTTAAAGTTGTGAGATACCAATGAACGTAAGTGCGAAAACAAATAATGATAAATTATAATAATTTTATTTATTATCATAAGACAAGTGAATGATCTACAATTACGTAAGGGTGTAAGTTAAAGTGAAAATAGTGAAATAAAAACAGTTTTACAACATTTAGAGAGTCGGGACATTTAAATAAACTGTATAATTGTTTTACGTAGATAATGTGAGTAAACACAAGTCGAAATAAGGAAGAAAACTAATTTTCATATTAGAATAATACATGGAATAAAAGACGGGAAGAGACAGTTTTTGTTTCAAAAGCTTGAGAGGTAAGTGAAGGAAGAGAGCTAAACAGAAGGTGTTAAGATTTCTTTGAGGACGGAACGTGTCGAGACTAGTCGAATGAAGCTTCATTAGTGAAGGAGATATTGGACATCCAGATCTGTGGAGAACACGGACAATTTAATGATGCGGAGAGCGAGAAAATTGAAGCTGGTTGGACTGGTGACGGTTCGCTCCCAGCGTTGCCGAGACTTCGAAAAGTGCTTTAATTCCGATTTTTTGATTGGCTGCCGTCATAATTCTTGTAAGAAGGCCAAGTCATGTATGTTGAAAAAGAAAGAACTAATATTTTTAAAGTAAATATAATATGGCCATGGCAAAAGAATGCGCGCCGGTATGAATGAGTATTTTTAAGTGTTAAGCGTGAGTGTTAAGTAAAAATTTATGTTTTGTGTTGTTATTTATTTTTCATGTTCTTCAAGGGCATCTGGATTGTATGTGTGTGTGTTAGCAATGTCAGCAACGAGATGCGGCTACGATACTCCGTAAATTTCATGAATAACCCAATGCATCGATTGATAGTATTTTGTCATTTAAGAATGTTTGTTTTATTTCTTGCTACGTACTTGCTTCGTAGAATATCCTGCAATAACGATAATCTCTGCCTCCTGTTAAGGCGGCTTCGCACACCACGATCATACACATTTCTGTGAACGGTTCAGAGTTCTGTGTCACATGTTCGTGCTTGCTATGAAGTGAATGAGATCAGTATTCTTTGTATTAAATAACAAAATTATACCCAAGTTATCGTCTCAGTGGCATGTCCAATACGGGGACAAGTAGAGCATTAATTAAATAAATATTGATATTTTTATAAAAACAAACCCCAGTACCGTTTCACTATTGACAGGGAAATTCCAGTGTTCTCGAAATCTTGTTTATATTATTATTATTATTATTATTATTATTATTATTATTATTATTATTATTATGATTATTACTGTTGTTGTTATATGCGTATCGGATTATTTCTAAGCAGGCTACACCTTATCTTCCGAGGCCATTTTTATCCTAGAGAGATTAACGTGTGTCAATATGAGATCTCCATTTCAGCTGCCTCTCGTGATAAGATAAGATTGTTACCCTTGAATTATGAGGTGATAGGATGATGAGTGAAGGGATTCTCACAAATACGATCGTGCCTTCGCAAGACTCGATTCTGTAGACTCGATTCTGTAGACTCGATTCTGTAGACTCGATTCTGTAGACTCGATTCTGTAGACTCGATTCTGTAGACTCGATTCTGTAGACTCGATTCTGTAGACTCGATTCTGTAGACTCGATTCTGTAGACTCGATTCTGTAGACTCGATTCTGTAGACTCGATTCTGTAGACTCGATTCTGTAGACTCGATTCTGTAGACTCGATTCTGTAGACTCGATTCTGTAGACTCGATTCTGTAGACTCGATTCTGTAGACTCGATTCTGTAGACTCGATTCTGTAGACTCGATTCTGTAGACTCGATTCTGTAGACTCGATTCTGAGACTGATTCTGTAGACTCGATTCTGTAGACTCGATTCTGTAGACTCGATTCTGTAGACTCGGCGCAGGCGACGGCTTCCGAAACCGTCTGCGCCACGGGGGCCAACGGTTATATTATTATTTTACCTATTTTTACTTTCTCGCCCTAACTAAGGGAAGAAAAGAAAGTATTGTAAGTATTAATTAAAGTAAAGTATTGTATTGCGCCGAAATCGGCTAATTTTCAACACATAAAACTCTTATTCCCTGACCCTAGTAACGAAAAAGAGGATAAATCCAGTTGCTAAATGTAGAAAAAAAACTTCTTAACACATGGTGTAACCAGAATCGACGTTTTATGCGTCTTTGATACCGAAAAATTGATTGAAGGTTTAAACGTTTGTCCGTTCGTTCGACTGTCCATAACGCTAGCGCAAAAACTGTTCATCAGGTTTCTCTCCAAATTTTGCATTTTCCAATCGATCCAGCAGACGTCCCGGCCGCTGGAATTTGAAATTGATATTTTAATTGGGGGGGGGGGTACTTTACAGTATGCACCTTTTCAGTATTTTCAAAAAAATGTTTGTGATTAAATTTTGTTGTTAGATAGTGCTAAGTACGTTTAAGAGAATGGTGCGGTATCTTTTTTGTTGAAATCCCTAATATTTTGAAAATTACAAAAGTTCAACATTTTTTCGGCGTCTTCGTATAATATTGAAGATAAGATTTTTTCTACATGAACCCTGTTTCTTAAAGAAATAGTGGTGCTAGAGAATGGCACAGACTTTCCATATTTTCCTTGGTCTTTATTCGAAGTTGCCACATTCTCTTGCCAGTTTCCATCTATCGTCACCCAGATTACTATTTTAAACATTTTCTTAAAATTTCGTTTTTTTTATAGTCAAACGGAAATATTATTTTAAGAATATTAAAGAACCTCGTCCTAATGGCAATTTTCTTTCAAAAAGTTGGAACCGTTTTTAAGAGAATGGTGTTTTCAGCGCTACTGTAAATGCGAAGTTTGAAGCTCTCTTTCAAAGGAACATTTCGTGTTTTCGAAAACTTTATTTGAAGTCATTTAAAGCACTATTTAACGGTGTGAGAGATCTTTAAAAAAATTACATTTATATATTTTTGAAAGAACAAAAAACCCTCCAAAATGGATTTTACGTCATATTAAAGAGTCTAATTAGCACTATCCGTTCGAAGATTTTGAAGAAAAAATTGGAGCCATTTTTGAGAAAATGACGTCTGAGCGTTTCTGAAAATGCGGAATTTTGAGCTAGTTTTCATAGATAACGGTTCAGTTTCCGAGAAACTTTACAGGATATAATTTTAAGCACATATACTCATAAATACAATAATGTGAACAATTGCCGCTAATGTAAATATTAACGACTTGAGAGACATGTCAAAAAAATTCATTTGTGTAATTTTTTAAAAAAAACAAAAGAATAGTGCAATATGACGCTTATGTCATTTCATAGAGTATATTTAGCAATTTTCCTTTCAAAAGTTTAAAGAAAAAAATTCGAACCGTTTTTTGAGAAAACATGTTTTTTGTAATTTTTGTAAATTGCGTATATAATGCACGCAATGTTGCTGGAAAACTACTAAACGTTCCAAAAAATGTAAATGACCTTAAAGAAAAATCTCACATTGTAGAACAAATTTCATTTGAAGGCAAAATCTCTATCTTCAAATTTGTATTTGGAGGAAGATGCCGAAAAAGATCAATCTTTTCGCAATTTTCAAAAATTCATAGTTAGTCCTGAAAATCGGATCTAAGCCACCTGAATAAGTGCATTTTCCTTTATTCTTACAAGAAACTTAAAAACATTAGAGCCGTTTCTGAGAAAATTTTGAAAATGTCCGGTGACTTCATGTAAGTACCCCCAAATTTAAAAGAAGAGTTTTCAAAATCTCGAAGCTTCGACTAGAGCCAGATGGACTAGTGTTTCTTCAATTTGAAAAAAATCCTATCCATGGTTCAGGCGCTAGTGGTGTTCCCAGAAGGCGGACGGACGGGTTTCAATTGGTTTTTCGGTATCAAAGACTCACAAAACAAGGATTCTGGCTACACCACGTGCTAAGGGATTTTTTTAGCAACTGGTTTTATTCACTTTTTCGTTATCAGGGCCCGGCAATGAATTTTTTTCTGCCGAAAGTTCGTCGTTTTTTCGCGCATTACATAACTTTCCCTATACAACGTATATTACTCCATATATACGTACGTATACAGGAAAGTAAAAGTACTTTAATGAACGTTTAAGATTGCAGTAAATTTATATATAAATGAAGTTATCTGTTATTGCTACTTTTTGAAGATTCAGAAATAACTTTTTTCATTTCTTAAGGCTCTTTTACACAGTACTGTTTCCGTGCAGATTCTCAAATAGAAACTGTGCAGAGATTGAAATATCCCAAACTAGAAGTACGAAAACCAAAAGTCGTGTTTTGACGGTCTGCAGGTTTTTTATTCGATTGGCCTTTATGCGCCGCCAGGATCTCTGCCGGTGCACAAATGAATTCCGGAACTGCGCCGTCCGAGTACATTCATTTGGGACATTTGTGTACGGACGTTCTGAGCTACTTTATTAATGCTTTTAATGAAACGGGCGAAAAAAAATAGAAAGGCCGTTATCGGTGTCCTCAATCATGCTTTTAGAGAATGCGCAGAAAAAGTTCCGAATGTAAGAAGTTTTGGCTGCAAAACGTGTGATTCAGTAACCTCACTTTGCAAGATGCAATAAAAGAATCTCCGTAAAAAAGTCGAGAACGAATCCGCTACGCCAAAGTACAAGAATCGTGCGTAACCTAACCATCAAATTGGAAAGGATGGACGGTTTCCGTCGAAAATGACTGTTAGCAAACGATTCTGCTGCCAGAAGCGCGAGAGTCAAACTATTTTCCGTATGAAAACAAATCGAACATGCTCAAAAGTTTTCATGGAGAAATCGTGCAGTCTGGACTGCATGATTCCTGTACGTTCAATTTGCGTGAAACTGTATCGTGTAAAACAGCCTTTAGTTTTTCTTCAATTTCATTCTTCTATTGAAATAACTTGATTGACTTCGGGGTCATTACATCGAATTTTGTTAACGAAATATTTTTTTCGCAATTTCTTGGCTACCATCTTGTATGCTTGTTGGTGACTCTTCCAAATTTTCCAAGCCCCTTAGTTGTAAATTAAAAACATTTCGTAATCAAATGTAAAACAAATGACGTTCAAAAATCAGATTATTCATTCTGAAGAAATGCAATTAAACTTTTATTTATAATATGTACATTAAATTCTGTAATTCGGATATAAAAAGCAGGATGTACATTTTTTGCTAAAATGAATATTTTACACATATTTTTTGCTATTAATGCATGCACCTAAGAACGACGTGCAGAATACATTATTAAGAAAGTTATTAGCAAGTCAAACCTCCGTGTTATACTTGAATGTAGATTGCTCAAATTCATTGTGAGGCTTTCGCGTTGTTATCTCTCTTATTTTCTCCACAAACACCTACACATACACGCGCGCGCACACACAACAAAAACGCACGTGTAAACACACATACCTACGCGCATACGCCACACACGCACGCATATATGCACACACACGCGCACACACACACTGACAATGCGCGCGCACATGCACAGTAATTATTTACATTTCGCGTCAGCGTGTGTGGGAAAGGTATCATGCTGGTGTATGACGCAGTGACGCCACGGTGGTGTCTGCTGAGAGAAGGATCACCTCGTATTATCTTGACTGTAATTAATAAACTCACAATTTGATTTCACATTACACAAAATAAATAAAATAGCAGGTAGCTAAACTGAAATGTTCTCCCGCTAGTTCGGGGAGACATACCCGCAATCTTCGGCTCCAGATTCCTGCTTCATAGGCAGGGGCGTTCGGTAAGTGCTCGCTTACAATAGGGGGCAATTTATTTATAGCGCTCTGCAGCCATGTCCCTACCGAAATGTCATTTTGCTAAACAACTGAACATCATGTGTATTCAGGGAAGTATCCCTCCACCGCGACAGCTGTTCAACCACGCCCCTTCGTAAAGAGTTTGTTTATGACTCCCGTGAAGATTTCTCGGAGAAGTCTAAGAGTTTCGCTGAGATTCATGGACGTACGCGAATCTCGAAAATATTGAAATTTAATTAGTTGGGTGAAAATATCTCTTAACATGCTAACCACGGAACGCTCTCGATCACAGCTCCCCGTGTATACCGCACAGGAGCAGGAAACACGTTCACCAGTACGTATTTCACATTCAAGACTTTTAAAATAAATAGTACATATCACACAAAAGTAAATACAATGTAAGGTTTAGAAATAAAATTTGCAGAAAAGCACATAGCACGGATAGCACAATTTCAATTATTTATCGGGGCGCACTATATTTTTGTCGGACGAGGACATCACAAAAGGAAGTGTCGAAGCGATTTACAAGTTAGTCAACTGCAAACAAACGAATGAAGGAAGGAGTGTCAAATGGTCGCAAGGACACGACCTCAGAACCTTCAGTTGTGTTACCAGCACTAGCTAGAGTATCTGTCAGGACGGTTTTCTTACAAAATCGGTCAGTAACACGTAGAAGTAAATGGTGGCAGATTACCTCGACTACGGCAATGGGGGTCATGTCCACAAGTATTTAGTCGAGTAATGGCAGGGAACATCCTGTATTGAACTGTTTAGAAGGCGGCCTATTATTTCCTCGGACATTCGCAAATGAACATTTTAACGTAGATGGAAACCTTATGTAGATTTTTAGCCACTTGGTGAAACTTACAAATCTGGATGGACCAAAGGAATGCAGACCGTGCTCAAAGGGGATGGCCGTGGTGTAGCAATGAACAACTGCATTCAACGTTACTGGAGCGGACCTGTCAGTCGCTGAACATTCTGAAACTTGCTGAATATTTTAAACTGGCGGCTTGTGCAGGCTGTGAGCCACTCGGAATCGCGTAATTCCGGAAATTTTATGACGATGACGACGGTCGCGCTCGGCGTGGGCGTAGGGGCCGGCGGGGACGCTGGGAAAATCGCCAGCTGCCCCGCGCGCCGGCCAATGGCAGGGCGTCTTGCGGTCGCTCGATAGGGCCCTCGGCGCCCTACGACGTCCGTGGCGGGGCGGGGTGGGGCGGGCGGGGCGGGGCGGGGCGGGGCGGCGTCAATGGCGCAGCTGCCTCGGAGGGCGACGAGCACGAAGGCAAGTCAGAAGTGATATGCAGTTTTGGGATTACATAATGTTTACGTTTTACTCTAGAATGCAAGCACTGTAAAGTGAACTTATTTCTTTCTACTTATCCTTCACCTTGCTTCTCCTTCTACTTTCTTTGCCCTCCCTCTCCCTGTCCTTCTCTCTCTCTCTCCATCTCTCTCTCTCTCTATTTCTCTTTCTCTTCCTCTTCATTTCCCCTGAACACACAGATATTCATGCGGCGCCTGCACAGTGTAGAATCTATATAAGCACGGGGGATCAGCGTATCGCCAGTTCCAAGAATGCGAGTGGGTACAGGACGGGGTAGAAGGGACTGTAGTATTTATTGCGCTGCTCTGGCATATGCATCGAATTGCTCGAAAGGACTAGACGTTCACGTGCATCGAATGGACTAGTCGAATTCTCTTTCAGAACGAGAGTTCATGCTCTGTAATCGTGTTAGATTCGCAGTGATACAATAACAGTCACGAGTAGTATGTTTCTCCCCAGATGCTAGGGACTTTTTCCACTGCGTAGTGTACAGCAATCGAAATTAGACGACTTGAGACAAGTAGGAGGTAAGTCGAGGAAGGATTTTTGCGCAACGTTGAGGTCGAAATGGAAAATGTTCCAATTGTCCGCTAAATTCCCATTAGCCCATTCACAATTCACATTCTTGTGTAAACAGACAATTATGTTTACAGATTAACGCCATCAAAACGATGTTGCGTCATGGGACTCTGCCACCACAATTGGCCCGGAAAATCCGGACGATTATCGCCATGGGTTCGCCATCACTTCCAGTTCGACAATGTTAGAATTGACGCATGTTTAGATGTGCAAGCTGAACTGCTTCTCGTTGTGCAAAAAGTCCCTAGAGATAGCTTACGTAACCGTTCGGCGATGCCATTGCTGGTTCCAATGAAGGAAGCTAATACACCGCGTGGATATGAGTCATCTTGGCGAGTGCTGGCAGTGGAGTTATGAGCCGTGGTGCAAGGCGAGCGGACTCATCACTGCACCACGGGGCGCCTCTCGCATAAAGCGTTGCGTTCCCTCCGTGATGGCAACCCGCGTTTCAATGCACGATCCCGGCAGCCCCTCTCTCTCTTGCGCCTAGTTCACACCTATTGTGTGCAAGCTGCGCTCGCCTCACACCGCCTTCCCCCCCGCCTCCCACTCGCCCCCGCTCGCCCCCTCTCTCGCCCCCCGTTCACCACCCGTTTCGCTCCCCGCTCTTCCCCCTCTCGCTCCCCGCTCGCCCCTCGCTCGCTTCTGCTCGCCCCCCGCTCTTCCCCCGCTCTTGCCCCCGCTCTTCTCCCGCTTTCCCCCCGCTTTTCCCCGCTTTTCCCCCGCTTTTCCCCCGCTCTTCTCCCGCTCTTCCCCGCTCTTCTCCCGCTCTTCCCCCGCTCTTCTCCCGCTCTTCCTCCGCTCACCCCCTTTTCGCCCCGCTCGCCCCCCGCTCGCCCCCCGCTCGCCCCCCCGCTCTCGCCCCCCGCTCGCCCCCCGCTCGCCCCCGCTCGCCCCCCGCTCGCCCCCCGCTCGCCCCCCGCTCGCCCCCCGCTCGCCCCCCGGCTCGACCCCCGCTCGCCCCCCGCTCGCCCCCCGTTTCGCCCCCGCTCGCCCCCCGCTCGCCCCCGCTCGCCTCCCCCCCCCCACTCGCCCCCGCTCGCCCCCCCGCTCGCCCCCCGCTCGCCCCCCGCTCGCCCCCCGCCTCCCCCGCTCGCCCCCCCGCTCGCCCCCGCTCGCCCCCGCTCGCCCCCGCGCGCGCCCCCCGCTCGCCCCCCGCTCGCCCCCCGCTCGCCCCCCGCTCGCCCCCCGCTCGCCCCCCGCTCGCCCCCGCGCTCGCCCCCCCGCTCGCCCCCCGCTCGCCCCCCGCTCGACCCCCGCTCGACCCCCGCTCGACCCCCGCTCGACCCCCGCTCGACCCCCCGCTCGACCCCCGCTCGACCCCCGCTCGACCCCCGCTCGACCCCCGCTCGACCCCACTCGCCCAAAGAGATATAGTTCATTTACTCACTTCCAGTTGTTAATTCAAATGAAGTGTACTCAAAGGTGCGCATGGATTAGAGGGTGATCCCTCTTCTTTGTAGGTTTGATTCCCACGAAAGAAGTGGACGTTTTGGTTGCAATGGGGTGGAACAAAACAAGATACTGTAGTATCGCAAAACACACATCGCAAAATACATTTCATTTTATAAATGTCCGGGAATGGCAAATATCGCGTCTAATATTTGATCGACAATAACCCGATGGGTGTATCTCAGTGAATTCCACTGAACACTTTTCAGCCAAAGCACTTTTCATCCTCCCATCGACTACATAAACACAGCTGTGTCACTTTTCCTCTCGTAATCAGAATTGTTAAAATAATTATTTTCATTCGTTATGTCCTACCACTATGATAATAACCATATATAATCTAAATCGCCAGTAGTTATTTTGACTTTTCTATTTAGTTCTTGTCTAATCAGTATGTAGGCCGCTTAACATCCAGTTGGTATTCATGAGTGCACCAATGATAGAATTTTCGGATGACAGCAAAAGTTACCGTCACAGAGTTTCCAACGGAGACGGCCACTAAGAGTTTCTCCTTCAGTTTGTCTGCATTTCCTCTCTGTCGCATCCTCCCCCTTGAAGGCTCCTTTCTCCCTCCACCTCTTCCGCTGTCGTCAGTCTCCCTAAGCACCGTCTCTAACGCTTCCTCCGCATTTCCAGAACTCGCCATCGGTGCATGGTCACCAGCACTGCGCATCCTCCACATCGTCTTCATTCTGTCTGCACAATCACCTCCTCCTCATCCACCCCGCCATCATCTTTCCCTCCACCTTCAATTACCACGGCCCTCTGCCCTCGTTCCTTCACTAGACCTGCCCATCTTCATTAGACCCATCACCACAACTTCCGATTCCTCCTTTCCGACCTCCACCGCCCTCTCCTCAGCCTTCCGCTTCCATCTTCACCTGCACCTCCACCACGTCGCTGACTCTCACGCGCCGTCTTCACCCCAAACCAGAGTTGTGCCGTAAACTATAATTTTTTACGTCTACGCGTGTTTTCTACGCGTCATCTACGTGTAGTCTACGTAACTCTTTTTTTACGTGTAGACTAACGCAGACAATGTATTCCGTGTAGCCTATGTTTCCACGTAAAATAACCCCAAAAAATTTATAATAAGAAGTAATAGTGAAGATTGTTTTAATGTAATACAGAATCGTAAATATTTTTTATAAGTCAAACAAAATATACCATTCCTGATGAAGAAATGACAACCTCCTCCGTATCAATCATCAAGAAATCTGTAGGAATTTGTTCCAACTTGCACTCCTTTAGTACTTCCTTTAGATGGGATTCAATCAATTTCCAATAATTGTGATCCAATATTTATAAATAAATTTTGGCTTGAGAGCGGAGCCTGACCCTCTTAGATTCGCCCTTGCCCCACAAAAAAGGTATATTTACCGTTGTCTACATAGATTACCTTTGTCTAC
>JAHLJT010009419.1:17670662-17704503 GCA_031308135.1 Acheta domesticus | reverse complement strand
AGTGTAGGCTTCCGCGGCCGGAGTTAGTACTTACATGGCTATTCGGGAAATGCCGCATCCAAGGCACCAGATGCCAACCTTCCGGCCTGCCATGCTGCGTCCTTCATCAGGGCGTAGTAATGCCACGCCCTGATGAAGCATGGCGGCCGAAACGTTGGCACTTGTGCCTTGGACGCGGCATTTCCCGTAGTAGCCATGTAAGTACGGACTCGCTGATTGTTTTCACAGGAAACAATCAGTGAGTCCGTATCACGCTTACGTCAATCACGCTTACGTCACGTGACGTTAGCGTAACACGACATTAGTGACGTAAGCGTAACACATTTTTTCTCGGGAGGTGGCGGTGATTTTCCCCTCGTTGGATGTTGAAATCCGGAGCCGACCTACACGTCGGCTAGCGGGTTTTGCCCTACAACAGTGTTGTCAAGGTCGATGCCACGAGCGGGAGTCCGTGGCACGAGTGCTATGACGAAATCGCCTTTTCATAACCCCGCCGCAAGAGACAACTCCATCGCTATTGTGAAACGGTGGAGTTACTAATAGTTTCCTCTCCCGACGCTAGTGGCGCAGAGAAGCTCGTGGCATGACATGGTGCCACGAGGCGTGCCACTGCCACCATTAGGAGGCCTTAAACACCACTGTCCTATTAAGGTATCTCTCACTAGCGGGACACCGCCCCAGTCGTTACAAGCGGTACACTCCCCACCGGTTTCCCGACATGTGTTATAGTGTGTGCATGTGTGTGTGTGTGTGTGTGTGTGAGGGGTGAGAATGACAGGGAAGGGAAAGGAAAAATCGGGCGGCGGTCCTAGGCCTGTTTGTTAGGGTAACCGCTCCGGCATTTCCTTGGTGCTCATGGAGAAACTACGGAAAAGTACCGATCGGAGCTGCCGGCCGCTGTAATTCTCCTCCAAAGAGTGACTGAACTCGACCTGGCTATCGAGCTGGTGTGGAAAATCCTGCCACCGACGGAACTCCAACCCCAGGACCTCCAGGTCGGAGGCACTGCTGTGACATCAGTTGATGTCCTCAGCAATCTAAGTAGGTCCCTGAGCCAAATTCTTCTATGTTCTGATTGAACCCTTTGAGGCTGTTCATATTACGTAACGCTGAGAGAGGGGAGGGGTTTTAAGGCAGTGTTACATAGGGATAGAGAGGTGTTAGTTAAGTTTTACGTACCAGTGGTTTTCGCGCCTGTGTGCATGTAGTTAGCACTCACCAACTAATTCTGACTTGAATGATCATAATACCACTTGCCACGGGATATCCCATGGTCGTTCGAGTTCCAAAGGCTTTCGAGTAGTAGATATTCAAAATAATGATGGATCCAGAATGTGAGGGCTGGACATGGGTGGCAAATTTCAGTTTAAGACATAGAATTTGTGATTTTTTAAAACGTCAGCACAAAAAATTGAAAGTTGTTAGAAGTTCATAATTAACATGCTGCTGTAGATGTGTTAGAGATGTGTATACGGTCATTATTATGATAACATTGAATACAATATATAGGAAATGTTGGGTTTTGGGGCGTACGGTCTTCTCGTGGCCCCTGTGCCCCTCAAGATCTACCATTGCACTCGCTACTGAAAGGGCGAATGGGGATCCAGTGGGGAGCGAGGTGAGTGCGTACTCACCTCTCCGAGGATCGTTGGCGTCTCCCGCGGCCAGACGCGGATCCACCAGCGTGACACTCCGCTTGCCCTTGGCCGCGGTCCCCCGCTGCCCGCCCCCGCCCCCGCCCCGCCGCGCGGCGCTCGCCCGCCGCGTCGGCGCCGTCGGCGTCGGCGTCCGCGCGCTCGGAGCCGGCCGCGAGGAGCCCGCCCCGCCGTCCCACGCGTCGTAGCCCGTCTCGGGGAGCGGAACGAGCGGCAGGTTCGTCCCAGCCGGTGTCGCCGCGCGCTCTCACCCCCGCAACAAGGCGGCGCGGCGTCCCTACTGATGGCTAATTCTAATAAAACATCGTTACATCGATATTGTGTGTATCAGAAAAAGGTTTTCGATGTTGATGAAAACATCGACGATTGATTGTTAGTGATTTCGGGGGCGTCAACTTCCAAGATCAGTAGTCCCATAAATGTAGTGCATGATTCTTTCCTCTGGAGGTGGCGATAATCTTGCCCCGCTGGATAGCTGGAAAAAGCTGGATTCCGGCGCCGACCTACCGTCGACCAGCGGGGTTTTCCCCCAACCACGAATCTCGCCCCAGCCCGGACCGATTCTAAGTTCTCGACCTCTCTCCCGGCATTTGGGGTAGTGGATGGTTTGTGTAGTGGATGTTAATGTGTTTAAGTGAGGTGTGAGGATGGGTCAGGGAAGAAGGAAAAATCGTACGCGGTCCGTGATCCCTTTGTTAGGATACTGCTCCGGCATTCGCCTGGTATTGACAGAACAAAACTTGGAAAACTACTGATCAGAGCAGGTGACCGCTAGAATTCTCCTCCAACGTCTGAACGCGACTAAGCTGATAAGGTATTATGGGAAATCCTGCTACTTTTGAGACTCGAACATAGGACCTCCTGGTCAGAATTTGTTATAATAAAAAACGCAAAATATGTACATATTATAGTTATTATTTTTTCAAATGTATTTGAGAATAAATAGAAAGTGCAATAAAACACCATGACGGTCAATGATGATTCATAAGGAAAACATCGAATAAGTCATAAAACTGAGTTATTAAGGAAAAGCAAATAAGTGGTTTATTTCCAACATTGCTTGGCAATACTGACTAAATGACAATGGCCTAATGTTAATCACGTTAATATGCCACTCGAATTATTTCGAGTCACTTCCACCGTGTAATAGAAGTACGCATTTATTTGCTTCTCTCAAAAAATTGTGGTTTATTACTTACTCGTCTTTTACCTAACATTGTAGAATTTGTAGGAGCACTATAATATTAACTGTTGACACTTGTGAAAAATTAATAAAACTAAACATACTATTTGAATAGTGTTTTTATTGTGTTCTTCGAGAATTTGGGCTACTGATGCATTACAAAAGTCAACACTTAAATATTCTTAATTCAGTCCATCTGACCCATTACCTTCTAATGTGATGAAAGAGTATAAACGTCATATGAATATTTTCATTTCTGTATAAAAGCTTTTGTTGTTCTCAGTAAGTGATATTCGTGAAAATACTGCTCACTAGTTCTAGTTCCTATTCATGTAACGAAGGACCACAAACAACGAGTTTTGCTAAAATGTGAGAAATAGTTTGGCTAAAAAAGCAGAGAAGAGAGTAACTGGGGTCTGCCTCGAAGGGATGCACTTGCTTGAATTGCGCATTTCGCACACGTGCTGCATGTACGTACATGGCAACGGCATTGACGAATGGATGTTGGAGACAAGCGCTTCGTGGCATATGAAAGCTTCGTTCCATGGCAAAACTCTCAAACAGGAAAAATCTTCTCACAAAGAAATACGTTTGTATTATCCGACACTGCACTTTCAGTTGTTTGGATTGTCGATTTCGCATCTACAGCAGTGCATCTGTACTAGTTTCGCGGTATGGAATAAATCAGAGCTATTTATACCCATCTCTTATTATACTCCTATTGTCATATCTAGAGGCCGAAAGTCAAATTTTTTTTTATTATTCTTACGAATTTATTCCACGATTTGAAGACTTTTAACACTAGGAACCACTTAAAAGTTATTTTTGAGATGTTTAAGATTATTTTCATTTTGTCTTTTTTTGGCTATATCAGCTTTGGATAGCTATTTTTAGTATTTTGCCTTATTTTTGACCTTTTATTTCTTTTTCCGCATTATTTTCCTTATTCTCCTGGCATCTATTTCGAAGAAGCTGGAAACACCTGCAAACCTCGACAACACGAAGGTACTGTCGCATTTCGTATTTTTCTGCAAGCGGAGGCTCCAGTGCCAGAAAAATCAGGAGTCAAAAAGTTAAATGAGAGGGGAAAATGACACCAATCAAATATGGAAATTCTTTCATTAAACAATAATGTTTTTTTCGCTCTCGAGTAATCGTAATCCCTTTCGAGGACAAAGCAATCGGATCCCTTTCGAGAACAGAGCAATCGGAAGAAATGCCATGGATGATATACCGTGCGGGACCTTCTCAGTGCCGACAATTAAATGTGGAGAACCAAAACCGTAATCGCGTTTTTTACTTATGCCATTTCAAGATTCAAAGCGAGCCCATAATAGCAGTTCGTAGCAACATCGACGCAAATGAATAATTCGTAATCATTATAACAAAGTATAGTGTACCTTAAACAATACTTTTCAGTAGCGAAATTGAGAAGTACTCTTTTCAATATCCGAAGTGTGGAGGAACAAACAGTAGTGGTCAAACAAACAATGTACTATCATGATTACAAAGAACTAGCGGTGCTACGGAATGGTACAGACTTCCCTGTATTCGTTTTCTATTTCCTTTGGTCTCGGCTAGCTATTCGGACTTACTCTTCTCGGACGGCTAGCTATTCGGACGCCACATACTCTTGCCAGCTGCCATCTATTGCCGCTCAAAGAACATTGTTGTGAATTTTCACACTCTTTCGGTTTTCTCTTAATATAACGGTAATGTTATTTTATGACTATTAAAGAACAATAAAACCTCGTCCTAAATGGTAATGTTCTTTGAAAAATTTGGAGTCGTTTTAAAGAAAATTGCTTTAAGCGCTACTGTAAATTCGAAACTTCAACCTTTTTTTCATAGAAACTTTGAGTTTTCGAAAAACTTCATTTGCAGTCATTTGAAGTACATCAACTCACAAATACAATAGTGTTTACAGATTACTGTAAATGTGCATATTAACGGTGTGAGAGATCTTAAAAGAAACCAAACATTTGTGTAACATTTGAAAAAACAAGAGAATAAAAACAAATAATTCTACATCTTGGATAGTGCAAATTGCACTATAAAATACTGCAATTTATGGCAGTCTTGACAGACTTCGTGCCTACTTTTCGGAAAAATATTTTATGTAGTTTTCCTCAGCAGCAATTTTGCTGATACAGGCCACTAGTATATTACTGATTCCTTATGCGCGCAGAAATTGAAGGAGAAATACGCAGCCTTCTGCGTTTTGTGGGGTTGGCCGTGATTTCCTTAGTTACTTAGGAACTGAGGAAAAATTCAAAAACATCAAAATAGCTTATTTCGAATACGCGAGTTTTGTTCAAATATTTACTTTATTGCAATGTTGTGCTTGAATTTGTTCTAAAGCATTTATTACTTTAAATAACATGCAAGTGGTTTCATTTATTCATCTTAAATGTATATATTTCCATAAACTTGCTAATTGTTAGAATGGGCAAAATATGTAATTTCCACATAGACTTGTAACATATAGTGTTTTCCGGCCATTGAAGGATTTTTCTCCTTCTGAAACCATGTGCGAGTCGTATCGTTTTGTTATCATCGGTATCTATATTTCCATGGGCAAACTAAAAACTTGTGACTTGTGTAAATAAATTATCTTCGTTTTTAGGCTAATCTACCTTCGTTTTGAGCAATCAATGGCGACTCCTGCCAAACGTGTTTGCCCTCAACCCAAAATATTCACTATTAAAATAGATTTAGTTAGATTCATGTAATTTGCATATTTGTCTAATTCGTGATTACTGTCGTGAATCATTGCATCACAGTTTTCTTGCGTTAACTGCAAATCAGATATTAAAGATCCGCGCATGTTCTGCCACAAAGCCACAATGCTGAAACGTACGTGATGACATGCAAGCGGAGGGAGGTTATAGGTATGGAGGCTATATTCAAACTAGCGTACACGAGCGAGAACTCTCGCATGTTAAATTCCATCGTTTTCCCTACTTTTCCTTTCCAAGAATAAGAGAAGAAGTTGTAAACGAAACGTGTATATTTGTTTAAAAAATTAAAAAGGTAACTTGCAATGTACTTACTGAATTTAAAATAAAAATAAAAGCCATGAAATTGATGTTTTGAAACAAAGTTTGAATAAAGTTTATTCAGTATTATACGTAGACATGTTCTTGCAACAATTCACAACACTTCCTTAAAACATTTCAAGTAATTATACAATCTTCCGTGACAATTAGCATTTAGCTTTCCTTGACAGTCACAAGAATATTATAAAAGCTATTTTATTCTCGAGAAAGCAACAAAGTTGTCCATGCAAAAAAAAAAAAAAAAGGCAAGCATATAACCCTACTCTTTGGAATGTTATTTAACTTTGTTACTGAACTGACAGGTACACCCGTGCAATTTAATCACCTGGAATATCAAGTAATTACTTTCATTTCACATACACTTGTAGATGCAAGTCAAAGTGCAAAGCTTGCAAGTCACTGAAAAACTGAGGTAGTATCGGGATGCGCCGAACCAGCAAAATATAATATAATGTTCAAGAAGTTCTCGTCCTATAGATTTCGGCGCGAGGAAACTTTCTTTGTGGCCTTCGGCTTCAAAAATTTGAATGCCCAAGAACGCTTCGTCTAGAAATTATTCAACTAAATAGATTTAATAATGCTACCCGAGTGGTGCGTGATGCTTTGACGTGAATATTTAGATTCGTTTTTTCAACAAATCCTTCATCTTTTCAAAGTCAAAGTGCAAATCGCCACGTCTCCGTGAAGTTCTCTTTCTTTAGGGATCTCATTAATGAAGATCGGTTGCGTCTGCGCAAAACTCATCTATACTACTGAAATAATATAGGAGAGTATTTTAAATAATATAAACAATAAAACCAAACCTGCGCCTACATGAAGAGAAATAAACCTAATACTTTTGACAGTACCTTTTGAAGAAAAAAACGCCTTAGAAGGTTAGATGAATGTGTTAACTTAAAAATTAAAGTGCTGGGGAAAAGTTTCTTAGAATCGAGTTTCACAGCCAGTTTGTCAGTAGTAAATTTATACTTTGTCCATACATCCTAGCCTAATCTAACTTCACTGTATACTTTAGTTGACGCTTCGCTCCACATTGCTAAGTTGTGGAGACGAGCCGGCAACGTTCGACCTCCGTGATTTACACATAACAATCTTGAGACAGTGCAGGACCATACAAATTCCTACGCAGAGAAACGTGATTTTTAATTTTTACACCAAAATACTTGTGGTATAAATACCAAGACGGCTCGCGCTTGGGCAATCAGATTACGTTATGCAGAGCCTGTGGCTAATGACAACTTAAGCCAGGTGTCCGAAATTATCCGTTTATTGTCTTTCATAGAACTCTTATTAAAACCGGTCTGCTAAGGACGAATAAACCTGCTAATTCGCGAATCTTATATATTATTTCTCAAAGGGCTGTTTGGTCTTTTCAATAAATTGGGCGACATACGAAACCGATCTGTATAAAGAAGCAATGGATTGAAAAATCGTGTTTCTTTTCACCTGCACATGGGACATTCGTATTGAAAAAGGGCGTTAAAAATACCTAAATATTAAAAAAGTAGTAATTCGGGATCTGTAATATCTGATTGCCGCGCGATCTATCGGAAGAAAATTACACTCGGACGGTGGCGGGAAATGCAATCTCAAGCATTTTTGTTTGTTTCAATTTAGTGTAGGTTGTGTAAGCACGTGAACGTGATTTTCTACATTGAATAGAAATCTTGAAATATGAGAGGTTAGTGATCTTAGTGAAGTTAGGTCGTTTATAATGCTGGAATACAAAAAAGAATTTATTTAAACAGAAAACAGTTTGGTTATTTGACTAACCGTGCGATTTAATCGCACGGGTTCTCACTAGTTAGTCATATTTCACACTTTAGTCGAAACATCTACATCCTCATAAATTAGAGAAAGTTTGATGTGTCATAGATAGATTCTGGTTTAAGCGATATACTTACTTTGGACTAACTTTAGAACTATTGCGATGTACGCAGGATGTCTCAGAATAAATAGTACACATTTCTACGGGTTGGAAGTGATCACTTTTTGCTAATGAACATGTAACAAAATTCATTTAATCTAGTTATATATATATATATATACAGGGTCTTTAGTTTATCTTGCAACCCATGATTGCTAGCGCCTGTTCTTGTTTCGGCAATTTGGCAACTACGTGTCTCTGCCTTCTTTCAATACTGCCGTGGCTGACTCGTTGGGACAGCAGAGAAGTAAGTGAGCTGCGCGTCATAATCTGCAGGAACTTTCCTCTTTCTGTGTTTTCCCATTCAAGGGATTCGGCGGGCAGGTATGCGGCTCACAAGCCGGAATCTTTTCGCGCTGCGCAGGGTGGGTGGGGTGGGGTGGGTGGAGGCATGAGCCAGCAAACAAAACGTCTCTTCAGGCGAGTCTGTCTGCTTAGGAATGGCGAGTCTGTATTCTTCAGTATGCTCAAGAAACAAAACTGTAACACAGAAGATGGGGAGGGAAGTTATGACTGATTTATCGATTTATTAACAGCAAAGTAATAATAATTATTATTTAATGAACGCCAGCTCGGAGAGAAATTACAAAGATATCTCGTGAAACATCACCGTCAAGCTGTTTATTATTTATAACAATAATTAATTATGGTACCTGGAAATTAAAGAAATTGGAAAATCGTAATAAAATTAATAAAAATATTAATAGGATAAAACTCTTGAATTTTCTAATAATTTCTCCTCCTTTAAAACAGGCACTGCGACTCCGCTTTCCATCCACGTTCCCCGTGTCTCTGAAACGCTGGATTAATCTACAAATTGTTGATTAGTTGGGAACTGGCGTTTCCAAAAAAAATTCTTGAAACATTTCCCGACTCTTTAAGAAATATTTAGTGCCAACGTAAACTTCCACCAAAAACACACGTTGAACCTTCGTCAATATTTTCGAAGCGATTCTTCTTTCCTAACGCGAGTTCCTACGATAATGAATGAAACGTGAACGAATGACTGCCCAAGGACAGAACAAGTGCTTGCTCTTTCTTCCAACTAAAATAGCCCCGTTCTCCTACCCCGAAATCTGCGACGAGGGGTGGGTCGTTAAAAGTGAAAGGGAAGCCAACGGTATTTCACGCGTTGCCAAATTACCAAAACAAGTGGTTGTGTTCTCAGATACGGGTTGCGAGTTAGACTAAAGACCCGGTATATATATATATATATATATATATATATATATATATATATATATATATATATATATGCTTCAGGCAACATCTTATGCCCCGGCATTCGGCAGGTGACGACGATCTGGCACCGTCAAGGATATTTCATGAAGCTGTCGAACTTTTGTGCATACGAGGTTGCCTAACAATAAGGGTGAAATGGTCCATTACATGAAATTTGAAAGGTCTTTGGTACAAACCGATCATTTTGGACCCTTCCAGATGCCATGTAAATTCGTAATATTTTGAAACATTCTGTAGATAATTGTTTGAACAAATTTCTGTAAAATGTCATAATTATGAACAGCAGCATAAGGATTCACTCACTGAATAGTCCATACACGCTACAAGCGCGCTTCAAGGTAGCACGAAGCGAGCATGGCTATTGCTATTTATTATTAAAAAGAAAATATTAAAGATGTGTTTTTTTTACTTTCACAGGAAACATTTAATTTGTTTTGGCAGTAACTGCGCCTACATGAAGAGAATGAAATCACGTCAAAATGACAGAGATATTGAAGGTAAGAGTTATACTGTTTAACAGTTTAATACAAAAGTAACATTTATGTCTTTCTCAGTATCAGAATATACAGGGTGAGTCACGTAACTTTAGCACCTCCTGTAACTTTTGAACGGTTGAAGTTATTGCAATGCAGTTTTCACGGAAGTGCATGAGGGGAAGGGGCTAATAGATACGTGCATTAATTTCTATATTATCACTTGTATTTTACGAGATTTTTTAGCTAACTTTGTTTTTTCAAATGGAACTATACATATTTTTTCAGTCCACCATGACGAGCGTAAAAGACGAATCCAATGATGTACATATTGTTATATGTTAGATAAGCATTTTTTTGATTAATTTTGATTTTTGCGACTGGGGTTTAACGGACATTTTGAATAGTCTACCGCACAGGTCACGCAGCGCTCCACCAGCAACGCGCGCCCGAGCAAAGGAAGGGAGATTGAAGATACGAAACACCTATTCCAAACATTCACAAAACCATTGCAGTTTTTTCCTGAACTGGGCTTTCCATCCTTCCGCATTTTCAGATTTTCGACTTTCTTTGATTGAAGGAATTAAAAGATGGAAATAAGGATTTGTCATTAGTTTGTATCGTATTAAAATTGTTTATAACTTCAACTCCATTTAATGGGGTTTTATAAGATACGTATGAATGGGATCTTGAAACAAAGCACAATAATAATAAATACTTAAAACTGTACAAAAAATATTGCGTATTTTGAGCAAACAATTTCAATGTTAATAAGAATATAATAATAACTTAGGGATAGAAATAATCTTATTTCAATAAATACTACTTAAGACAAATTCGTATTTTCAATCCCTAAGAAACACAGAATATCTGAAAATGGATCAAGATGGAAAGGAGAGTTAGGGAAAAAATGCAACAGTTTTGTGAATATTTTTCGTATCCTCAACTACTAAAATCCCTTCCCTTTCCCGATCCCACGTTTGCTGGGGGAGCGCTGCGTGACCTTTGGGTCTGACATTACAATGAAAATATCAGTTAAACACTAGTCGCAAAAAAATCACAATTACTCAAAAAAATGCTTATCTAACATATGACAATATTTATATCTTTGGATTTGTCTTTTTACGCTTGTCATGATAGACTGAAAAATATGTATAGTCCCATTTGAAAAAAACAAAGTTACCTCAAATATCTCGTAAAATACAAGTGATAAAAGAGAAATCAATACACATATCAATTAGCCCCTTTCCCTCATTCACTTCCGTGAAAACTGCATTGCAATATCTTCAACCGTTCAAAAGTTACAGGAGGTGCTAAAGTTACGTGACTCACCCTGTATACCCAATCTATTAGTTGAACCATACCTTCCAATTTCTACGCGTAATCGCCACTGTTTCTTCAAAAAGAAGCTTGAGCATGCAATTAGTGGCTTATAACGCTGGGCGTTACTGTTTGGCCGGACTGCAGGGCACGCTGTCCCAGCACGTTGCTGAGCTACCAAGCACTTCGTATTCCCCGCCATTGTCAACTACCCTGCCGTGGCTGCCATCTGTGCACTGAAGCAGCAACTAAGTGAGCAGCCCGTGCTCTGGTGTCAACTGCACAAAGCTCTGACTGTGAAGTTTATATTTTATGCTTGTAGATGTCGCTGTATCTGCAAATGCAGCGTATTGTTTGAACAGTTCCCTCCCTTTTCAATTGTGCTAGGATGCAAAGTAATGGAATAACCTTAGCAATAAAATCTCGTATTTTCGGTTGTAAAATTCGTGAATAACGTTATTTTGAGCTGTAACTTCGATCACAGTCAAGATTAACGTGTATTAGTGCTTTTTCATAGGCGGCTAAGATTAGTGGAGCGATTAAGCTTTGTGCATTAGTGAAGCTAAGGATTAGCGAATCCATACATACATTATAGTATCAAAATGAGGATCTGTATGAATGTACGTGCGACACACACTTCCGTCAGTTAGAGGCTTTTAGTTGATATTTGGTAAGCACATAAAGGAGAAAATTATATTTCTGCCGTTCTGGGGTTCATTAAAATATTATAATGTTGGAAACTTTTTATGTGAAATCCCTTGATATATTTAAACTTTCCTGAAACACGACTGCAGATTTCTGTTTTTTCTAGAATTGAGAAAAGTACATTTACAATTTATATTTTCATTTAGAGCTCTAAAATTTTGAATATTGCGACGTTCATGTGTGTCACACACCAATATTAAAACAGATATTTCAGTTTTGCAACAGTCGTGCTTTTTGTAAAATACCTCAGGTATTCAGTAATAGCATTAAGAACAGGAAACATTTTCAATGTGACGCTCACTCCCACTACTTGTGAACAACTTTGCAAATGACTAGAATCAATTGCAAATATTCAACTATTACATGAATATTTAGTTACATCGTCCATACCTGTTAACTTCAAACAAAGGAAAAATATAGTCTCTTGGAAGTTATGACGAATATGTAAGGTGTATATCAGCAGTTCTAAACATTGTATCAGCACGCAGAGGAATATCTGTTGATAGAATGTAATTAAACTCTACAACGTACGATTGTAGAAATTAGACCCTCCGGTAATCCGTAATTTTCTATTTTTATCCATTTTAGTGTTATATCTTCCTTCCTTCCTTCCTTTCCTTTTTTCATCCTTTATAATTCTTAATTTTGGAACTTTTCTTTCCGAATCCTTCTTCACTAATTGATAACAATGGGCATTAATCATTATCAGCATTCATTTATATTTTGAGAAATATCAAAAAAAAATATGCATCGAATAAAAATAATTGAGTCCTGGAAAACACATTGGAGCAGGACGACGAATGTGGAAATGGAAATCCTTTGGTAGGCTAACCGTTATAGAGCAAATTCACTAACATCGATTTAACATATTGGTTTTCTTTAGTTTCGCAAATTCACCAATTTCGTTTTGTAACTGACATTTGGCATTATGGCATGTTTTGTAACTGACAAGGGCATTATGTATATACCCTTATTTCTAGAAATTCTCACAGTAATTTGCGTTATTTTCTTTGAATAGGCCCCAGAGAGTTTCGGGATCACTGACGTAGATAGATGACATATGGTTTATCTGACACTGATTTGTGTCCGAAACAACGCACTGGTTTTGTTCGTAAGTTCTGGTTAAACGAGGCATCAATTTGTAAAACATTGAAAGCGATCAGAAATTATTCATATTTTAATGGAAGATTGTATTTGTCACAAATCTTCATATGGAATTCCTATTCCTACTTCAAAGTTTTACACAAAAGTGTCAGATACTTCTCCACGTTCTACATACACAATACCCTCATTATATCCAATAATTATCACACATCAGAACTCATAATTTTTAAATTATTACAATCACAATGAGTGTCAGGTATTTGGAGTTACCGTGTTCGAGGTGAATTTCAGGTTGCCGATGCCGGGCTTCCTATATTATCTTATCTTTTAGATTTTTCCACAAACATTTGGAGGTCTTACAAGGAGATCGCATGTACGGTGGATGTCGTACGTACATTAAAAAACACTGTCTTCTATAGAGGTGGATACACGTAACTGTCTTCTACAGCTGCGACGAAAACGAGTGACTTCAAAAGACACAATGGACATTTCAAATAAGTGGTGCGACATAATGGCAGAGAATTTCCCATATTAGTTTTCTATTTCCTTGAGTCTGGGCTACCTATTCGGAGTTGCCACATATTCTAGCCAGTTGCCATCTGTCGCCGCCCAAAGTACATTTTTTTGATATTTTCTTAATTTTTCGGTTCCCTTATGGAAGAACGGAAATATTAATTTTAGAATATTAAAGAACACAAAAACCTCGTCCTAAATGGCAATTTTCTTTGAAAACTTTGGAGCCGCTTTTAAGAAACTAGCGTTTAAGCGCTGCTAAAAATGCAAAATTTGAAGCTCTTTTTCACAGAAAATATTTTTGTTTACAAAAAACTTATATTAAAGTCATATGAAACACTTACTCTACAAATATAATAATATTTTCAAATTGATGGTAATGTGCATATTAAAGATGTCAGAGAGATTTATAAAAATACATTTGTGTAAGTTTAAAAAAAATCAACAAAAAATACCTTAAAATAAATTTTACGTCATATTAAAAATTGGAATTAGCACTATCCGTTACAAAAGTTTGAAGAAAACATTTGGAGCCATTTTTGACAAAATGGGGTTTGAGCGTTTCTGAGAGGAACTTTCAGCTAGTTTTCACAGAAAATGGTTGAGTTTTCGACAAATTTTATTTGACATTATTTATAGCACATCTACTCATAAATGTAATAATGTGAACAAATCGGCGCTACTGTAAATATTAACGACGTGAGAGACAAGTTTAAAAATTAATGTTTTGCAATTTTTGAAATATCAAAAGAATAGAGGAATATGACGTTTATGTCATCTCATAGAGTACATTTGGCACTACTCCTACCAAAAGTTTAAAGAAAAAAGTTGGAGCCGTTTGTGAGAAAATCTTGTTTTTGTATTTTTTAAAAGTTGCACATATTGCACGATAACTACTAAAATTTTGAAAAAAAAATGTACATGACCTTAAAGAAAGAACTTAGTTTGGATAAAAAATTTTATTTGAAAGAAAAATCTCTATCTGCAATTTTGTAGTCGGAGGAAGACGCCGAATAAAATTCAAACTTTTGCAATTGTTGAAAATTCCTTGAAAATCGGACCTATGCCACCTTTGTAGAGGTATTTTACTCTATTCTCACAAGAAATTTAAAGAAAAAATTTGGAGCCGTTTTTGAGAAAAATTTTGAAAATGTCGGGGAGCTTCATGTAAAGTACCCCGAAAAATCAAACAGTGTTTTTCTAAATCGCAGAGCTTTGACTCAGGTCAGATGGACAGAGGTTTCTTAAATTTGGAAAAAATCGTACGCATAGTTTAGGCGCTAGTTCACATACACCGGACGGCGGGCGGGCGGACGGAATGACGGACGGACGGAATGACGGACGGACGGAATGACGGACGGACGGAATGACGGACGGACGGAATGACGGACGGACGGAATGACGGACGGACGGAATGAAGGACGGACGAAATGACGGACGGACGGATTGACGGACGGACGGATTGACGGACGGACGGAATGACGGACGGACGGAATGACGGACGGACGGAACGGACGGACGGAATGACGGACGGACGGAATGACGGACGGACGGAATGACGGACGGACGGAATGACGGACGGACGGAATGACGGACGGACGGAATGACGGACGGACGGAATGACGGACGGACGGAATGACGGACGGACGGAATGACGGACGGACGGAATGAGGGACGGACGGAATGAGGGACGGACGGAATGAGGGACGGACGGAATGAGGGACGGACGGAATGAGGGACGGACGGAATGACGGACGGACGGAATGACGGACGGACGGATTGACGGACGGACGGAATGACGGACGGACGAAATGAGGGACGGACGGAATGAGGGACGGACGGAATGACGGACGGACGGAATGACGGACGGACGGATTGACGGACGGACGGAATGACGGACGGACGAAATGAGGGACGGACGAAATGAGGGACGGACGGAATGACGGACGGACGGAATGACGGACGGACGGAATGACGGACGGACGGAATGACGGACGGACGGAATGACAGACGGACGAAATGAGGGACGGACGAAATGAGGGACGGACGGAATGAGGGACGGACGGAATGACGTTTTGCTGTCAATTGGTTTTTCGGTATCGAGGACCCACACAACAGGGATTCCGGCTACACCACGTGTTAGGGGATTTTTTTTCTTAATTTAGCAACTGGATTTATTCACTTTTTCGCTAACATGGCCCGGCAAGGAATTTTTTTCTGTTGAAAATTCGTCATTGTTTCGTGCAGCATTACATAACTTTCTCTGTACTACGTATATTACTCCGTATATACGTAAGTATACAGAAAAGTAATAAAGTGATATTTCTAAGGAGCGACGCATTTTAATATAATAGGTAATTGGAATGTTAGGTAGAAAGTTAGTCCTGTAGGATGTAAAATGCTTCATCACGCGAGGTGACGGTGTTACTACCCCGTTCAGACGGATGGTGAGATCTATCACCGCCTTACACGTCGAATTGCGGATGTTGTCTCCCTCTTCCTTAAGCGGGGCATTGGCCAAGGTCAAGCTCTAGACTCCCGACTGATCTCCTGACGTATGTGGTAGTATAATACTGTGAGTATAAATAAAAGGAGAGTGCGAGGAAGAGGAAGGATAGATCGCGCGGGTCATGGCCCGTTTGTTAGGGTAACGCTTCGGCTTTCGCCTGCAGTTGATCGAAGCAACTGCAGAAAACTACCGATCAGAGCAGCCGGCAGTTAGAGTTCTCCTCCAGTTGGCGTCTGAGTTTGTCTAAGCTACTTAGCTTGTGTATTTTAATGCGCATCGTGGGGGCGCGAACCCTGGGATCTCCGGTTTGAGTCGCTTCAGAGGCTGCGGAAATTCTGGCTCTGAGCAGTGTTAAGTTGGTTTGAAATTTTGGAGATACATTATGAATTGTGAGGGTGTATATATATTAGCAGTGCACTCTTTATTAGGCGTTTAGAACTGAAATTCCCTTGCATACCGTTGATTCGCTGTTTATACGTCAAGTAATGAATTACGTAGAATATATTTTCGAGGAAATCGAAAGATTCTTTCTCCAACAAATTTGTTTCGTGGATAACATCTACAGGAGATTCGCCAATTCCACGCATTAGGAGACATTAAATTTCAGCCAAACTATTTCCTGAGATGTTAAACATGAAAATTTGTCGTAGTATATTATCCGTAACCTATATATAAATAAAAGGGAATGTGCGTATGTGTGTCGCACGAAGACGCAAAAACTACTCGACCGATTTCGCTTAAGTTTTCACACCATGTTATTATTAATAATGGGAGTGTTTAAAGAGTGGTTTGAATTCAATCAGACATGTGGAGGCGTTGTTGATGATTTATTCGTTTATGAGAATCAAGCGCCCCTGAAATCTACGCAACCCGCCGCATAGTCAAGAATTAAGCGCGTCTTCACTGCATATAGGTATTCTGCCCCTGCAATTGTGAAATGTCGGCTGGAATTATTAGTTGAATCTCGAACAAGTAAAACAAATTTCTCCAAGATAGTAGCATAGGGAACGCATGCTCAAATTTGAGGGATACCTGATAACCATGTCCAAACCAGGACTTAGAACAAACCCATAATTGCAAGAAATCCTTTCATCTGTTAGAATTTTCGCACAGCGTAGTATTTAATTCAGTTAAAGTTCAGTAATTCAGTATTTACTTTAGTTAACCGTGATTAATAATTACTTGACCAGTAGTGTGTGATGCATTGCAATAGCGAAACAATGCCGGGTCCGCTAGTAGTATATTATCACAACTCATTGAGTAATAGAGGGGTAAGAAATAGTGGTAGAAGATATTGAAGAATAGAGGTAGTAATAGAGAGTAAGAGTAATAGAGTGCAATAGTAATATAGTGTAATAGTAATAGAGAAGTACTCGCGGCTAGCTATTGGTCAGCGTGCTTTCTCTCCACTTCGCGGCCCCGCGTTCGATTCCCGGTCTAGACAAGAATATAGTGTGCTTTTTCCTTGCAATGTCCCTGACGATGAGAAAATTCGCTCCTCAGGCTAAGAAGACCGGAATACGGCGTGGGGATGTCTACGGAATAATCATACGTACCCCTTAACCCATGACCGTGAGGCAAGGACGTCGCCGGTAGGCCTGAGCTCTGCCGCGCCAAGTTCATACATACAATAATAATAAATAATAATAGTAATAGAGATTTTTTAGTTTTTACAAAAAACCAACCAAGTTTTTACAAAAAATTGGTATGAAATAAACTCTGACTGATTCCAATGTAAGAAATCTAGGGTAACATACTTTTATTTATAACGGTACCATCTACCACGATTTGGTGAAACAATGTGTCAGACAAGTATCTTTCTTGACTCACTCGCCTCACTCACTCACTATCCTCATTCACTCACTCGCCTCATTCACTCACTCGCCTCACTCACTCACTCGCCTCATTCACTCACTCGTCTCACTCACTCCCTCGCCTCGTTCACTCACTCGCCTCGTTCACTCACTCGCCTCATTCACTCACTCGCCTCACTCACTCGTTCGCCTCGGTCACTCACTCACTCGACGCACTCACTCACTCGATTGCTCACCACACACACATTATAATAACCGGGTTGCACGTTCTGCTATCCAAGAGCATTCCTAGAGACAAATGCCCTGCGCTAGGCGGCCGTGGCCTCGGCCGCGCTGAGATTGCGTAAGCGGTGGGAGGGGCAGCAGTCGCGGACGCCGCTAATGAATGTTGAATAGCTCGCGGGGGCTGGGGTCGACGTGGCGCGGCGCGGCGCGGCGCTGTGAAGCGTGGAGAGCTAGGCTGCGGGAATTGCGAGTGACTGCGTGCAGAACTCTGGCGAAAGAAGGAACGGAGGTTCACCTTCTGAGTGCTATGAGAAAGGGGTGACATTGAGAAATAATTGAATTGCGATATTTACGAAACATTGAAACCATAAGTGTGAATTGGTTGTAATTGGATTTGAAAATGGAAACGAATCTTATAATTTAAACAGTAGTAGTGCAGGCTGAAAATGAGATCTCTATCGTGGGCTGCCCAATTCACATGAGCTTTTCATAATTCAATGTAAAATAATCATAATTGGTTGCTCTCTGCAAACTTAATTTTGTAGGAGCTGTGCGTCATATTTATCTCTGTAGTGTGGAGAATATGGCATGAAGCAAATAACGTTTGTATTAATTATATTGGGATAATCAAAGAAAAGATGTTCGGTTGTCCAGAGCGCACATTGGTTATATTTTACATTTTGGTGGGCTGATCGCTTCAAGCATAACGCCATTCAGTTTTGGCTCAATATGCCAAATTGGCCCAATATGCCACCGGTGAGGGTGGCCGCCAACACCAATACTACAATGAGCGAAATTTTGTGCAGTGTGAAGTAAGACACCGTTCACACGAAAAAAATTACACGGTGTTTTGCACAGCATCAAGCACCTTAACGTGTACGCTATGAACCCAGTTTAAGCGTCTCCGCATGCGCGAACTCCGACGAAAAGCTAAAGCGACAGCGGAAAACGCTATTCCACCAGAATTAGAGTATAATCACGTGGTACGCTAAACCAGTCATATGATCTCAGTAAATAGAATTTGTGCGGCTGGGTGAGCTGCAAAAGTCTATGTTCCCATGATGCAACATCGCGTTGGTATAACACCAATCAATATAAATTAAAAATATTTGTCTTCTAAATAACTGCCAAAGAGGCAGCAACACTTAAAAAGACAGCCTCCAATCAAGGCGCTTAATTTTAAAGCAAAGAAAGCGTGCCAAAAGTTTGATCTGTCAACTCAGAGTGTGATCTGTAATAGTATAGCATATCCAGTGTTCTTTACATCAACAGAACTAAACAATATGCAAGATCTGTATCTCAACTCCATTTTTTCCCACAAGTGACTCTGACCTTGGCACACACGAACACATACCACCACCATACCAATACTTTACACTCGTACACATATCACGACCAAACCTACGCTTTATGGAATTGAAAACTTGAAGTAATATACAACATTTTTAAATATTTGAATTAATTTCAAGTGAGGTAAATACATCTTTATATGATAGAGCCAACAACAACAGTTCTGTGTTTGTTATTGGACTTGAAATTTATTAATTTATTGCGTATAATTTGGCATGTTTCTTGAATTTTTTAAATCTTTCACTGAAACTTTCAGTTTTAGAAGAGAAGAAAAGAAGAAGAGAAGTCGTACTACATTATCACCTTAATTCCAAATGACTACCTTATCCTCTGCAATTACATTGCACAAAAGAAAAAATGTAGAAAATTTGGGAAGTAGAAAACCCATAAAATGTTGTTTCATGTCATTCTGATTCTCTAAAACTGATAAAATGAGAGATGTTTACAATTTATGAAAAAATACAATCACAGTTTTTTTAGTAGTCAACGTTAAACAGATTTCTGAAAATATTATTGAAATATGCCTTTGCCTAGATCAGAATATCTATGTTGTAGTGGACTATTGTAGGATAGCCTGCTTTTCATTTTAACCTACAAAGTAATGCATCAGTTATATTGTCGATCGTGCATACCAATTCACTTCAGGATTAATACTTAATCTTTAACGATACTTTATAAAACCTATCTCAGAAAATGCAAATGTAATATAATTTAGTATTTCGCGCAGTTCCCAGAAAGTTACTATTCATTTCACGACACAAGATCACGGAAGTTGAAGTTTTACAATGTTTGCAAAGTACAGTTTCCTACTTGGCATGAAATTACAGTAATCAATGAAACAAAATTCATCTGTACAATATTTTGAAATGTAGGTAACTTTCTGCCATGAACAATATCAGAGCAACTCAATTTGTTGCTTCTTCTATTAATGTACAAACTATTTAAAAATAGATTTTCTCAATGGAAGTGTGAATATTTTAGGTCACACTTTTTTTCAAAAACCACTTTAAACCGTTTGAATAGTTTATCATTTCATCTGAAAAAAAATCTGATTTAATATCATCGCCTTCATCAGCACTTCTTGAACAGAAATAGTTGAATCAACGCACCATTGAGTTTTCATGTTTTCATTACGCATATAATTTACAACTATAATTTAAGAATCAATTTGTCAAATTCTTCGACAATAGCATTACAATAGAACTTCAGGCATCTATTCAGACACCTATCTACAATGAGATGAACTTCACTCGTCAGTGGATTCATACTGCCTCTTTTGGCAATGCTTTTCAGAAGGATGAGAACATGGTTACGTTGGAAGCGTTCTCGCACATAATCATTGATCTTCTCGCACACCCATCCCGTAACTTCGAGATAAAGCTCAGAGTTGACATATAGAACCTCGTTTTGTTCATTTTCGTATCCATCCAAATAATATCCACTGATTTTTCATTTTCTTTTAGAGCCTTCTTCAGTTACTACTTTGCCCATTTCGTCAGCAACTGCCTTACATACACAACATCGAATTTCTCAAGGTCAATTTTGTGACCTTGATCGGTAGAGAAGAGATATGGAAGGGAAAAGACAATGAAATCAAGTAAATTTCTCCAAGGTAAATTTTGAAACCTCGCACAGTATCGAATAGGTTACTCAGGAATTCTATGGAGAACATTTGTTGTATCGCGTAAATAATATTTGAAGCAAGTATCAACCTTTAAGAATGGACATTTTTGGACCACCTTTCGTTTAATAATTGGTAAGTTAAGGGTTGATAATTGCTTGCCCCCGTACACCCAGAACAGTGGTACAAGCACGGAGATGGGGCCAATGGATATCATGGGCAATTACGGAAAAGTACAGTACCGAGATATGCCTATGCGATGTCCAGGGAGTGCAAAGGTGCTCTTCACTGTGTATGTCCCCAGGGGAGAGGAAGGTCCTTGTATGTCCTTAGGGTGACGATCGATTGCAGCTGGAATGAGGGTGGCGCAAAACCAAAAGCGGAAATCTGGACTCCAGACTAAAGAGAATAGGCAACTTACAAGGAAGGCATTGGGGTGTAGGAGATGGCTTATGCCATTTTGCGAAATTAAGATTAATGTCTTTTTAAAACTTTCTTGTCAATGCTCGGCTGTGCTGGGCAGAAATACTGTAGGTTTCTTAATGTACATTTTCGAGAATCTGTGTTCCTCTCTCTGCAAGCAAGAATGGTTTAACTTCTGAGATCATTGAATTTGTCTATATCTCACGACAGGATGTAAATATTACCCTTGAAATGTACCTTCGCTCTGATTCTAAATATAGAGTAAAAGTTTATGAACAGTGATTTATTTATCATACGAATTTCCTACTTACCAAATCTTCTTCTCCTTCAGCAAAGAGTTTTATTCATTTTAAGCCATTCGAAGAGACAATTTGGTTAATTTCATTCAACATTTGATCTATTAAGTATTAACTGACACGAGATAACATGCTCATTGACTAGATCAGTTCATTGCCAATACAAACAAATAATTAACAAATATTTGTTTCTGAAATTGGATAGACATTCCAAACAATTTCTGAGGCAGGTAAATATCTTCTGTTGCTTTTTTCAACACTCTCTGGAAGTCGTATCTCAGAAAATTCAAAGAAGGTATTCTAAGCAAAGAAAGTTTTTAGAATTATTTAAATTAAATCTGAAAAGAGAACGATTTTGATGCGTCTCCTATTCGTTTGCCGGTGAACAGTTTTAAACAAGGTAGGTACGAAGAGAAGAATGTTATCTTAGGGGCATTTCGAGTACGTCATGTATTTCTTTTCCCTAATCCTTCAACAAACCTTTGGTTTGGCAGACAACTGTTAGAAATCTCAGTGTGTAATTGAGAAACTGTCTCCATACACCCGGGACAATGGTACAGGCACTGAGATGGGGCCAAGGGATACTGTGCTCAATTAGGTGAAAGTACTGGAACGAGATAGGCTTTTGCGATAATGAGGGAGCGCGAAAGCTCTCATCACAGTGAATGTACGCAAAGGAGTGGAAAGTCCTTATAGGTCCTTTGGACGACGATCGATTGCAGCTAGAAAGAGGGTGGCGCAAAACCACAAGCTGATATCCAGACTCCAGACTGAAGAGAATGGGAACTAAAGAGCCATTCGGGAGTAAGAGATGCCATCTGACGTTTTGTGAAATTAAGATTGTTGGCTCTTTACTTTCTCGTATATGTACGTATACACGCAGTAATATACGTAGTATAGAGAAAGTTATGTTATGAAGCGGAAAATTGACGGAAATACACGTTTTGGGGTCCCCCTGATACTGGAAAAAAGGTTTCATTTTCCTAAACGTCCGTCCGTCCGTCTGTAAACTCCACTAGCGCCTAAGCCATAAGTAGGATTTTTTCCAAAATGCGAATTTCCAGATCTGGCTCGACTCGAAGCGCTGTGATTTTGAAAATCTTTCTTTAAAATTTGGGGAACTACACACGAAGCGCCTGTGACATTTTAAACATTTTCCCAATGTTTCAAAATTTTTTCTTTACATTTTGTGAAAGATTAAAGAAAATACCCTTATGAAGATGGCATAGGTCCGTTTGTCACTGTTAACTCTGACTTTTCGAAAATTGAAAAATTGTTTGAACTTTTGGTAGGGATAGATTGGTAGGGATAGATAGATTTGTTAGGGAACTTTCGTAGGGATAAAATTACAAAAATGTAATTTTTTTACTAGCCTCACACGTCGTTAATAAATACGTTAGCGGCAATTTGCTCACGTACTATATTTATAAGTTCATGTGCTTTAAATAATGTCTTAATACGTTTCGCGAGAACTCAAGTTTTCTGTGAAAAGTAGCTCCACTTTTTCGCATTTTCAGTTACGCTCAAACCCATTATGCCAAAAATGGGAAATATTCTTAAAGTAATATTTCGGTTCTACTATTAGTAAATCAAAAAGTTGAGAAAATGTACTTTGGGTGGTGATAGGTGGCAGCTGGCAACAGTATGAGGCAAGGCAGAAAACCTAAGTCCGACCAGAGAAATTAGAAAACTAACCAGTACTAGAAAATCTGTGGCATTCTGTAGCCCACTCGTTGCTTTCCCGCATACGTACATATATATACGGAGTAATATACGTAATATAGGGTATGTTACGTAATGCTGAGGAAAATTGATTTCGAGATTTCAACGGAAATACACGTTTTGGAGCCTCGTGCTACCGAAAAAAGTTGTTCTTTTCAAAACATCCGCCTGTCCGTCTGTCTGTGAACTCCACTAGCGCCTAAACCAGACCTGCACAGCATTTTGCACTTTCACTGACCTCAAGAGCTGCGTGCGGGCAACTCGGGTGCAAGTGAGAAAATCGATGAAGGGTGGGGATGAGACCCAATCTAGGAGTGGGGTACACCAATCAGAATGCGCAATTCGAAAGTTAGCGCGTAAATTTAAAGAGCAATCGGCAAGAACATGACGGTCATATACAGTTCAAGTAATATAGTCTTTTGTATTATATTGCAAATGTTTGTTCTCCATATATGACAGGGCGAAATATGAAACTACAACGAATTATACATATTAGATTTCGACACCAAGTATTATAATTGCTTGTAGGGCTTATAATGTAATTCGCTTTGCTACGATGTAATCACAAATTTAGTGTTGTGCTAAACACAAAATTTTGATATTGAATTGTTTTTGTTTGATGATGACAGCAATAAACTATTTTTTATTAACTATGTTTAATTGAATAAGACGGTTCTCTCAAAGCAAAAACATATTGTTCTTAAAAAATCATAATTATTTTCTGTTCTAATTTCTGACAAGAGTGTAGAGTCGTTTACTACATCATATAAAAATATAAAGCCCTTTGCATTCTATTTAACCAATACCCATGATTATCTTATGATTGTCCGCAACATATCGTGACAGAAGTTTGCTCGTTGATCTCTTTTATTCAGTTTCATAATGGGGGAAAATGATCACAAATGTGCTATTAAACATTACCCTTCTTGGAATTGCCACATATTCTATTTTTACGTCACTCTTGATGTGAGAGATTGCTCTCATGATTTTGTTCATTTTTCTATGATTTGGAGATTATACCATTCCTGGTGAACAATCAATTATTAAATTGCAATTTTGTGTTAGAATTAAATAATATTTTTCTCTTATGTAAGCATATATTTTAAAGCTATTGCTTTAAAATAATGCTTAAGAGTCACAATGAGCATGTTATTTTCTTTAAAAAATTAGAAAATGAAAATACATACAGGGGTGGATACAAAGGTGGATATACAGCAGTGCACAGAACGTAAACAGTGAATTATGACCCTGGTGACTTGAAATACTAGATATAATCCATTTAAACAAATGGGCATATAATTTTGAAGCATGGATCATTATTAGACGCCCACGCATTCAATCTACGTGCCACGTCGTGCTACGTCAGACTTCTCCCCTCCCCGCAAAGCTTCCTACTCCCCACTACTTGCACTTTCGGCGCTGCCATGGGTAGGCGAGCGGCTCGCAAGTGCAGAATGCCCGCGGGAGCAGGCGTTGTGCAGGTCTGGCCTAAACCATGCATAGGAATTTTTCCAAATAGAAGAAATTCGTGTCCATTTGAGTCGAGCCGAAACTTTGAGATTTTGAAAAACATTCTTCAAAATTTGGGGGTATTTTACATGAAGCCCCCCAGACATTTTCAAACTTTTCTCAAAAACGGTTCTAAACTTTTCTGTAAATTTCTTGTAAGAATAGAGTAAAATACACTTATTAAGATGGCATAGGTGCGATTTTCATGGTTAACTCTGAATTTCCGAAAATTGCAGAGCTGAATTTTTCTCGGCGTCTCCCTACCACTACAAAATTGAAGATAGATGTTTTCCTTCAAATAAAATATGTTTTCCATAGTCAGTTCTTTCATTAAAGTAATGTGGTTCTTTCATTAAAGAAAATGTTTTTCTTTAAAAATTTGATAGGGATAGTGCTATATGTATTCTATGAGATGACATACACGCCATACTGCTCTATTATTTTGTTTTTTCAAAAATTACAAATTGGTATTTTCTTCTCTCACTTCGGTAATATTTACATTAGCGGTAATGTGTTCACATTATTATATTTACGAGAATATGTAAGTAAAATAACCTCAACAGTTTTCTGTAAAAACTATCTCAAAATTCCACATTTTCAGAAACGTTCAAATGCCATTAGGTCAAAAAAGGCTGCATTTTTTTTGTTCAAAATTTTCTAACGTGTAGTGTTAATTGCATTGTTTAATATGACGTAAAGTTTATTTGAAGTTATTTTTTCAAAAATTATCCAAATGTAATTTTGGAAAGATCTCCCACACCGTTAATATGCACATTTCCAGCAATTTGTAAAGACAATTGTATTTGTGAATTAATGTACTTTAAACTATTTCTAATGAGGTTTTTCGAAAACTCAAAAAGTTTCTGTGAAAACAAGCTTCGAATTTCGCATTTACAGTGTAATGTTTCCTCGATCCCTTGCTATCTTATTTTTTATTACATTAATTTAAACCCATGAAATGGTTTCTGACTTTCTCTCATAGCTCAATTATCTATTTATTTACTTTAAATTCGCCCTGAATTATGGACGTAATAATTTGGGTGGCTAGCTCAGCAATACGTCCGCGGGAGTTTTCGTGATATTATAATACTTACTCTCTCAGGGCTCTTCTCCGGGTATCGTGGGCTGAAACACTGCTTGTACAAGGTTTCGGTTGGTAATCTTTTTATATTTACTAGCAAAGAACGAAATTGAAGAGGATTTTTTTCATGAACGATTTTTATTGTAATAATGACAACAATGTTATGGCTGTAGCATCGGCAATATGAGGTGTCGGCCATGTTCTTTATTTAAAATTCTTTTCTTTCAAAAAGTACTTAATTTTTATGTTTGCAATTGAGTTTTGATGTTACAATTAACTTTCGATGTTACAGTTATCTTTCGATGTTACAATTATCTTTCGATGTTACAATTATCTTTCGATGTTACAATTATCTTTCGATGTTACAATTAACTTTCGATGTTACAATTAACTTTCGATGTTACAATTAACTTTCGATGTTACAATTAACTTTCGATGTTACAATTCACTTTCGATGTTACAATTCACTTTCGATGTTACAATTAACTTCTGATGGCCATCAACTAACAAAAAAAGGTTTAAAGAAACTGTTATTTAGGACTAGGTATTACTGATTTTTACTATTCTTAAAAATATTTTCGTTCTGTTATTAGAAAATGTCAAAAAAATGTTCTTTAGACGGCCATACATGGCATCTGATAAGAGTATGTGGCCAGTCATGAATAACTAGCCCAGACCAAAGGAAGTAGAAAATGATCATGGGAATGTTTTTTCCATTCTGAAGGACCACAAGTTTTTTTTTCTGAAATTGGACAGATTTTACATACAAATTCTAAGAAAGGCAAATGGCTTCATTTGTTTTTGCCAAACTCATCTGGAAGTCGTTTCTCAAAAACTCAACAACGTATTCCAAGCAAAGTAAAAAATAAATTGAAATATACTAAATTATCTCACTAATTGATTTGCCCTTGCTTTGGCAAGTTGTTTGAAATAAACCAATTCACTCGAACCGAACTAATCTGATAGATACTCGTAACTATTTCCGAATATTTTAATTATTTGTTTTGGTAATTTGGGCGCCAGGAAACAATGACGAATGTGATTATTCGTTCTTGTCTGCAAATAATTTTATCAGCCTTTACTTTGCTGTACTTGCTCAGTCGGTCGGGTTCGAAGTTATAAGTAGGGCCCGGATTTTAATGACATGTCATATATTTTTTCTGAACCTTCGGGTGACTTTTAAAACAATTTATGCACGAATTCAGGTATTGTCGAATAGAAAAACGTATTTTTATTGTGCTATTAAGTTATATTTACATCTATTTTAGTAAAAGGTCATATTTTGGCCAAATTTTGTCCTAAAATGCATATATTTGTCATATTTTTAAAGACCGTTTTTAGTAAAAGGTCATATTTTGGTCGAATTATTTCGTAAATGCATATATTTGTCATATTTTTAAGGACACAAGAATAAAAAGATTGCAAATGTGTATCGCATGACAATGTATCAGGTGATATTGTCACAAATAAACTAAACAATTACACCACAAAGGATTATTTGAAACGTATTACTCCTAGTGCTACCATGAACCCCTGATAGAAAGCAAACGTGCGTTTCTTTCTTGCCTCCTGCGCTTTGTGATAATGGAACGAAATGGCAACATTTGGATACAATGAACCAAAGCTACACTGCAGTGACATCGCCACCTTCAAATACGCTCCCGTGACGTCATTTGGAGCTTTTCTAGATAGAAAACTATCTATAGCGTCAACCGTAGGTCTTTTACGATGGAAAACTTGATAAACATCGTGTGATCCAATGCAACTTTTCAAAAACTGAAGACTGAGGGGAAATTGGAAAACATTAAACCAGAAGTATACAAGCAAGACATTTTGTTTGACGAGTTTTATTGTTCTGTACTTGATTTGTTTTACAGACACAATTTTTTTTAATGTTAGTTCCAAAGACTGCAAAACACTCACAAGCTGTTTTTGAGTGAATTTTGTATTTACTTTATACCTAAAAAATCATCATGAATTTTAAAAAAAATTATGTCAAGTCATATTTTATTTTTTAGGTAATATTTATATGGTTTTAGGCCATAAATGCTGGAATATTTCGCTGATTTTTAAGTCATTAAAATCCGGGCCCTAGTTATAAGTATTGCTTGCCCGTTCTGCAATCACTTATTAAATGTGCCATCCGTATGGAGTAGCGAGGAATCTGAAAATTCTGCTAAAAGAACGTCTAATTCTGGATTGCACGTATTGTAAAATAATGATCAGCTTTCTGTCCAAAATATCAACTGTGATTTATTATAAAAAAATGATTCAACCTATCAGTAAACTTTAAAACAAGATAGCTATTATAAAAGCTTCGAATTTTTTGTTAAACCTCAAATTCTTTTGGTCATGACCGGTTTGCATTTCTAATAGTTGAAAATCAATAGACCTGTGCACCATATAATTCTTCGCGCGCATTCTTCAGTTCCTCTTCGACGGCGCCTCGCGGAACTTCTCAGTTCTCCCACGATGACTTCTTTCTTCCGAAAAAACTTCCGTTCGTTCAATATTAAACTATATCTTCCATTAAATTAAAATATTAATGTCCCGTTATGTTCCCTATGTTTGCGTCACGGATGGACACCTATACGCGTACTGTTCTACAACGAACAAATTCCCAGTCTTTTTCCTGAATTGCGTCTTATCCTGCTCTAATTTATGAAAGCAAATTTTATATTAATTCCACGTGCTGCAAAAGCTGCAACCAATCCCGGTTGCTATTCCTTTTCAATCTGACTTCGTTTAAATTACTTTAAAATGCAAGCATTTTTATCCCCAACCACAGCTAAATCTTTGACCTGATCGCTACCATGTCATGAGCAAAAGTGAATGTTCCCTCATCTTCAAGCTTCAAAAATTATATCCGTCTTTTGTTCCCAACGATGTTCTTCCGCCTCGACTATTGATTTCCATATATATTTTCTGTTACCAGCATGAACCCTAATGACGGTTGTTTTCTCTCTACCGCCCCGCTTCCATAGCGACCGCCACGATCGTCCCTTGACTCAACTATACTCCACTTCTGAAATCCCGTAATGTTATTGGCTACCATTTTGGTAAATCACAATACAGAATTGTACTTATTGCTGTAAGGATTTTGGGTGCAAATAAAATAACACATAGTGGTGAAAATATTTAATATCTGTCTTGCAATACATCCTGGTACTTCACTTTCACCTTCTTGCTTGTATAATTATATAAAGATACAAATTCTCTATCAGAGGGTCATTAGGTAAGTTTATTGTAGCTCACTAGCTTACAAAATGGACATTATTGAGAACGTTACATGTTTTGAACAGAGTATCTTTGCAAGATATTTGAAATTATCACTTATCACACACTTTACAGGGGATTGTGAGAGAGCAGTATTATTTGTCAATCGAGAATAATGGAAAATGATATTCTGCGGCAATTCTCAAGACTTGTCATTTGTCATCTTCAAGTTCGTGTCAATTATATTCTTTACTTTTTCTTGTAATAGTACTTACATCGTATAGAGAGATTATTGTAAAGGTGCAGAATAAACTGAGAATTTTTTGTGGTTCCCTTATTCTGAGATAGTGGATCATTTTTATTCGTATACATAGCGAATAACTTTCTCCAACACGTTATGTAGTCAAAATCAACATTTTGTGGGTGATACCGAAAAACTGGTTTAGGGAAAAATGTCTGTCCATCTGTGAATAACCCTGCGCTACCGGATAAAACATAGGAACGATATTCACCAAAATTGATATTCCCCGATCAAACTGACTGATGTCGTGTTCTCTTGTACTCGAAACAGATATTTTTCAGGGATAATTCACGTAAAGTACAAAAAGGACTGTTTCAAAATTTTCTCAAAAATTGCTTTAAAATTTTTATTTAATTTTTTTTTCAGATAGAACAACGTAGACTGATGAAAATGGCGTTTGTCTGAATTCGTTGAACTCTCTGAATTTTCGAAAATTGCAAAAGATAAATCTTTTTCGCCGTCTTTCTGCAACTACTATACTGAAAATAAAGATTTTTTTCCTAATGAAATTTGATCTTCAAGATTAAGTGATTAAATGATGCATTGCACAATTTTTTCACGAAACGAGTATTTTTTGTGTGAAATAATGGTAATTTAAAAACAATATTTTCTCAAAAAAGGCTCCATTTTTTTGTCGAATAGTACGCCAATAAAAATGTTGCAATTATTTTCGTTGAACTCTGAATTTTCGTAAGATGCAAAGTAACGAATAATATGAGAATGTATGTACTGTTGTATCACATCTAGTTTGAAAGTAAAATAAATACGAATGTTCAAGAAATAAACATTCCAGCCTGTATACGCTCACTCAATTGATATTCGGACGCGCCAAGTTCTAGAGGAAATAGGTAATTTAATTCTTTAATTAATGGGTGGATTCTTAATAACTGGATTAATGGATATTTCAATTGTATCTCACGTCTCATTAAATGAAGTAGTGTTTATTTTAAATCTTAATGAATAGGTATTGAAAATATTTCATTCAACTGAATTCATTGAATTTTTATCCACCAATGTTAGAATATACTCATGATTAAAGAATGAAAGGGAGAAAGTAACAGTATTCGAGATGGAGGCTTCGGTAAACTTGAGAATTGCCACAACGCAAATGAATGTCATCCTCATGTTGACGATGGTTCCACCATCAATGCAAAACAATGCGTGATAAATTGAAGGCACTTGAATGTCCTTTAGAACTGAAAACGGCATAGCAATGACTTCCTTCACATCCTTTCATTTGAAAAGGAATCCTAGTGTGTAATATTTAATTACCTGTCAACTTGTGTTGAATGAGTTTATTGTTGAAACTGTCTTTAAACAGATCATTTCATGGGTAAAATGACGATATCTCTTTTTGTTTACCAAATCGTTTTGACAGATTTGAAATCGAAATATCACGTATAAAGTAGAGAGAGCAAAATGAAAAATTGGGTGAAAGGATAAATATATTTCTCGAAAGTATTTGCACTTTTGTAATCTCTCATTGAAGACCACAAGTCCTCCGATACCAACCTCTTCCACAGAATCTCAATATACTTTGGACTGAAAAACACAAACAATTTTACCCTCTTCTTGCAAATAAACCTAAACAATTACTCACCTAAAGCTACTATAGAAAAGTATAGCTCATAAATTTTAAAAAATCGTAATTATAACATTCTATACGATGACAATCTTACAGAAAACTCAGAAGTATGCAAGGAAAAAATATTTCTCGCCATACAAATAGGAAGCTTCTAAAAAGAAAACATCGGCCATTAACAGACTACCGTAAAACAATACGGTAATACTTCACATTGTATTTGGGATGCAAAAAGTACTACTCAACCGCATATACAATATTTCCCCTTCACCACGATGTCGTCAAGAAGACTATGAAGCAAACCGAACACTACCTGACCGCTGAGTTTTTCCTTTCAATAAGTGATGCTTGATAAATATCTGCTGTAATAAACGGTGACACCACAGTGAAGCATTGGCTTCTCTACAGCTGTGAAACACTGATATACACGTAAAAACAAACGGAGTAGACACACACATGCGCACTAGGCAAGGATAATTCCCAACACTTACTTATCATTAGTCCTCTTGAATTATGCATTTCAGCGTGATTTAATCGGCAAGATTTGTGAGTTGTGATATTCAGTGGGAAATGTCTAGTCATAGCTGTGTGAAACATGTTACACCTTTGAAATGAGGGTATTAAATTGATTAATTTGGCTCAATTTTTTTTCAACTGCAAAGTTATGCAAAGTTACTTTACTTGACATACGGCCGCTAGTAGGTATGGCAACATTTTCCAAAATATCGGTGTAGCGATCTTACAAAACATTAAAAGACGAAAACGTATAATATAGTATGTATTGAAGTATAGTTGTCTTTTGCGTGTATGTGGTATTTCGATGTACCAGTTTCTATTCGGAGATGCAACAAAAAGTGAAAACGAAAGAAGTGAAATGGAAGGTATTCCCCAGGATTAAACTTACAACGTAAGAAATAACTCAATATGATTCTAACATCACCAGATTTAGAATCGCTGTGGGCTAGGGAACATTTGCTGTGGAATAAAATGAATGGATGTTTTGAGATTCAATATCGTTCTGAAATATTCTAAATAAGTGAATTTTACTTACTAAATTTTAATTTAAATCTGTAAAATTTTGTGATACGTTGTAATATAACGAAGTAACTTTTCGGTATCAATATACCAACATATTAAAAAAACACGAGTTTTGAAGGCCAATTCATTGCTGCCATTCTACTCGCAATACGTTATTTTAAGTATCTACTGTTCAAGGCTGTGGACGTGATATTTTGAGATCTATGTGTCCCTGACATTAACACGAACCACTAATTGGGATGGTACAGATCTTTAAGAGACTACCTTACTCTTCTTAGACACGCGACAAAAATATCACAGATCGACAACATAGCTTTTTATCCCCATTATTTTTGTTGTAAAAGAGCATCCGCCAATGGAGAGTCTAAATCATTGAAACCTCCAAAGAGTATGGCGTTTCTTCCTGATTATACGCCGCAGGTATGCGGTAGTGAAGAGAGGAAATGTGTATAAACAGAGAAGAATCACAGTAAAAGTTACTCTTCACACACCCTTCTGTTCAATGACTTTTACGTCTCTAACAAAAAATGGGCTCTCATTCAGCACTCGAACTATTTTTCGGCAAAGTTTCGATGGTGGAGATAACATAAATTGATAGCTAAATATAATATGCGATAAAATTGACGATAGTTTATCTCCGATTAACGAAAGACACACGAGTAGATTATGAAGAGAGCTTTTTTAAGGCACAAGTTTGATAAGGTGTCTCACAACACTCCGAAAAAGGAACGCTATTGTTGAGTCCTTGGTTTTCTCTTATAATGAATGTTTGAACAGTTGGACACGTGACTTGGAATGGGTAGTGGAGAACCTCGAATGCCAAAATATCACAGTAGTACATTCGTAAGTGGTCTGAAAATTTACGTTGATAAGGCTCTCTATTTCGGAGGCATCATTGAGAGAACCTTCATCTCATGGCGGGTACGGTAAACCGCAGCAAAAATAACTATTTTTCAGCCCTAGCTCACATTCTCTGTGGCATTTGAAAATGTATCTACAGAGTTCAGTAATAACGTTTTTACGACCTATACAAACAATGGATGGGATGTCCGTTCTACTGTTTTCTTACACTTTTCACATTCTCTGGATGCTCTGCGGTTTAAATTCTTCGGACAAATTTCACGTTTTGAAACAAATTTGACTAAAATTAATGTCAGATTTAATTTAAGACTACTGTACAAATGTGTTTAGTTAAACGTTCAAGTTGAACTATCTGGGCAGAAATTATATATGCTCGAATTTGAAATTTGGTCATAAAAATCACTTTTTGACGTACTTGTTTTGTCGTACTTTCTCTTGTTGATAAAATTTCTTTCCATGAACAGTGATGCTGCTACTTCAAATACTTCAAACGAAATTAAAGAAAAAATTGAAATACTCCAAAATTTACAATTTTTTCAAAACATTAAATAATAGAGGGAAAATTCTGAAATTCATTGACATTCTGAATTTCCTTGGCATTGTTTAATCCTTTTCTGAGTTCAGTATTTCAAACTATAAAAAATTTCTGCAGCCATTGCTAAGCTATTTATAATTTTAACTTGACAATTAAAAAAACTGTGTTAATCCTCTGCTGCACGCAAGCAGACTGAGAGCTTACTTTTGATCATTTTCCTCTCCATTTTCGTTATCAAAGTATTTTGAGTTTGGCTTCGGTATCTTCCGTACTTTGCGACTATCGTATGGCATTGATATTTCATTTGGCGATGGTTGCTCACCCGCACGTGTACTTGCCTCGCAAATCCAAGTAGTGTAACGGAAGGTTAAAATAAGTATAACAATAAGCACCAAATACAATTGCGTCTCTCAGGATCTAAGATCAAAATACTTTTATACAAAATATGCTTCAGTTTTAATGTTCACAAATTATGCCGAAAAATATAAGAAAGTACTTAATATGCTGCCTAGAAACTAAGATATAGCATTACTTTAAAAGAGTCCAAACACGCATTATGCTTAATTTCTCCAAAAAC
>JAHLJT010009419.1:17660083-17670562 GCA_031308135.1 Acheta domesticus | reverse complement strand
GGGACGGGGACGGTACGGGACGGGACGGGACGGACGGGAAGGGAAGGGAAGGGAAGGGAAGGGAAGGAAGGGAAGGGGACGGGACGGGACGGGAAGGGACGGGAAGGAAGGGAACGGGACGGGACGACGGGACGGGACGGGACGGGACGTGTCGTGTCGTGTCGTGAGGGGGCGGGGACGGAGCAGGGGGGTTGGCAAGGACGGAACGGGGCGAGGAGGGAGGGTGAGTGGTGGGTAGTTGATTGTATTACGATTTTTCTAATTCTGCCTCTCAAGCCCCTATGACCACGATGGAACGTCACACGGCATTTCGCGTCTTTCTCCGTTATACCGCTAGAGTCTAATGATCGCAGCACTGCTTGATACGGTCGAGGTCATGCGTTATCTGGCGGAACGTCTGAGAAACGTCGCGAAATATCGTGACATATTCCATCGTGAAGACGGGCCTTTTTATTATTATTGTTATTATTATTATTATTATTATTATTGTTATTATTATTGTTATTATTATTATTGTTATTATTATTATTATTATTATTACTTCAATGAATAGTACATGGTTCAGTATTTACTACTTTTTTCAACATATATTGTTTAACTTACAGTTAACCTAACCTAAAACTAATTCTAATCTAACTACATAGTTGGCTAAGGATACTATTGAGCACCTACGCTTAGCTTACATCTGAAAGTAGTAATATTGAGGAAGGTGAGTAGTGGATGTCTATTGCGGATTCGGGTAGGAAATTCATTGAGGGTGGCTAGGTTGTAGTGGGCTATTTGATTTATTGGAGCCATGAAGACGGGCCTCGAGGGGCCAAGTTGGAATAATCGCAGCACAGGTGGCAGCGTGGGCTGAATGGGCGGGTGAGAGCGTTCGGGAGGCGCTCAGGGCCGAGGTCGCCCTGCGCGCGCGTTGCGCAAGCGGAAGCCCTTGGCAGTCGCGCCGGAAGCCGCGTTGGCCCCCGCCTCTGCGAGTCCTTCCGCACTAGACCTGCCGGCCAGACCCTGTGGCACTGCTGTTCGTTTCTCGGAGTTAAATTTGCCGTAGCCTTGCTGAGGCCCAGCGGTCGCGAACCGGATTTCTCAAGTCCATTCGTGGTCCCTTGGGAAAAAATAGGAGATGCGCAGTGAAACTGCGCACAATTTGCATTGATTATTTGATTAATATTAAATTCAAAATCTCTTAACTTATTTTAAAAAGCACAGACATATATCAATTCAAAATGTGTAGAATGTAATTTGGAATGTGTAGAAAAATTTGTTTAATCGTAAATAAATATTAATATTTTCATTTGAAAGGAATTACACTTAAGGAGATATGGGGGAAATGTAATAACTCACGGCAAAACATTCTCCCACAGCCGAATGCGTTTGACGAACATCGGTATCGCTAGAATAATAAAAATATAAATATTGTTATTTCAAAGATTAAGTCAAAATGATTGGTTGAAATATTTCAAGATGGAATTGAGTTTTCAATATTATTTTTGCAGATTCGTTGTCGACACCACAATCGATTCATCTTCTGATTTTTCCTTCATCTGTTTTTCCTCCTCGGCTGTGAACCGTATGGTATCTTTTCGATAGCTGGGATTATCTTCTGGGTAAATGCCTAATGTTGCTTTTGTATTTAGGACTTGTAATTGCCTAAAGGCCTGGTCACGTGGAGTCATGTAATGCGTTCAATATGATGTTTGAAGGCATGATATATATATATATATATATAATATATATATATATATTATATATATATTATATATGGTAGATATGTGATAATAAATGATTTCTAAGAAACGGCCAGCGAAATAAAAAATAGTTCAATTCCTATATCTACAAGACCAGCATCGATGAAAGATAAAATAATAGATACATCAAGTAATATGAGATGTAGTTGAAAAACTATACACAAAAGAAAATCAATTTTTGTAATTGATTGTCACAACACTGTCACTTTATTGAATAGGATATTTATGTCAGAAATAAATAATTTTATCCAACAAGGTGGTATGTATTAAGTATTGTGATCCATTATGATATAATGGGCAAGTACATAAGGACTGCGAATTTTTCGAGGCATTGTTGTATGGGTATCTCAGTGCTCAGAGTAACTGGACGTTAACCAGGATCCGATCGCGGGTCCGTTTCTCGGATTATTGCTTTCAACGATTTAAATAATTATTGTCACAAGATTCATGTATACATAATTGATATTAAATTGTCTGCGATAAGTATTAACATTCATGTCATTTTGACTCAACTTTGCCTTATAAATAAAATGTTGATACTATCAAGTAAACGATTTTCTTCTGTTATACTATTAACCATTTTACTTTTGTTGTCCTGTTTTCCTTTCACTTGAATGTTAAGTACGATTGTAGAGCTATTCTAAATTTTATCTTTCTCCTATTAACATATAAAAGACCGACAACATTCATTGTCTAAATTCAAACTACGAATCTGAGTCAGTGTCGCAATAAAGATTATTGGAACACAAGTGTTCTATAATTCATTGGAGAGTTGGTTCGTAGATTAACAAGATGTTTAAATAATCTATAGCCCCAAATAACTTCTATCGATATCAATCTGTCACCTTTTTCAGAATAAATTGTTAAACTTATCGAAATTTATAGTACATTGGATTTTTACAAAATACTGGAACGTTTTACGATATTCGTGCCTTAACATCTTATTATACTTCGATTTATTTATAGTGTCCTTAGACAGTTCATTAGCTGTTACGGTGTCATTCAATCGGGGGCTTGAACGTCTCCATAATGACGTAATGTCGTGGCTTTTTAAACTTCCGATTGGATGACACCGTAACAGCTGATTTACGCCAGTAGACCCTGTCTTTAAATCGAAGTATACATTAAGGGATGCATTATTTAAAGGATTTTCTCAAAAGTCATTTGGTAATAAGATGTCTGTAGTAAATAAGAAGCATTGAGATATGTCGTCTACAATAATACGGCAATTAGGTAATTTCCTCATGTCTATATCTAGCAAGAGGAAAAATATAATCTGTTGAGTTTAAATTAATGTAGATATAACAGAAGTATTTGTACCAACAAATTGAATTCAACCCGTGTTTCTGCAAAGTCAAATTCATTCCTTTCCGCTTGTAAAATATCAATGGCTCCTCTGAAATTAGTGAGTAAGGCCGCCATTGAGAACGTTCAGGATACAGGCAAAAGCGGATCCAGCGAATTTTTGGAAGGGACTCTGTATATATTTGATCAAGGAGAATATTTTCGATTATAGATTCATTAGTTAGTCATTGATAACACAAGATAATAAATAGTTCGATCATTGATAAAAACAATAATCATTGATTTCGCGCTATCCACTTTGCTACTCGTTACGACACAGAGCGACAGAATAAAATTTTGAAACCACAAAATCAAATACATTGCAACCTGTGTACAAAGCATTGTATCAACAATGTTTCGTTTGAATTACAACAAAAATCATATCGACAGCAGAACAGAATAATTCGTGATTTTTACTGTCCTTAATAATAACAATAGTGATTGTGACTGCAATTAGTATTAGTGAGCGAGTTAAAATTAAATATCATTACCATCCGAAGTGCTGAATGTCGATGTGAATAACCATTATTTGTTTATAGACAAATGACATTTGTGTCCCACACGACCAAACTATCTTTGGACATCTAATCTGACAATAAGCATTAAATACTGAAAATTATTCGAAATGCTGCTCAAAAATCAGATATGGAAAAATCAACCAGACATGCACGACAACTGTCAGTCGCTAGAGTTGCTGAAACATCTGAAGTGCAAGAGGCACACCGGAAAAACTGACCGGATCAGAGCCTCCTCTTCAAGAGCTACCAAAACATATGTAAAGCACGATGCACGATTTGCAGATCTTTGAGCAAGAGCGTCACTTAAAGTGCTCCTGCAAAACTCGTCGAGTGAGACACGATTTGAAGCTGAACGCTCACGGCAGACTCGATCAAGAACTAGAATTGATCTCAAGAAAGCGGCGATAAAGACTGCGTTTGCAGAATCTATCGCAATGTTATCATTGGTCCAATGGCTAAGTCGTGCTTGTATTGTCACGCTTTGAAGTTTTAGAAAGAAACGCCTGGATATAGTACCCGGAAGGTGTTTTCAATGCACTGATGATTTGTCGAATAACGACCAAACAATCAGCTGGCGCTATTTTCACTGGTACTTTCTGAGAGAGGTAGCTCAGGGCATCAACTCTCATGTGTGGATGTCACTGCAGTGCCTCTGACCGAGCGATCCTAGGTTCGAGTCCTAGTTCGACGGTGGCAGGATATTCACACTAGCTAGGTAGGTCAAGTTCAGGCACTGTCTGGAGCAGAAATCTGGCGGCAGGCTGCTCTGATCTGTAGTTTCCGTGGTTCCTCCGATCAATATCAAGCAAATGTCGGAGCAGTGCCCTACCAAAAAGGCCACGGACCGCGCGCAATCTTATCTTCATTTCATTTGTCCTATCATCACCCCTTAGACACACATACACCTCCCCCCCCCTAATTTCATGCACTGCACTACCACACATGACGGGAGGCCGGTCGGGAGCCTAGAACTTGTTCCGGCTGGGCGATTGCTTGCTAGTTGGAGATATCTGGACAGAAAAAAGCGTGCCGGCATGTAGGTTGATGTCGGGTCTCGCCAACCGGCGGGAGAACACCGCACAGCTCGCGAGGAAAATGCACTACTCTTACGGGACTAATGACCTTAGCCGTTGATGCTCCCGGGACTAATAATTTATTATCAATTCACCGAAACATGACAGAAACGATGTCGATTGCGAGAAGAAAAAACAATTCGACGTCTATACGCTGCAGATGTATGTTGAGACTCATACATGGCTCGTAACAAACGATCAACGACTCACGTACGACTCAGTAAATTATATACTTCTTTTTCTTGATGCACCAGGAGGCATAGGAAAACCATTTTTACTCATTTTGATGCACGCAGAATTTGGAAAGAAGAGTGAGATTCTCTGTCTGCAGCATTATCGGGGATTGCAGCAACGCTATTGGATGGAGGGCAGACGGCGATTTCGTCTCTCAAGCCCATCTAGCTCCTCTTTGCGACACTGGAAAAGTATTGGAATTGCATTGAAAAAATGTCAATTCATTATTTTGGATGAATGTACCAAGGTCCATAAGAATGGACTTGAGGAACGTGATTATACTCTGCGAGATTTCCGAAGCGATCTACTTTCAATGCGCGGGCACTGCTAGGCGGTGATTTTCGTCAAAATTTCCTTCATTCCAAGACGAGCTAGGCGCATGACTGAAGAATTCGTCTCTCTGGAGCCCCGTGGAAAAGAAACACTGACGACCGATATTCGTGTGCATTTGCATAGAGTTGATTCTGCACAGATTTTGCCAATAGTTATTTCCACTTTTCAATACTCAACTAGATCTAATTTTATTTACTTGCTTTATATTTCAAAATAAGAAAGAATGCGTTGAACTGAGGCCTTACTTCAATAAACTGATATAATACGAACTGCAATGATCAATATTTGCTATTTGAATTATAGGGAAGAAAGAAGCTGTTTCTTACTTGTCACCAGAAGTTTTCTCTTCATATGAAAACACGTCTTTTTATCTTGTCGACACACTTAATCTTCTATTATCAGATAATTTGAGATGCCAATTTATTAATTTCAATGATGGATAAATAATTTGATAAATGTGATAATTAAAGCGTATTCTCATGCAAATGAGATATAAATGAGTAGATTGCATTCAAGCTCTATTGTTATACATAATGTGAAGTAATACCTTGTTAAAGGTCGCGAGACACGTGATGTTCCATTAGCTAGGAACGCCCTCTTGTCACCAGGTAACTATGCGGGCTTACGCAAGAATAGTTTATTTTCTTAAAAAGTTTCTTTTCCTTGTTAACATCCGCTCCATGCACACACACACACACACACACACACAAGCACTTGTGCATGCAAGTTAAGTACTTCTTTTTTAATCTTAGCTCTTTCCTGTATCATAGGTCACTTATTCACGTGGGAAAAAGAATTCTTTGCAAATATCCATACTTTTCTCTTTCGATCTTCCTTCATGATGCTTTATTCATATATGTCGTCTCATTACAATTCAGTTTCGCGAGCATCTCCTTTACTTTTTTTATTCTTTAAATCTTCACCTTCGCTCGCATGCTCCAATGCTTCTCCATCACTTACTCATTACTAAACCCTGTTTACACATAAACATAAAACACCCAATAAGACATCTGCAGTCCATTAATTTTCATTTAAATCAAAAACCACGAACTTTCGATCGAGTAGAAAAGTCAAACGTCTGTCTAAACGAAAACCCAATTTTAAAGGTAAAGTTTATTGCAATTTTCTAAATGTCAGAGATTTTAATGAAAACCAGAACTATACAGACTTATAAATGCACTTTCTTCTACTTAAAAAAAATCAAGAATTTTTTTCAAACATTTAAAAATTCCAAGAAATTTCCGGAAATGTTTAGCCATTTTATAAAAATGTTGAAAATGCCAAACGAACTTTATGTAAAGTACCACCAAAAGATACAATATCTTAATGATATACAGAACGGCACAACTAGATTTTTACTCCTGACTGATTTACCCGTCTTCAGCTCAAAAGCTTCTAATCTGACAGTTATGTGTGAAACATCCAACTATCCGTCCATACGGACATCCTGATTTTTTGATATAAAACTGCATATAAAAATAAAGGCTTATAATAACGCGTGTAATACGCGTAAAATAAATAAATGTGAATTATGTATAAATTGCGTATAAAATCTTTACACATGCACCTATTTTAACCATTATTGGAACAGCTTAAAAGACATTAAAAGGATCTTAAACACGGATTTCACGACCGAAAATTCGAGATCGCATTGTTGAGGTGATTCCAATACTTTTCATCCTTATACTAAAGTGAAGCACTACTATTATATATATATATATATAATATACAGGGCTTGATATTATCATTTATACACCAAAAATAATATACAATATAATAAATATGTTTATTATCTAACAAAAATCTATGATTCCTCCCCCCTCAAATGATCGGCTAGATCCGCACCTGATGTAGCAACAGTATCCATGGCACCGGTAAACACAATGTGCAAGTATAATGGGATCATTACTTCGCAACCTACATGAACTTCATGGCGTTTTTGCCACATCACGTAATCGTCAAGACGTCTATGTATACTTATTAGTATATTCGTAGCATGATGAGAACTCCCCATGGGACTAGATAGTAAGGATTCTCATAACTAATTCAGAGGTGCCCTTGCCAAGTGTCGCTTCCTATATTTACGTCGTGCTCTTAGCACACAGCCGTTTTACGCTGTGAGAATATACATTATTTCCTTATTGGCGCAATATCGCGTTGAATCCAATTAATTTCCTTTCGATGACTACCATCGACAAAATTTGATCTAAAATATTTCTATCTGTTTTTTTCTGCGTATTTCATTTAGGCATCTAATTTCGAAATTCAACCCATGTTTGTTTACATACATTTAATACATTAGAAGCATAATGGGTAATGGTTTCTTCCCTTCACACTTCATTCGCGCACTCGCACTTTGTAATTCCGTTAATGAACGAAGTTTGGTAGAATCATAGCACGTGCGAGGTTGCCAAATGGTCTCATATATGTTTTTATTAACTCAAGATATCGAACAAATGGGTTTATTAACATTTTACTTTTATGCCTGAAAACTGTTACAACGTGCGCCAGTGGTTCGCCTTATTGTGTAACTACGTTATTATCGTAACTATGTTTCCTCTTGGGTTGTTATTCAATGAATGAATACTTGTGATCGCTTTCAATGTAATTCAGGGGCTGAACTTCTTTACATTACGATGTGTTATCGCGTATCAATAATGCAACAAAGAAATAATTCAAGTCAAATAGATGTTTGTTAAGGTATGAAAGACTGAAGCAGTACTTATTGAACTAATATGTTTGAACGAGTGCAAATGCATTAGAAATATAGCATTGTATCTGTTAGGCCGACCAATGGCACTGTGATACTGAAGACACGCACGAAAAACACAGGCTAATAAACATTTTGCTGAAATTGAAGAAAACAGACTTTTGCATAGAGACAGAAAAATATGAAAATGTATTACAGTTTTTATCATAAAGTAATAGCATCATTATAACATTACCAAAAGGAAGTATGTAGCAATTCGTATGCTACTTCAGCTCGTATGTAGCTACTCGTACCCCAAAACATGAGAAACATCTGCCCAAATGTCGGAAAGTAGATCCTTGGTAACTAACTTGATGATGGTATTATGCAAACCTCTATTAAACTGTTTATGCACTAGAGGAACATAATACAACGATTATAATTTTCCTCTGGTCTTGGTAGCTTTCACGTGCCTCTTTCCATTACATTTCTGCGACAACTCTACTCCATCAAGTGGTGGTCTACATACATTATCTCGGGATCTTTATGTTAACCGAATCCATTTCTTCGATACAGCCAAATGAATATTTAAAAAATCAATGCTTCATCTTTCCACAATGTACAGGAAACCTTACAAAATAAAACCTTTCTTTCTGATTCCATTCTTTAATTTTATTCAACACACAAAACCGGTCAGTGCTGATAAACATACCAGATGCAATTTTTATCACTGAATGGATTTCTAACCTAGCCATTGTCACCAGTTCAACCCAACACTCAGGAAATATAAGACTGTTCTTCTTTTCTGTTCTAATATAATTGTAAAGTTCCTGTGAAACTACTTACAACCAGGAACTGTGTCAGGAGATCACATTTTCTGAACTAAGTACGACGATATGGGATTGGAGAAAAACTAACTGCAATATCTCATTAGGTAATGCTTTGCTGGTCTGGCAAGACCACAGCACCAACGCGATAGATGTCAGTTAGCCCGATTTTGTTATTACTCCCAGGTGGGTTTTGAAAATTTTAAGACATTCAAAATCCATTTTTTTCAAACATCATTCTTCTTCAATGATATGTTTCGCAGAAGAGCATCCCCCACACTAAGCAACAACTTGTAACTAGTTTTTTGGGTGTATGCCTTCAATACTATGATATTTTACTTTCTTGAATACATACTTTCTTTACATTCACTGAGTACATACGTAATATAAGAGAATGTTACGTAATGCTGCGGAAAGTTAATTTTGAGATTTTAACGAAAAAACACGACTTGGAAGTCCCTGAAAAAATGTTTTTTAGAAAGTCCGTCCATCTGCCTCCCTGCGTGTCGGTCCATCTGTATGCGAACAACATTAGCGGTTAAACTAGTAGAATTTTTAAATAGTGGTGTTAAAAACACGTACTTTCGCAAAATAATGCGAAAAGTACTCAAATTTTCTAAAAATTGTTCATGACCTCATTTCAAAATCTGTCTTTAACAGGAACTGTTCTCTTAAATGTCATTCACACTATCCAACAACATTTTATAAAAAAAAAGATGGAGCCATTTGTTTGAAAATTTGGAAATGTCTCAGGGACTTCATGTAAAGTGCTCCCAAAAATTAAAATATTGGTTTTAAATTCAAGGGCCGCTACATCAGCCAGATCGAATGGCGGAAAATAAATTTTGTGAAAATATGCTGAACGGTTTAGCTTCAATCATTGTTCACAGACAGACGGACGAATAAGCAGACGTTTTTCCGTCATTTGATTTTTCGGTATCAAGGGCCTACAAGACATGGATTCCGGCTATACCATTTAGACAATTTAGACCTGGCTATACTACGTAAATTTAGATTTTTTCTAAATTTAGCTTGTGGATTTATCCACTTTTTCGTTGGCAGGGCCCGGCAATAAGCCGAAAATTTGCCGTTTTTCTGCGCAGCATTATACAACTTTCTCTCTACTTCGTAAAAAAGGAAAAACATTATAGAATTTTGATGTTGTGCCGAGTAGATGCGCAGCTTTTTGGTGAGACACCTCTAGTTTTCACAAGCACCCATGCCATTCTATTGTAGTTGGCCGTTAAAGCACAGGCTCCGTGTCACGGCGGAGGTTCGTGTGAGGCGACGTGTGCAGGCAAGAGCGGGGCCTCTGTCGCTGCTGGAGGAGACGCGAGCTGCAGCTGCCGCCGGAGAGTGGGGAGGCGGTCTAAAAACGGCTCCTTGGACGCAGCCGCTGCGAGAGAATTAGGAGCGGGGGAAAGGCGAACGCGGCCACGCAGCGGCATTCAAGCACGGACGGACGGTTGGGATCACAGCGGGAACGCCATCTTTTTCATCTTGGACGGCTCTGTCAGGGGGCGCGGGGGCGATGCGTCATCTCAAGTGGTTTCAAGTAGTATGCGTATCGAGAAGTTTTAAACAAAATCATTTTCTTAACTCTTAGACTGCAAAGAGTATCAAATTGATGAAGATTTTTCCCATCTGGCGAGGCAATGTGTATATTCCGATGCAAGTTACACTATGTAAAGTAGCGGGTGTGGCCTGGTAGTG
>JAHLJT010009419.1:17618127-17659983 GCA_031308135.1 Acheta domesticus | reverse complement strand
TAATTTTGAGATTAACATACGTGGCCGTTAAAGGGAGTTTACGTAACGACGTTTAAACTAGACCACGTGAGTCCAACTTCCAAGGCCATAAGGGCGACAACGAAAACATTTAATGTGGTTGTGGGACAAATTTTCAGTACTCGGATGATCCATACGTGATTCTGAATAGTTGATATCGGTATTTTGCCTTACTATGAAACAACGGGGGGGGGGGTCATGGAACCCTGCGTAATACCAGACCGTACCATGCATAACGCAGTGAAACACATTGGGACGATTTTGAATTTCTTATTTTACTAGGAAAAGGCAAATCCTTAAATCCAAAGAACCTATTTTCACATAAAGGCGATGTTGACCACGGCAGAGCGCGCGCGCTAGGCGCACGGTGTTCTTGCCCGACATAAGTGCAACGGACTTTCACATTTGACTAATTACCTTTCACGGGCCACAATAAATGACACCGTGGGTGACCAGTTGGACTGGACACAACTAGACAAAAAATGCGCTTTCAATATGAACGGAATCGCGAAGACTAAGACTTCTCGAAGACTAAAAACGCACTTAGAAACAAAGATTGAAGACAGAATCGGTTTAGTAATGTTTTTATCTGTATGAGGTATCGAAATTTTCAGGACGTTCTCAACCTAGACAAGTTAGCAGCATGTATTATTATGCCATTATAAATTGGCAATTTTAAATTGGCAATATGGTGTGGACTTACTTTTTTTCCCTTAGGGCTTTTATCCAGCCGAATGCCGGTTACCCTTTAGGTTTCCATGGGACGTCTATTCAACGGTCCACCAATATTATACTTTGGCAACATCCTAATCAGTTTTTTTATCACTAATCTGTTTCTTTGTAAGCATTCTTCTTCGTCTGCATTATTTTCCTTCTTCATCAACATCGTTTGTTATTAAAATTATTTTTGTTCTTCATCTTTTGTGGCACGGCAACGAGCAGAAGGATGACTTTTACACATTTATATGTACAATTCATTTCTGTAATCTGTAAGGCTGCTCGTTGAGTTTCATTAAATTATTATACCATATTGTCGAATAGAATGGACTGCATTCTTCAATTGCAGCAACAATAAAAAAAACGAAAAATTATCATCGGGGTTACTTACAGTACTAATATTCCAGAACACCCGACGATTCGTTACAATTATTCCGTTCAGCAAATCTTCTTTCACCGTTTTGTTGAATATATTATTATTCATGTTAAAACATTACAACGAGAATACGAAACATGATGTTTTTAAAAGAGCGACAGATTTAAAAAAACACATTTGGATTCGAGAAATTTTAGAATTCGAGAATAGGATTCAAAAATTTTAGAAGTACATTTTGCTCAAGAATCCAAAATATTGGTATCTATTTGACTATTATTAGATAATTAAGTTGATTTTGCGAACCATTTACTATTAAAAAATATAGATAAGCAAGCTTTCTATTTCTAGTCTTTCATTTCATGAGAACTTTCTTAATGTAACTGACAATATTACAATATAAAATTTTAGTTTCTCAAGCCAATGTGTTGCTAAACAATCTTAAATTGTCCTATGACTCAAAGTGAATGGAGCTAGTGTAGGAAAAGTACTGCAAAATCAAGAGAAACGTGCAATTACGCAGTTAGGCCAAGGCTGTAGAACGAAAAGTGTTATTGAAGTGCATTTTTACTTTCTCGTGCCCAGTAATTACGAAAAAAGACGCAGTATATTTACTATCTCGAATACGTACGTATGTATGGCGTAATATACGTAGTATAAAGTTATCTAATACCGAGGTAAACTGATGTCGAGATTTTAAGGAAAATACAGATTTTGAGGTCCCCTATTACTGTCTGTCTGGCAGACAGGGAGATTGGCAGACTGCTACAAATACATACATATAAATACAAAATACATATAGTGCTCATATGTATTTTGTATTTATATATATATATATATATATATATATATATGTATTTGTATTTTATGTAGCCCTGATGAAGGTCAAATATACGACCGAAACGCCGGCAATGTAAGACGTCTTATTACTAAGTTGACCCAAACTCATGAACCTCACAATCATTATTACTACGGGTCAAGAATCATCGAACGTAATGGATGAATGGTCGTCGCGGAGACGGTCGTGGAGGAAGGGGGCAAGGTGGCTGCGGAGGTCGCCGCGGCGAAGGATGCGGAGGTGCAGAAGGTGGCCGCGGCGTGGCGGGGGAGGGGGGAGGGGGGGGGGGGGAGGGGAGGGCGGTTGCGGCCGAGGGCAACGACCGGGAGCGCTCCGCCCTGCGCGCGCCGCAGCCGCCCGCGCGGCAGCCCGTGCACTGCAGGCGCGTGCGCCCTCGCGCTCCGGAGCCGCTCCCGCAGGCAGCGCCGCCCACAGCCAACGCGGCGAGGGCCCGTTATGCCGCCGCTGCAGGGTTAGAGGGTGTCAGGTCATACGGAGTTTTAGCGCCACGCGTAAGGTAGCGGCGTTATGGCGGGACCACACGATGCGTCTTTTCTGTGCGTCACGGAAAAATTATTTTGAATACAATGGCATGCGCAAAGTTGAAAGACGAACGTTCAACACAGCGCACGTGCGCTACCTTGTCCACACGGTGCAACACTGAGCGGTGCTTGTTCTGTTCTGTACAATGGATCCAGCTATTTGCACGGCAATTTCGGCAGATTATTTTATAATCAGTAGAAAGAAGAGAAAAGCTTCCTTTTCTCTATAATCTTGAATGAACTGAAGAGTGAGTTCTTGGTTTTCAAGATGCATTCTGAAAATACACAACCTTAAATGAAAGCTATTGCATTTAATTGTTTCAGTTTATAACTTATTACGTTAATCTCGAAAACTGACATTACCGTAAAAATAAAATAAGAATTAGGGAGAATTAATATTCTTCTCTTGTCACTGCAACACACCGAATAGAAAGGGAAATATTCACATTTATTTTTACTAGTTTTCATTATTTATCTTCATAAATGTTAGTATTGAAAATTGATATTACCGTAAATATATAATAAAGTAATATTCTGCAACAAATTCGCAATAAAACACAGGGGGGCGGTACAAAATAACTCAGAAGACTACCAAAGAACTCTTCCAGCTCGGTATTCCGGATGACTTCGCTATGAAATACACGTTCTTCGGAAGAAACGCACGAGAAAAAAGAACGAGATTCCCGTCAGTTCTGGGAAGCTTGCGCTATTGCATGCGTCCATCGTTTTGACGAAAGGACGCATGCCCCAAACGCATGCGCTACGTGCGCTAGACGCATGCGTTGGACGCATGCGCAAAATTGAACGAAAAGACGCATCGTGTGGAGGCACCTTTATGCACTAACAGTCACGTGACGGACCTTGAAGTCATAACGTCTTACCTTACGCCAAAGGTACGACCTTATACCTTCATAAATCGTGCACGCCTGCAGGAGTCTCTACGATCACTTTACAAGCGGCAAAATTGTCGCCGAAAAACAGGAAAGGGTGCATTTTTCCATCTCTGATAATCCGATTGTCGTATGTGAAGCAGTAAAAATTATTCCTTACCAACTCCAAAATGCTGGCAAGAATTAACGGGAAATATTGAAGAGGTGTCAGGAAAGAAATTCACGAAAAAGAAGTTGAAATCATATCTTCGGGTTACGTTATGTCGTATGCTCATAACGAACGCTGTTTTAAGATACTTCCTACTTTCTCAAGAAAAACCGATTCAAAATTCCAGACTGCATACTCATCGCGGTGGGCCAGAAAATCTAAAATTCCCTGCACAATGTAGATTTGTTATATTCTTAACTCATAACGTGATTGAAATGTCTCACCACTATCCTACACTCTTTGACATATTACGCAACTTCTATGTTCAACGCTTGAAATGCTTTTTCATAACGCATAGCGCGATGACGCTATTTGCTAAATCTCTTCTGAACGTCGTTCATCAGGACCGTATAAAGTCGCCAGTCACGTGATCAATAGAATTTAAGGAAGTCTCCTTAAGCCTGGTGCTAAAACTCCCTATTAGGTCTAATGATAGAAGGTCTAATTTTAAACTCTAATGTGAGAAGGCCTATCAATACACATCTAATGAAAATTTGTCTAATCTAATTTTTAAAAATGTCTAATAATATTTTGTGTAGTTGTCAAAAATATCTAATAAACTTAGTCTATCGGACACGAATGTTGAATCTATTATGCTGTAACAGATACGTAACAAAATATGGTTCACATATCATTACGTCAGTATGTTATAGTCTGAAATGAAATCACAATTGTCATGATACACTTTAATTCAGGAAGTACGTAATGTACATAAAATTATACAGGTGTTAAAAAATTCAGTCTGTAGCTCAAAGACCAAAGGTATAAGTCGATATCACCACGATCTTTATAATTTTGGTAATTTGCTAATATTCAAAAATTTTGAAAATTTAATTGACATTGTTAAAATATACTCTTTTTGTTCTCAGGTTTGAAAATGAAATTGAAACTTTGCTCTTACACCTTTATATATCTGTTAGACCTTCGGTGTTTATGTCTATTAGAGCTAATTAACTGAACCTTCTAATCGTAGACCTCATTTGGTATTAGATCCTCTGTCGCGTAGACCTTATGTCGCATTAGACGTGGTTCGCAATAGACGTCCTGAACATTAGACCTAACGAGTACTAGACCTTTGTCCATGGACCTAACGTTCTGAAACCTGCTGCAGTTCTGTGGTCACGAGGAAAAACCGCCTCTACAACTGTAGACATAAAATATGTAGACGAAATATGTAGAAATAAAACTGTAGACGATATATAACGCTCTTATTATGCAAAATTGAACTAAAATATGAATGTTGATATGTTATGTGATATCTCCTGCATCTACTCATATTTGGTTGAAGCGATTTTGCTGAAAATATGACAAGCTGTTCAAAAGTGAAGAGATTGCGAGATTGCGTTTTGACATTAGTGATTTCAGAGACAAAAAAATTGAAATTGAAATTATTTTGTAAATATTTTGTTTTTGAATAAGAATTATTCGTACTTTAGTATTTAGCTAACTTTTTTCGCCTAAGTGCCAAACCAATCAGAAACCAAACATCAGATCGTATATATCATGGGTGCTTATTTGTATTTTAACACTTCTGTGATAAGTTCATTCTCTGAAAGTCAGATACATAGGGGATGAATATTCTCATTAAAGAATGATCATTCCATTATAGCACTTACCGATTCTATATTTACTCGATAACTCAATTTCTTCACCGGTCTGTGTCGTCAGTCATTTAATGATTCCTTGAATCAAGAACTTTATGCTTTGTGTTAATAAGTTATAATTAAAATAAACTTGTTTTACGAAAAAAAGTAGAAAATATGCCGATTACGTCAAAATACATCAAAAAAGTACAAAATGAGCATAGTGTGTAAAAAGATTACTATCCCAGATTCAATATTTAGTCATGAGATTATAAATTTTAAGCTTTTTATAGATAAGGCAAATAACAAAAATTTGTAAAAGCACGAACTTCCTAGCTTTAGTCATACTTTTTCTCTGTCAATTTCTCTCCCTCTCTCTCTCTCTCCCTCTCTTTCTCTCTCTCTTTCGCGCTCTCTCTCTCTTTCGCTCTCTCTCGTTTCCGCGCTGCCTATCCACCACCTCAGCTCTCATTCATTTCCTCTCATAAAGCGAGCAATATGTTGTAATTGTTATTTACTTCATCCACAGGGAAAATGACCCCATACTCTAAAAATCTCCAGTGTAGCAGATTCTTATCTCCTTTTCTTCTTCTCATCGGTATCTCGTAATCTCGGTATTCGATAATTTTCGCGTTCATATTTGAAAAATTGAGGTTCTCTAATGTATGCACTTCATCTCTTCTGCAAGTATGCATTTATGAGACGCACAAATTTAGAACTAATGAGTGATGATGAAACGAAAGCATGGTTCAGGTCTGGGGGAGAGGGAAAGAAAAGTTAAACATTTGGTCTAACAAAGAGATGGGTAAGCAACTTATCTAGAAAGGTAGAATAAAAATGGGCAAACCCAAAGGACATGATATACAGCTCTAATATTATCAAAATTTAAAATTTAATCAAAATCTCAAGATATCAAAAAAAGGACGAGTCGTTAACTTCTGAAGTACTCTGGTATTTGGAGAAGGCGATCAGCTAATCATAGTTAATATGTCGCCAATACCAAGCAACGGTTCTGGCTGCCAATACCAAGCAACGGTTCATCCTGCCTCTAGCTCAACGTCTCCTTCTTCTTCTTCTTCTTCTTCTTCCTCCTCCTCCTCCTCTTTTTCGTCTTTCGTATACAGGAATATACCGTGTAATTGTTTTTTACACAGATAAAAGCAATGTACTCACATTCTAAAAATCCTCAAAATACAAAAACTCCTCAAGACCAAGTATGCGCCTCCTCAAGACCAGATAGTATTGTATTTTGAATGCGAGCACTGTTTATTCCAAAGAATTTTCGAGACGTTTCTTTATCGCTGTGAGCACACTCCTAACCTGAAGTGTTCTTGCTGATAAAATAAGGTCGCAAAAAGTGCGTTGTTCCAGACACATGGATAGAGAGCCTTGTTGACATGAAACGCAATATTGTGCTTGGTCTACCTTGAAAGTTTATGTAGTGTGGTAATAGTCTTATGCAATAAGAAACCTGTTCTTGCAAGCTCACCTGATAGTCAGTGATCTTCTAGGAAGTGAAATTAGCATAGTGCCATAACGCGTGAAACAATATAATTAGTGCATCTGGGAAACCATTTAATAAAACCAGAAGGGTTCGTCTAACACCATCATTAGCTCTAGAAAATTACGATGGTATTCATGGCCAACCTTTAGGGAAATCGTAGCCAATATTCGGAGTGAAAAGTCGGGGGTCATCCCGCATACGACTCTGTAGAGTAGAGTGGCGCTGGTGAGGTAATGAATAGCGTAACCGCAATCCACCGCTGGGGCCGAGTTCGATTCCCTGCCAATTCATGTGGATAGATGAAGTGAGTTGTCCGTAGGTTTTTGTACTGTTCTCTCGTTTTCTCTCCATTCCATCATCTTTCCCCCATCCCTTCAATACCGTTCACATCATCATTATCGCTTATCATTAGATCATTACTCATAGGGTTGAATGACCTTAGAGACTGAAGGACCTCTAAACTGCAACTAATAATAATAATAATAATAATAATAATAATAATAATAATAACAACAACACTGCTCAACAAAAAAACTTTTTTTACTTGCCTAGTATTTTGCAACGGATTTATAGTAAATCTGGTACGCTGAATCCAGATATGTCATTAGTTTCGTTGAATTGGCTCTAGGCTTTGTGCTATGAACATTGTAATGAATGACGCTATCACAAAACTCACAGCATCTAATTCAAATATCTGTCTTTATACAAACACTGTTGTTTTTTCATTTTAAACTTTGAATGTCGCATTCTTTGCAGAATACTTTAATTGAACTTCGTTTTATTGATACATTTTCTTTTGTTACAAAACAATGAGTTATTCAGGAAGACGTTGTTTAAACGACTTTGATGTATTTGACTATATTTGTGGGGAATTTACGCTACAAAATCAGAAAGGATATACAGTAATCCCTCGACCTTCGCGGATTCGCTATTCGTGAGTTCCGAACATTCGCGATTAGAGAAATGCTCCCGGTTTTAACATTCGCGAGTGTGTATTTTGGTCGTACATTTTCTTTAAAAGCGAGCACATTCCTTGATCATCGTCTGTGAAACGAACTCGGCAGACCTCGGAGCTCGCACTATAACTTTCTTCAAAAATTACACAGATGAAATGTCAATTCACATTTATAAAATAACTCAATTGTAAAATAATTAAATTCAGTTGCGCCAAATTGGAGATAATGGTTTTGGCCAAATGAACAGAAAAGCCATTCAGGATCGGTGCAACTCTCATGATAATGAGCTCATTGTAGAGAAGCTTTGGGAAATCATCAGTGAAGAAAACCTCATCTACGGTAATGATGAAGTAACGGAACGAAACTGCGTCCTGAAGCAACTTCAATGTCAAAACTGTTGATGGCGTTCTAAAATCAACAAGCTCTGTTGGATGTGACATTCGAATGTGATCCAAACATGGAAATAACTTCGAAATATAAGAGAGAATAGAAGCAGCAACTCTTTCATACTTAGATATAAGAACAGCGAGAAAGGTGATAAAATAAAAAAAATAGCAAATCCTATATCCGATCATTTTCAACTTCGAAATAAGTTTCAAACATTATTTTATTTCTTCATTTTGGAATGTTAATTGTGAATTCTGTTTGTAGTAGCGCTTAATCAGTTTTACTGTAATTGATTGTCAGATTTTTTCTTTCTTATTTAAACTTTTTCGATATTCAAAAACCTAACCCACCTTTCTTCATTAAAAGATTGACTTAACATAACCGGATTCAACATTCACAGTGTTTTTGGGAACCTAACTCTCGCAAATGTTGAGGGATTACTGTATTAAAAACTTTATAGAAAGAACATACGAAACATATTTTGGTATAAAGTGGATGATCAAGATAAGTTGTGGCCTCAGTAGAAAACTGAATAGTTTAAATTTGGTGTACCGATGGTATGGCGAGAGCCCTAAAATCATCATGATGATTGCCATTTTTGTTCTGTAAACGTAAAAACCTTCAATCGTTACAAGAAAAAGAACTGGGAGTACCTTGATTTGAAATCAGCAAAGCGACGTGTGTCACATGGACCTGATGTTCACCACACTCACTGGAACTCCCGGGTCTGATAGTGAGGACATACAGATTCTGGGATGCAATTCAGAAGTTGGCAGTGGCAGTGAATACAATGGAAGTGTTTTTACAAAAGAGCATTTCCCCCAAGATAAGCTTAGTTATTGAACGTGAACGCGACAGTGGCGTAGCGTGACTCGCACGTTTGGGAATGCTCAACAATAACACACAAAATGTCTCTATCAACTACTTCATCTAACAGGCGAACGCAACACAATGCAGATGCACTGGAACTACTTCCACGATCTCGATTGCTTACGACGGTGTAGGCGCTTCCCACAAAATCCTCACAGCAATCAGGACTGCCGATGTCTTGAAAGCAAATGATACAATGGCTCAGCTTTAATTCTTATACGCGAATGGCAATGAGACCACTTCTTAATTTATACATTGCAGACTAAAATAATATGTAATCTATTTAAGGGATAATTCAATTTCTTGGATATTAATTAAGAATAGTAGACAGGCACTATTTCTACAGTTTGTACCCATGACCAAGCGGGGACTCCCGAGTGAGAGAGAGAAAGATAATTTACTGACCGCCTGAAGTGTGCTGCGCTCTCGTGCACAAACGAGCTTCTTTCCGCAGTAGACGCTAGGGTAAAGCAGTCGGTTTTCCCTGGGCCAGGGGTGAAGAGAGGAGAGGGGAACCTCGCCATCTGCGCATGCGTCATTGCTCGTCGCAATCGCGCGGCAGACGCTAGAAGCATTTTAGCATCCAACCAATCACAGGCCACCGTCAACAACCCGCCGAATTCAATCATAGGAAATCAATTAATTAATACAAAACGTGTTTCGCTCAGCGGACCTCTTGTAAGATTATCAATACAGTACTTAGGGTTCTTTATTAATATTATATACGGGGATGCTCAGCATCTCAGCGTCCCCTGACGCTACACCACTGGATCGCGACCTCAGTTTGCTAAACCAAGTAGCTGAACTTTTAGCATCCAGACTAAAAGAAAAGTAATGTCTTATACTGGAAGCGAAATAACACTTTACTGGTTACTGGTTTAATAGTTGTCAAGAACGTTTTGGGTAATCATAAAGCTGAAAATTATGCAAAACTGGTGCAAGACTTGCTTTTAAACTTTCAAACCTTGGGTGCAACTACGAGCACTAAGGTACACTAGACACATTTCCAGAAATTGGCAATATGTGTGAGGAACAGAGTGGGTGGTTCCATCAAGAAATAACGGTAAATGGAAGCCAGATATCAGGACAGATGGAATTCGCACAATGGCAGACTACTACTGAAACTATCGTGATTGCCCTGATTTGCTGCATAAAAGGATTTTATAATATGTTTTGTGATTCTTTTCAGGCTGTAAATATAAATATATTGAATATATTAATATGTATTTCAAGAGTTTAATTTTGTATAAATGGGCATATCTAATTACATTTAATTCAAGTTTTATGCAATTTACGAATAGACTGTACTCAATAAAATAAAATAATATTTTTCGATCCAATTGTCATTATCTCAAAAACTATAGCCAATCTTCCAAAACCAATGCCATATTTGGAATCTGTGCATTAAACATTCCCTAAAATGGCTTTAAATTGTTTGGCAAGAAAATGAGCGTTGACCAGTGTAATAGCTCTTATGTTATGGAAAGGGGTGCGTTCGCCTTTTTAGCCATAAATAAAACAACCTTTCAGATCAGATTCTAGAAACGCAAATTCCATTTCTTAATTCGCAGTCACGCATAGACGGCTGGCAACAGTCTGAGGGGATGTGACCAGAAAATTAATTATCTCTGACTGCTTGTAGATACTCAACTGCAACACTTGTATCGTGTCAAACTCTTAGAATATAAATAACATATCAACTATTACAAGGGTTCGTTCCAGGAATTTCAGAAACAGGGAGCTAAATGAAATCAATTTTGTCTCAAGACACAAAGCTATATATTGTTCGATTGGTGGATGAACGAACCTACGAATTTTGACTGTCATTTTGCAGTTTACATTCTTCACGTCAAATATGTTTATAAGAGGCAAAGTGCATCGGGGTTAGCGCAGAGTGAATGTGGATCTGCAAAACAAGGACATTGTAGTTCCAAATTTTATTGAACGACACAAATGACTAGGTGAATAATAGCCAAAAAACCTCAAACGTAAATTTTTACTTTTTCAAAAATTGAAAAGTAGAGAGAAGTTATGTTGTATTAGGCTAGGTTACATTGATTAATTTGCTTCGATTTCAATTTCAGTTTCTCTTTTTTCCACATTTTTTATGCCATCATTCCGTGTGTTTATGTGATGTCTTTCTTTTATGCCTAGTTACAAACCCCTTCACCATTTAACGAGTCCTACTCCATATGTTGAAGCAAGAAAGCTTGGACGCACATCTCAGCACAACTAAACAATGGGAGGTGTTCATGGGTATGATTTGGCAGTTAAATAAGAGCTACATGGGTTTATGAAATGGCTACCGTGCCACTAACTCTGAAAATACTCATACTTTTTGTGGGATTCGAACTCACGCCCTCGGTACATTGGCTTCTCCTTCAATGCATACCCTAGTCAGTCTAAACAGTGGTATGGAGTGATAAATGATAGTTGGGATGTAAGATGTGGATCTCTGAAATGGTTATCATGCCACAAACACAAGATGGAAACAGCCAAACCTTATCCGGGATTCCCACCAACATTCTTCTGCGGTCAGATCACTTCCCTTCCTAACTCTGCTACGTACGACTACCTCAAATGCAACGCGTTTATAATAAATAACCGTAACAGCTTCTACTCTTAATATAATAAATGCAACTTAATTATAGAACAAAATGAAGACATAAGAGAGGAAACGTCGTTTTCACACTCATTGCATTGTGTAATTAGTGTATACATCTAACCGTGTTGTAAATGTATACAGCCCTGAGGATGGGGAAATAAAACTCCGAAACGTCGGCTAACTGACATAAATTTCAATTATTGGACTAATAGGCTACTCATGAACCACGTAATGGATTCCACTAAAGATGGTCATGAAATACAGCAGAAATAGAATTAGTTTTGCCGTTAATGTGTGCATAGTTGATATGTGTTAATAGTTAATTATATGTTAATAATTATTAGAATTAGTTTAATGATAATGAAATTAAAGTTGTTTTGATAATAATTTTCTAATTTCTGTTTCAACTTATCTACCATGCGAAAAATATTTTTCATGTTGTAACGTGGCATCACCGTGGAAAATGTCATTTCCGGTTCAGAGACTTCAGTAACTGTAAGAAAACTAACTTAACGAGCGCGTACAAGTTCGTAGAAATTGACATTTTTGTAGCATTTTAAGTTTCAGCTACATGCAATAGACTTTTTTGTCAAGTGTCATCAAGTCTAAAGATTTTTGTGATAACTGAATTTTTATTCTTAAACAGAATGAGAATTGGACTCATATCAGTTTGTGAGGCACGCGAGTGGTATTGATAAAAGCGCTTGGTCGTAACATTTTCCCCCAAGTTCTTATCTTTTATGTAGAAGCTTTGGGGTCATAGTCACTTTAGGAATCAATAGCACAGCTGTATGATGCGATGTGCGATATATTTTCTAGAAATCATTAGCAATGGCCCACGAATTTCATATTCGATATTCAATATATTTCTAGGTTTAAAGGACATAGCACTCGTACATTACATTTCACGAGATATTTCTTGTATTAGAAAATAGGAATAATAATCTGATGACGTGATGATAGGGTAATCGGAAATGAATGCAAAATATCTTCTAAATCACAGACCAATCGCCATTATGCGATAGGGGCTATATTCTGACCCTTGGGATCTTTATCTCTTAGGTTAGTTAACGATTTTGTTCTTTATTAGTTCTCTATATTTAGTTCTCTAAACAGGTAGTTAACCATATAGTTCACTATATTAGTACGGAAGGTGAAGATATTTGTGGAAGAAATATTTATATTTACATCATTTAGCGCGTTGATGCATTTTATGTTAATAATGTACTACAATTAAATCGAAAGACTCTCGGTATAATTTTAAAAATAAATTAAGTACTTGCGTCTGAATTTTTTTATTTATTTACGGTCGCATTAACTACGAGGTGATTAGCAATCACTATTGATTAACGTTAGGGGCATGTAACGGTAGGGGTATCGGTTTACTAAATGAAGTGATATGGTGATGATGAGGGGTGAAAGAACGAACACAAATACAACCTTGCACGAGGTGGGACTCGAACCCCGGCGATCCTTCGACCCGAGATCACCATGGCATTACTGTCTTAACGATCTCGACCACCCGGATGGGCTTCGATGTGTTGTTAATCTTGTGCGTGTGTTGTTAACCGAACCAAGCTCAGCTTGCGATCGCCAGTGATCGAAGTACAAACCTGAAACTTAAATCGCTGTACCAAATTCATAGGGATTCATTAGTGTGAGCTCATTCACATCTACATGCTATGCTTTTATACTACACCGTTCAAAATAAACAATTGCGATCGATATTACTCTTCACGCGTGTAAGAGCAGGGGGCACAGCACTTAGGATCTGCATTTACAGAAGATGATAAGTTAGGTATACAATGAAGCGAAGTTGTTTGTCTCCTTGCTTTGCGGAATTCACAGATCGTAACTTGGAATGCGTATATGCGTATAACCTTCCATGTGTAACCTTGAACTCATTCTTATGTTTAGAGTATTGCACTCATGTGTGTAAACAAACAAGGAATGTCATAAAGTGCACACGTCATTTTACGACTGCGTGAATTGTGTGTTCCTTTGCTTATCCTTGATTGCGTAAGGTGCACAAAATCTTTGGAGAAAATACTCTATTATTAAACGCTTTTATTACATATTAATTTTACAGCAAAATGTACCTTTTTGTCTAATACACTAACGTAAATAAAGATGATTTTTGTACAACGCCGTCGACACAAAAAATCCCTCAATATTCTACCAATTGTTTGGAAATTATCTCAAACAGATTTAGGATGAACAATTTAGAATTTAAGAGAGATTGTATTGAAAGCAGAAGGCGCGCATAATACCCACAACACACGTCACCATCGATTGATCGTCTACTGTTTCCGGGCGTGTCAATTGCCAAGGACATTAGTTCTGTAAATGTTGTGCATTTTTTGCGAGTGGTGGCGGTGGGCTTCCCCTGCTGGATGGCGAGATCCGGCGCTACCTTTCGCATCACCAGCGGGGCGCCACGCCAGTCGGGACAAGCTCTCGACCGCTCTCCCGGCATGTGTTGTAGTGTAGAGCATATGTGTGTAAGTGTGTGTAAGAAAGGGTGAGGATAGGGCAGGGAAAAGGAAGGAAAGGCGCGCGGTTCCTGGACCGTTCGTTAAGTTACTCCTCCGGTATTCGCCTGGAGTTGATCGGAGAAACCACGAAGAATACCGATCAGAGGAGGTGGCCGCTAGAATTCTCCTCCAGACAGCGGCTGAATTGGACGCGGTTACTAGCTAGTGTCGAAAATCCTATCACCGTCGGGACTCCAGGGCCTCCTCCTCCTCAGAGGCATTGTAGTTACCTCAGTTGATGCTCCTCAGCCGGTCGCATCAGCATCGAGCTAAATTGTGTATTAAATCAAAACTTGTACCATCTAAGCCCTTAAAACAGATTTTTGCAGAATTTCGAAATCACAAATCAATGTAAACTTAAATTGACTGACATTCTGTGCATTTAGCATCCCGGGTTACAATTTTCTCCCAGTTCATAAACGCTTAGTAATACTAGAACGTTGACGTATATGCAGTTATAAATTGACACACAGTTCAGGGCCTGGCTCTTCGAAGTTTGGTTTCAGTATGAAGCTATCTTCCCTTTCAATGATATTTTAATGGTTTACAAATAGTTAATGTTCGCACGAATGTAACTAGTTATGTTATTAAATAATTATATTTGTAAATTCCAATTATTCAACTTTGAGAACGTATTTAATACTGAGAGAATTTGCAATTCTGTGTCGCCCACCTATCTGCCATGCAATAAGGGAAAACACCGTTTCATGAATGTACAAATTTTTTTAACATATCTAATCTTTGGCCGACCTGGATGGTCGAGGTGCCTAGAGCTTGTGCTGACTCAGCGTCTCGTTCTGAAGGGTCGCGAGTTCGCGTCCCCTGGTGGGTATGATTATTAGTCCCTCGTTTTTAACGTATGTTGAAAAAGTTAATTTCGTGTTGTGGCGGAAGGCCTCGTGAGTGTGCTGACCACAGACCGAGGAGCTTGCAAGTGTGTCGGTATCTAGTGTATGTTTGAAGGCTAGATTTCTAGAAACTGAATGCCGGTTCGTTTTGGAAGTAAGCTATTGACAATTTACCTTAGGTTAGCGAATAAACAGGTATTAAAAATATGTTCCCTGTGTTTTTATTTTACAAAAAATATCAAAAACGCAACTCGTAAATTCGCTGTGCATGACTTTATTTGATGTGTAACTTTATGCGAAACGATACATTGGATGTAAAATTTTGATATAATCGGATGAGTAAAAAGTTGAAGTAAATGTTATATAAAAATATTTTTGTCATTAGTGCAAGTATGACTCGTCAACTTTTTATAGGCTTAATTGTACCTCATTTTCTCTTTCATGTTTGTAACAGAAAACACAATTGTGAGTGACGGATGATGATGATGGATAATTTTATTTTTTCTCTGACACTTTACCTAACGACGTTGAGACTTCATCCGTTCAGCCATGATCCTACTTGGTTTTTACGATCATTAAATCTCACACCTCAATGTCAAGAGACGTAGTTTTCATTACCTATTTCTTATATTGAGTTGAACGTATTCTCTTTGAGATAACTTATGTACCCCGCCAACAACTTTTTTTGATCTACCTTAATTATTCAAGTTCCAAGTAAGGGTGATGCAGCGAAACGAGCATTTACACCCATCTATTAGTATGTTTACACAAAACTTTTATTCTTTTCAGCATTGCAAAGACTACTAATTACAACGAAACGACATACGTGAACAAAAATGAGTCTTGCCCCGTTCTTTTAAGCGTCACTACAGTGGACACAATGTCACATATCAGGCAGTACCTATTTCATGAAATCTGTTGGTACTTTCAACTTCTCTGGATGATTGTGTGGTTTTACAAGTATATGATAAACATATCCTGAGGAAGGTCCCAACATTTCAACTAAAAGAAACGTCGAAACAATAATTATATTTAATGAACATTCACAATTTGCGGATGACACAGAAATATTCTCTTCTGGTAACTCTATCGTTGAAATCAGAAATAAAACACAAATATACCTCAACTTACTCGATAGCTGGGCATCCAAACTCCAAATAAATCCAAAAAAATCCAACTAATTATGTTTTTAAACTCTCCCTTTACATTGCAACATTTGTTCGAAAATATAGATCGATCTTCTTTATCTATCAATATGAATACCCGGGGATCGAACCCAAGAGGTTACGCCACGAGGCCCCCCTAATACAGCATGGATATGACGTGCAAAGAATTTCGTACTACTATGAAATCGAAAATTTTAAAAGCAGTGAGAACAAATTACAAAGCACATGGAAAAAAAGTGCCTCTTTGCCTGATTAAACGTCCATTAAGGGTAAATTTGCCTAGTAAGTGAACTTATATTATTACTAGGAAAACCCAGCAGACATTGTTCTGCTCTTCATTTCCCTCTTTCCCCTCCCATTTCTTTTTCTGTCTTTCCCTCCCTCACTCTATCCCTTTCTGCCTGTCTCTGTGTGTCTCTGTCTCTGCCGCTCTCTGTCTCTCTCACATTTACTTGCAGATTCTGCACGTCTCTGAGCAGGTGAGGTAAAATTAGGAAGCGCCGGAAGAGCAAAAATGTAATAGAACGTTCAAGAAGAGCTCATTCTGTAGATTACGATGTGAGAAACGTTTATTTGAGGCATTCGGCCGAGTGCAACTAGTTATATTATTAAATGTTTATATTTATAAATTTCAATTATTCAACTTTGGGAATGTATGTACATCCTGAGATAATATGTAATTCGGTGCCGCCCACGCATCTGCCGCGCAATAAGGGCAATTTTGGGGCCTTTGGCCTCAAAAGTTTAGTTTTTAATGCCCTAGAACGCCTCGTTTAGGAGTTATTCAATGATATAGATTCAAAATCCTGCCGATTGTATTGCGAGTTGCATGTGTCGTAAATATTTACTTTTGTTCTACAGCACCATGTAGTGGGTGAAAAAATACGTAAAAGTGCAAAATGGTGTATTTGCAGAGCTCGGAGCTACGAGAAGTAAAGGAGGAATTATTTTTGCTTGGCATTAGCGAGGGTTGTATTACATACCACTGGCGAGATAAGGCTCTTCGATGACTGTTTCGCCCTTCGAAAATCCAGCACCGCAAGTCATGTTTGAACCCTCGAAACTGTGCTTACGAAGCCTCTACATTAACTCCCAACCATAAGTTGTAGGATTATCCAACTTAGGCTGGAAACGTTTCCATTGTTCATCCTCGACATGGGGATGAACTGTTGGACATTTACAAATTTCCCGCCACATTAATGTCTAACGCTATCAACCTTTCTTACGATGTTTATCAATCGTATTTATCAGTTACGTTGTTCCGCTGCTGAACAAATATGAGTCATGTGAGTACGACGGGCAGTGTCGGAGGATTTTTTCTTGCCTGCCATTAGTATTACATTCCTCTGTCGTGAAAAGGCTCGTCGATGATATTTTACCCTTCCAGAAACGAGGTCCGCAAGCCATGTTTAAGCTCACTAACTCGTGTGTAAGAATCCTGTGCATTAACTTCCCAACCATAAGTTCTAGAACTGTCACCTTAGGAATTATGAAATTAGGAAAATTTCACAGAAGTAAAGAGACGTAATCAGAAACAATTTGAACGCGATTATTACCTGTTACTGTACGTGTGAGGCATTATAAATATGCTATTAGTAACAAATTTACATTTAAGCAGGTAAATAGGCATTTTTCGTTCGAATGCTTTGTAATTTTATATGGATGATTTTAAAATTTCAGATTTGATAATGTGACATTCATTGCACGTCATGTCCATATTTATTGAAGCCACAAGTTCAGTTTTTACTAACGACACTGAACACCTGTTTTTAGTATCAGTCCATTTGGTGGGATTGTAGTATGAACGCAGCGATTATGTGGATCTAGGTTTTACTAGACTTAAAAATTTACATGAATCTTTGATCCGTAAAACCTTCCTTCACCTTTCGAAGTTTTACGATACAACTGGCCTACAATGAGTGAGAATGTTTTATGTAGAATACGGAACATACCATCAAAGGTGGGAGAAGTGGTAACCCTAATTAGAGCCGGCTCTTTGTATTAATAATGAACGACGCATTTATGTATATGATAGCAACTAAAATGAAAGCAGACCTCAATATTGATGGTTCATTGCACTTCTTCACAGCGTCAGTTACGAAAAGAAATCGTGAAATGAAAGTCTTCTGTTTCTTCCGTGGTCTGTGTTTCCACTCGGACGAATGCAAAGTGTACCGAACTACGTGACGAATACCAACGTGATGTCACGTTTGAGAAAAAGTTAAGAGAGAAAGAGTTTAAAGATGGAACGTGAGCTTCCAGGCACGACATTGTTTTTTAATTGCTTCTCACTAGGTAGATAGAAAGTCCACTTTCTGTATGGGTAATAAAAGAGTATTATTGTTGATTTATATTCAAAACGTAACTTCGCTTTCGTTAGTGGGTCGTAATCTGAGGGATACAGGAAATGGGTTTTATAATAAACTAGTGATAAAGAGAAGTAAAAAATGAGACTTGCGCCATTCTTTTAGGCAAACCTTGTTCTGTCCATGAAAGAAAAATCAAAGTAAAAAATTGACGTGTTTTTTGGAAAAAAATTCTCAATATTTGCATTAACTTTGAGCAGAATTTAGGCAAACAACACAATTTTTTCAAAAAATTGTAGATGAGCTTTTTTAAAGATAAGAAGTTTTACAACCAATTTCATTTATATATATATATATATATATATATATATATATATATATATATATATATTATCAATGTTGAACCTTTGCAATGTTCATTTTTTGTAATTTTCGAAAATACAGAGTTCGCCAGAACTGGGACATGTGCCAGTTCTTTAACCGTCCTTTGATACAAACGAGGAGAAAATTTAAATACAAAATTTGGAGTAGTTTTTGGGAAAGAAATTGATTAAATATTTACTATATTTCAGGCAAAATGACACAAAATCTACTCTTTTTAAGGAAGTTGTAACTGACCTTATTTTAGGAGAAAACATTTCTTTCACGAAAAATCTCAATTTTAATTTATAATTGAAGGAATATCCCCAAAAATGTTGTACTTTTGCAATTTCCAAAAAATCAGACATTTCAATGAAAATGAGAGCTGAACCATTCTTTTAGTTGTTCTTTACGCTGCTGTCAAAAACAAAGTTTAATCCAAAAATTTGGAACCATTTTCGACAATATTTTATGAATGTTTTTGAGGTTAGATATAAAGTACCTCCTAAAAACAAAATAACACTTTTCATCTCAGAAAGCCTCGAGCTGCTTTAAATCGATCCAGGAATATCAGTTTTGGAGCAAATCGACTGAACGATTTTGGCGCTAGCATTGACCACACACAGTCGCCGGCTGGAGAGACAGGTAGACATTTTAGCGTCAATCGATTTTTCAGTATCAAAGACCAACAAAATATGCATTCTGGCTACATAACGTGTTAGAGGAAGTAATTTACTGTATTTAGAAACAAGATTTATTCATTTTCTCGTTACCAGGGCCCCGTAAGAATTTTTTGTAGAAAATTAGCCATTTTCCGGCGCACGATTACAATACTTTCTCTTATGAAATAAGAATGCACTGTTTTTTTTATTTATTTATTTGTTTATTTATTGATTTCCTTGATCAATCTAACTTTACCTTGACAAAACTATGTATGAATCGCAGTCTTTTACCCATTTGTTTCTAAATTATTTACATTGAAATACACATTATTTGATCTTACTATTGACTCAATTCATACTGCGAGAGTTTTGTGCAATGAATTTTCCTGAAAAGGTTTTTTCGCGAAAAACATATAATTATATACGTTTTCCTTCTCGTAATTATAATCATGTCGATAATGATCATTATAATCATGATCATCAGCATCCTTATTCCCGAAATTAAGCAAAGGAGGAGGGTTACATCTTGTGTCCTGCCCTTTTTACCAAGAGTTCACTTTGGTGGTTTCCGTTCACCCCATATAAAGGGTTTCTTCCTCTGGTGAGAGTGGATTTTTATTTCAGAACGAAGGTGAGGGAGGAGACATCAGCATGCCGATAGTTATAGTTTTTCATTGCTTTCCTCTGCATGAATGATTCCTTTCTCTAATAATGATGATGAATTTAATTCCAGTCTAAGTTTCAAGCGTAAGCGAGAGAGAAGTTTTTAGATCTTTTTGTTCTCCTCTTTATTCGGTAAGTGGACAGAGTGGTTGTTTTTCATTGTCTTCCGCTAAATGGATGATAGAAATTGTGGCTATTAATTATGATGAGATATTAATGATTTTAGGTAGGATACACAAGGACATGCGAAGTGTATAACCCATGAATTACGCAGTAGGAAACACTGACGCATTATGCGGTACTTGAACCCGCAGAACTGAACTCCTGGAACTTTGGCACAGCACCACTACCCCGCGTCACGGAGACGGGTTTTCTTCTCACAACCTTTTTCTGGCGCTTCTTAGAGTAAGAACATTCCGGGCGGAAGGCTTAGCGATGTCGTGCACCAACAAAGTCTCAAGGTCGCATGCACCTTCTCCCACCCCGCAGATTATCAATTTCTGCAAACGACAATGGAGCACGCGAACCCTAGATTTTTTTCTTGAAGGTAAAGTTAGATTTCTACAAAGCTTGCAAATTCACAGCAAAATAAAATTGACTGTCTTCGGAGGACGCGTCATAATTGATTGATTTGTGATTCCGGGCAGGCCAATTTCTATGGTTGTTAGTCCCGTCAGTGTAGTGCATGGAGATGGTGATATTCTTCTCCTGCTTGAAAGTGAGATCCAGCACCCCCTTCATGTTCATTTGCGGTTTCCCTAACGAAGCATTACCACCCCTTTCGGCATTACCTCTAAGCTCAGGACCAGTCTCAGGACATATTTGGTAATGTAGTAAATGTTTGCGTACAAAGAGGAGAGGTGGGATTAAGGACGAGGAAGACCAGATAGAGCAGTGTACTCCCGTTCGATGCCACGAGTGAGAGTACGTGGTACGAGTGCCACGACGAAATCGCCCCTCCACGTAGTTCATAACCCCGCCACCAAAGACAACATCCCTAGTATAAAACGGCGGGGTTACTAATAGTTCCCTTTCACGACGCTAGTTGCGCAGAGACGCTCGTGGCATGGCACGATGCCGCAACACGTGCCACTGCCACCAGTAGCAGACCTGACACTACTGAGATAGAGTGTAGTCTATGGCCCGTTTGCTAAGGGACTGCTTTGAAATTCTCTGTATGTCCCTAGGTCAACGCGACACAAATATATTTCGCGACGGCGGGCACCGAGAGATCTTGAACAGGTTCTTACCACACATGCACGTCGTGCATACCGCAGCGAAAGGAGAGCAAAAAGCCAAATGAAGCAGAAACGCCTCGAGAGCAGCTGCTGCTGCAGATATGCTGGAGGTCGACCGGTCACTGAGCTGCACCGCCTTGCCAGTGTCTCAAGGCATTCAAGGAGACTCCAGGCGCCTGTCCTCGTCTTCACCGACTCAGACATCCCACTTCTCCCCTCGTACTGACATACCCTCGCCTCCGGTTTTAACGATGGAAGGAGGAATAGAATGCGACGGGAAGGATTGTGTAATCTGTAATTCAACCTTGTAGATACAGTAGAGACGCGATAATCCGAGGTAATTGGGCCTGATGATAACGCGGTTTACAAAACCTCGGATTACATGGAACAAAGGAAAATACATGATGGAATTTTCAACTACAGTGTATAACGAATGTTAAATTTAATATGCAGATACTATTTAAAATACATGAACGCGAACCGGTCGCTACAATATAACAGACACACTGACACTTGCACGGACCGCCGCAAACGTGAAGTTCCCCCCAACATCCAACAACTTGCCAATCCCGTCAACAGCCGCTCTTGATTATCGACGCTTTTTTTTGTTATATGAGGTCTCTTCAACTACCAGGTCATTAGCGACCACTATTGCATTTAACTTTATGGTATAAGGATGAAACGATATGGCGATGATGGGGGGAGAGGACGAACGCACAACCATGCCCGAAGCGGGTCTCGAACCCGCAACGCCTCGGTCGAGATCATTACGGCACTCCTGCTTTAACGATCTCGGCCACGAGGCCGACATTATCGACGCTTGACGCACATCAGGCCTCCTCTGGTTGCACGGAATCTCGGATTGGGAGGCTCGGATTACCCCCACTCTACTTCGGCTTCATTCCGGGATTGAATTGAGGTAAACCAGGACAGCTCAAATGCAAGAATTGCGGACAGGACTTCCCGCAGTGGGCATTGCAGTTTCCCGCGTGCTTTTCGCCTTCTACTATACTAGAGCCGATTGCGCTCGATGGACTGACTAAACCAGCGGCGGTGGCTCACAGCTAAGGTATGGAAGAAGCCAGATAACGCAGGGAAACACGCTCGGTGGACCACCCACTTCAGGGGCCCATGGAACAGCGTGCCTGTAGAATTATTTTTCAGGCAGCAGTGACATCGGTCTGTTAGCCTGTGTAGAAAATGCGCCGCAGTCAGGACATGGACTTAGGGTCGCTCTGTTGCACATCATTAAACAAGCTCACGCCGATCCCAGATGGTTGTCCCCATATTCCAACATCCTGCATCTTCCGCTTCGACACTCGCACCCCGACTTCACATTTCCAGCCTCTACCTCTGTACTCGACTTTCGCACTCGACTACTGTCAACAAAACATGGTGTAATAAATACAGGAATAAGTAGGAAATAGCACTTACTATAGCGAGGGAGTGACACCACTCGACCTTCTGTACGTTGTAAAACAGCTGTGTGCCTGCACTCAGTATCGATTTCAGGGCACTGATTTCTACGCAAAGATCTGAACTGGCCCTTTCTTGTCCCACGATGAAGCGCATTTGAATGCAAAAACGGCCGTTCCAGAGGCGTAAATATACAAGTGATCTTCTATAGTACTAATCTCAATAACTTGCTCTTGTAAATGCAGAAGAGAATGCCGATTCAGGCCACATGAACAACGCCAAATCGGAGTTTAAATGTACTTCACGGTGGCGCAAGTTATGCCCAATAAAAAAACTTGTAGAAAACAATGATCTATGAGGACGAAATAAAGATCCCCCGATCCAATATTTGTTTGTAATTTTACTCATTTTATTCGAAACAATTATTACTGTATATTACACTCAGATTCATTAATCATATTACCGCTCCTCCTGGTCGGATAAGAAGATTTTGAAAAAGAAATTCACGTTCTGAAGAAATGTCTTTTTTTTTAACGGATGTATGGGCGAGATCCCAACTGCAATTGCCCCTTCTCCTGGAAACATTTTTCGTACACGCAGTCTTTGCTTCAAACATGTCGCTTCAAATAGCGTTAATACTGCGTCCGAATCACCTGCCCGGCATGTCCTTCCCCTGCCACTTCTCGCATATGCAGTCGCCTCTACGTCAGTGGTGTCAAGGTCACTGGTGGCAGTAGAATACTGGTGGCAGTGGCACGCGTCGTAGCTCCGTAGCATGCCACGAGCTACTCTGCGCAACTAGCGTCGGGAAAGGAAACTATTAGTAACCCCGCTGTTTGACAATAGGGATGGCGTTTGTCTCTGGTGGCGGATGACGAACTACGTGAAGGGCGCTTTCGTCGTGGCACTCGCGCCACGGACTCCCGCTCGTGGCATCGACCTTGACAACACTGCTCTACGTACTCGTCTTGGAGAGCTGCCAATGACACAGGAGCGGAATGCACGTGTGGCCGGCGATGTCCTTCAAACGCGTTGCCAGGAATTGGTTTGATTTAATTGGTTCAGACTTGTAGACGATTTTTTCGACAGGCTCTAAAACAGTTGAACATTGCTGAAGACTTCGCCGCTTTGCAAAATGTATTCTTCCGTCTTAATCATAATGTGTGGACGGTATCAGACTGGATTGCGTTGCTCAAAATGCTTCTAATTATTCTCAAGTTAAGAACATTTCCTGCTGGTTTACCACGAGTCCTTAATGTTACAAGAAGCAGCCGACCACAGAGTTCTACAAAACTCGAGGTCGACAACAACTTGTTTTAAAAATACCACAGATTTTGTGAATGCGAATGCAACTTCTCGTTCTGTGCGAGCAAAGGTATCATTTCTAATTTGTTAAATTTTCCTTATATTCTTGAAATATAGGATCTATAAAAAGATATTCCTTTAAGAGAAGCCTTCTTTAAAGGCATTTTAGTTTTTTAGGTTTGGTGTTTTAGCTCCGTGTCTAAAGTGCGTGAACGCAACAGTGCGTCCATAATTATCCTAAATTATAAAACTATTAAAGTTATTAAATAATCCTTAATTATTTAAATGTAAATGCCCTTTAACATAATTGTATTGAACAAATTTTTGTGTAATGATTGCAGCAATTATTATATTTTTTGTAAAATACCCCTTTCGATCTCGGAATCTTCAACAGAGTGTCCCAGCATTATGCAGAGGAAATGCTGAGAAAGTCTCACATATTTCTTACGAACTAAATGAAGATACATGTTTTGTCCCGTTTACCAAAGTTATTTTCTCATCTAATTATTTTTGGCGCAAAGAAAATAACTATGAATAATTACAGCGCAATTCTTTATGTCAGTTATCCTACGAGGAAAATTTCGATCCCCAGACTTCTCTGTCTGGCCCGGTCTGTGACAAAACCAGTTTCGTTTCGTCAGAGTACCGTGATCTCATCTCTTGCCTTGAACCTTGTCTTCCAGGGGCAAAGTAATCGGCGACCCCACAAGACTTCGGCGTCATCGCACTGCATTTTATGGAACGCATGGCAACGGGATTTTATGTAAAAGAAATACCCAGAGAATTTCAAAATGTGATGGGTAAAAATTGAAATGTGTTTAGCTTTAGGGATGTTAACTTATGAAGTTGTATAATTATTCCAGCACTTTTGGACACTAGATCAATAAATATTGATCGAAACTTTCCAGAGGACAACTAACCCTGCGGCCGTCGGTTCTATTAGGCATTTCGTTGTTTCTAGGAGGATAATGGAACAATAATCTCGAGAAACAAAGAAACTGACAATGAATTCCTCCATCTCCCCATTAACCAGACGATCCTGTCTCTTACCTCGCACCCTTCCCTCGGCCCGTCGTCCTCGGTGAATTCGAAAGTCATCTGTTTTTTTTGCTAGAACCAGGCACTGGCGTTGAGCGCGTGCGATAAAAGGAGGCCAGATGTATCTTTTAGGCAGTCTATCACCAGCTTGCTTGCTTTCATCAGCTGAAGGTCGTGGCTATTGCTTCAGTGTGCTAATCGCCAAATTTTTTAATACCAATGCAAAACATTCAACAAACGATGAAATATGCATATATACAAAATATACTTATACTAATGTATAAACAAAATATACTAATATGGTTTGGGCATTGTTGGTTTTGTGCAAAGAAGTGTATAGTTTGTGTGATGTATCTATTAAAGATTTAATATTTCATCTCTATTTTTCATTTTCTATAGGAACACATTTTCTGGGTACAGTCTTTGTTCTGTTTTCTTTGAAAGCCACTGTCACGTTATTCAACAATGTGTCCCTTTGTAACACATCCAATACGTTTAGGAAACATTCGTTGCTTACTTATGAAATGCCTTTTTAAAAGGTCCTTTTATTTATTTAATACCACTAGAATACGTAAGCTCGATAACCACACATGTAAATAATTACACTGGTTTGCTTATAGAATTGCACAGGCTAGAGCTGCTTCGTGCAACAATCTTACACGCACATGAAATAACTTCACGTTTGGGAGGTAAATGATTACTATTCAGATTGACACGTAAGAGTCGGTACATATATACTAGTCCATATTTTAGATTCTTCAACAAAACTAGCCAACCTTCTCCGGAATATTTGTTAGCGCGAAAGTCATTATCTTCTTCACTCACCTTCACCACCAACATAGAATAAATTGAGGTGCTCTGTGGGTCCCGTCGTCAAATGTAGTTTAGTGTTAGTTGTAAATTAGATTAAGTTAGCTAAGTAACTACAAATGTAATGTTGATCATCAACTGAACTTTGTAAATTCATCCAGAATGTAAATATTAAAAGGAAAAAAGTCACCACCATGAAGATCACCTTTATTTCTGGTACTTCGAATATAACTTTCGTTTGAAACACGATACCTTCTGTCATTGCTACTTCCAGTGAGTCTACCGACTATGAATGGAGCTATATCCGGTTATCATTTCAGCAATGACCCGAAGTCGATAAAATGAATAGGTCTCTGGCAGTTTCGTAGTTATTGAAACATTTATACTGTATGCTATCTAAAACAATTGAAAGGTAATGCTTGTTTTTCTTTTCTTGTATTGGCTCAAAAGCACTTACAATTTTCCTTTGGCCTATCTCCGCCAATAGGCGAAGAATTTTCTAGATCTGTGGGGACGTTGATCAACTCATTGCTTGGCCCTAGGATATGTTGGGAACAAGCTAGAAAAGAAAGGATCGCATGGGGCCCGTGGCTCATATTCTAGGGTGCTGCTCCGGCATTCGCCTGGAAGCGTTCAGGAATGAATGGAAACACTGATGAATTGATTGATTGATTGATTATTAGTGATTCCCGAGCGCTATTCCAACTGCTAAAGCCATTAGTCACGTACTTGTAGTGCATGCTCTTTTCTCGGGAGGAGGCAGTGTCTTTTCCCGCTGGATGGCGAGTTCCCGTACAGACCTACAGTTGGCTGGAGGGGTTTTCTTCAACCAAGCACCTCCCACCAGCGGGGAACCGCTCCAGCCGCGACAAGCTCTAAGTTTCCGACCTGGCATGTGTTTATAGTATGGTGCATGTCTGTGTACGTATGTAATTAAGGGGTGAGGATATGACAAAGAAGAGGAAGGAAAGATCACGCGAGACCCGTGTCCCGTTGTTAGAGTGCTGCTCCGGCATTCGCCTGGTGTTGATCGGAGACACCACGGAAAACTACCGATCAAAGCAGCCGGCCGCTAGAATTCTTCCTCCAGATGGCGACTGAACCCGACCTGGCTGACAAGCTAGTGTCGAAAATCCTGCCACCGTCGGATCTTGAACTCAGGATTTCCTGGTCAGAGGTACTACAGTGACATCAGCTGATGCCCTGAGCCACCTCGCCCGGTAAACACTGATATGCTCCATTAATTCTGATATGCTTAAATCATTCAATAGTAAAGCATCCACGGTGTCGCGATTTGCGTAATGATTCAACATCTTTTCGTTAATTATGAATCTCTTCGATTTTGGCGTATCTATGACGATACCGTAACTTTTTACTTGCGTTTGTTTTATTCGTAGGACTTGTTTTTGTTAAAGTTTGTGGTGTTTTGATTACTCATCTTGTTTGCGTGTTGGTCTGCGAATGTGTTGGCCAACACTGTCTGCACGTGCAAAATATGCGGAAAAAACGTGATGACTCAGTTTGCGAATAAAGCTACGGTGAGGCGTCCGCCACAACCCAGTTGAATGTGAATTACCTAAGCCTAAAATATATAATTGGATGATTCTCTATTTTGGTGTCACTTTTAGGTCGGCAGTCCACCAAAAGTAAAAAACGATTTGGTTATTTATTTACTTTTTTCTCGTAAAGGATATTTACTTTTGGTACATTTTTCATCAAATTTCTATGAATTTACTCATTTCCTTATGCTCTAATATTTGATTGAAAATGACGGTTTCTCACTACGTTCCATGTTCTGAGATGTCAAGTTTGACATGTTACATATTTGTTTAGAACTTCCTATCAACTTAAAACTCATGGTCCAAATTCATATTTATACAATGTTTTATAATATTAACACCAATATGAAAAATACTCTAACACCAAAAATACAGACATTAACAAATGGTTGTGTCACAGGTTTATCCTCAGGCATAATGAGTTTCTCAAATGGAGCCAAGTCACTGCCTCTACTATTAGATTGATTGATTAGTGATTTCGGGTACGTCATCGGCTATGGCCATTAGTTCGGTAATTGTAGTGCATATTTTTATCGCGGGAGGTGACGTTGATCTTCTCCCAGATGGCGAGATTCGGCACCGACTTACCAGTTGGCTAGCGGGGTTTTCCCCAACCAAGTCAATAGCGGGGCACTGCCTCAGCCAGAACAAGCTCTAATCTCCAGACTGGTCACCCGACATGAGTAGTAGCTTAGAGTAAAATATTATCGACATTTACATTTTTACCATCTTTTTAAAAATATTTGGTATAATTGGCAAGTTTTGTACCAAATTTTCTATTGATTCTGCTTGATTTACTTTTAATATTCTCAATTACATAGTCTTTAATAAGCATAATCTGTGGATCTCTATCACGAAGTGTTCGCCGCAAATCGAATAAGAAACAGATAACGAACGAGATTTCTGGAACGACGCACGTGTAAATAAAGAACAATAATTCGTCAAGAGTTGCACTTTGTTGCAGCTGGAACTTGTTGGAACATGATTAATAATAACCTACCAAGAGAATAAGACCTGGGGAGAACGAACGGGGAAGTACCAAATTTACAAGAGTGCCTCGCTTGATTGATTGATTCTTGTTTTCGGACGCGTCAACTACTTAGGATATTAGTCCCGTAAGTGTAGTGTGTGTTTTCACGGGAGGTGGCGGTGATCTGTTTCCGGCTGAAAGGCGAGGTCTGGCGCCGACCTACCGTCGACTAGCGCGGTTTTCCCCCTCAACTAGGTATCTCCCACCAGGGGGGCACCGCCCCAGCCGGGACAAGCTCTAAGCTCCCGACCGGTCTCCCTTCATGTGTGGTAGTGTAGTGCATGTTAGTGTAAGTGTGTGTGTAAGAGGACAGGATAGGACAAGGAAAAGAAGGAAAGATAGCGCGCGGTCCGTGGCCCGTTTGTTAGGGTACTGCTCCGGCATTCGCCTGGTGTTGATCGGAGAAACCACGAAAAACTACCGATCAGAACGCCCGAAAAACCACGCACCACGAAAACTACCTCTAGAATTCTCCTCCAGACAGTGACTGAATTCGACCTGGCTGACTTGATGCACTGAGCCATCTCTCCCAGTGCGTGACGGGGGAGGGCAAGACTCAAGGAAGTAGGTATAAAACAGATAACTTTGAAGTATTTACTTCACATTACGGTGCCTGAAGAGTTAATTTATGAAAGTTGAAAAATTGCATTTTGGCCACAGAATCGGATCGCAGAAACCATAGTGGGACGGGCGGACGGACGAACGGACGGGCGGTCAGACAGACGGACGGATGAAGGAACCGACAGACGGACGTTTCGAATACACGAATACGTTTTTTGGTATCAGGAGACCCCAAAACGATTTCCGTTGAAATCTCGAAATCGATTTTCCGCAGCATTACATAACTTTCCCAATACCACGTATATTACTCCGTATATACGTACGTATACCGGAAAGTACAAAGCAGAGGAAACTGGTCATAATAAGAACGTCGAAGGCAGAACAATAAGTGGAAGGCATGGTCGGAGAAGGATGATAAAAATTTAAAAAACAACAGAGAAGAAGTTTCCACTTTTTACGTGCATGATGTTCCTGACGAGTCACGTTCCTTTCCTCATTGTACTCAAGTAATCGTTTGTAGAAGCGCTTGAAAAAACACCAGGACCTAGACATTGTCAATCACCAAGACATAAATCAAGTTTCTGATATCATTCCAGAACTCTCCCGACCTTCAGAGACACCCCAAGTCATTTTTCAGGCTTCGCCTCCCGAGTTACTAACAATAAAATCGCTGAGTTGTTGCCATAAAACAATGCATAATAAATTCAAGACAGGTTATCATTTCACAGCTACTAAATCGTGGAAGTATTGGAAGAAATTATGGAGTCTCAGGTCACATACTGACTGAAAGTTAATAAATATTGTCTCGATAAAGGTTCAGTAGTTTGCTTCCTGCTCGCCCTCAATACCTCAATCAACATTTTTTCAGTACCTCACCAGAACTCGGTTTCTCAGTTTGACCCTTTTGCATAATTTCATATTCCCCAAAACTATCAACATCTGTGAGGATCTTTTAAATGTTCATAAGGAAGTCAAGTACTCTATTCAAGAGACAAAACAAATTTTAAAAAATCATTTATGAGGAAAAAAATCTTCTTAGCCAGAAAAGTGGGGTAGAATTATAAAAAGGTAGTTTGTGGCCGGAAGGGTTTTCCTTTTCAGAACTTCGTTACAATTTAAATTAAATGCTTAATTTTGAAGTTTATCGGATGCTTTGCAGTATGTCGTTTCAGGTCTGTAACCAAGTCTTCGTAGAGAGAAAACTGGTTCGAGTTGTAACGTAGGCAGTATTTACGAAACCAGCTTGGGTCAAAAATTGATCACTGCCTGGGATGAAATTTTATATTCAATTAATCACTATTCAATTAATCGTCAGTGTAGTTGTCTACTATGAAATCCATTTAAATGTGGATTACCAACGCTCTAAGTATATAATTATGGCTCTAAAAGTGATGATAGAATTATAATATGGTAGATAGGTGTCTAGACATTCTTTAAGCTGCAGCAGTTGCTGCGTGATCGTCATTAAGCACAAGCAAGCCTAGCGCGTGAATCTTATAAACCTTTAAGACGAAGAAGGCTTGAAACAAACTGCTTGTACCCCAACAGTCACCGAAATTCCAAGGGACCGTTGACCTGCTTCCCAACACTCATTCTTATAAGCGGTCGAGGTCAGCGACTTATATTTTTGACACATTTAAAAACAGTTGAACGTCTCGGAAGACCACAACGCTCGACTGAATCTTATTCTTATTCAAAATATTATCGTATTCTTCCGTCAGCTGAAAATGCTTTGAATGTGTTAGATTAGTGAGTGCTCCAGTTCAGAGGAAGTAACTTTTACCACTGATTTAATTTTACATGATGTTTTCACAAAAATAATATTGTAAGAGTTGAGATAAATCATATCTAAAAGCAAAAAAGGATATTAAAATGAATTATTTGAAGATAAATAAAAACTGGAGTCACGCACGAAGGTCCAAAATCTCCGAATATCAAATAACCAGCATTGTTCACTTTTATCGCTTTTTCAATTAAATTCGCAAAAAATCGGCTTTGAATAAAAGATTAATCCATGTAAATAATATTTAATAGTTGTTTTGAAGTGTACTTTTCTTGAATTCTAGCACAGTATATAAATAAATAGTTTCATGTGATCTTTCAGAATATCACGTAATTACAGAACAATAAGGAAAACCAAAGCTCCCAGCATAAGTTTGCCAACGTTCGTAAAAATAATGTGAATCGTTTCTACAAGTGACCATTCCCCATAATTACGTTTGTAATGTTTGAGTAATAAAGCAATTGGTCGCGTGTCTCGACCACTTAAGTTTTCGTAAGACGCACAAAGCATCTAATGACATGGCCTGCCAGTTAACTCAGACGCGACACAGTCAAGCGCTCGTAGCAGAGTAAGCAAGGCGCCAACTGACACACTACCTTTTTCCTTCTTCACAATGCTTCCCACAGTTGCTTGCTTGCTTGCTTGCGTTTCTGAGCGCGGTTATAGTATTAGCTCCGGAAGTATAGGATGTGTCAAATCGCGGGAAATGGCTGCATTCTTTCCACACTGGAACGCTATTCGGCGGCTATGAGAGATTTCCGTCTCCAGGTATTTCCGACCAAAGGGCACCGCCCCAACCGGGACAACTTACACGTTCCCGAATGGTCTCTCTATAATATGTATGTGTGTGTACATGTGTGTGCGCGCGTGTGGGAGAGGGGGCGAGAAGGGGACAAGGTTGAGGAAAGAACTGTAGCGTGCGATCCGTGGCCCCTTGTTAGATAACTGCTCCAGCATTAGCTTAGGCTGAAGAAACCACGAGAAACTACTGATCAAATCGGACGCTAAGATTCTCCACGTACAACGGCTGAATTTGACCTAGCTATATGGCTATAAACCCGCAACCTTCAGACACAAACCCTAGGACCTCCCGGTCGTAGTCTGTAATGGCTGTAACAACAGATGATGCTCTGAGCTACCTCAGCCGCTCCACCCGTTCTGAGGCTCGTATACAGCAGGGGCGGATCAATTTTTGGGGGAGGATCATATATTAGTTTAATAAACATATTTGCTATTACATTGTACATTATTTTTGTACTGTATATATGGCACTATACAATATTATTTTAAAATAATTACGTAATTCTAACATTAATAATATTTAAATCAATGTTGCCAAATAAAGGAAAATATCAAATGAAAACTGTAGGCCTTTTGGGGATGGCCCCCCCTGCCCTCCTCTCAGATCCATGTTCTGTGCCCCTCATTATATTTCCCTGTTATGTGTCATTATTTCAATACGATGTTCCATGCGACCTCATTTTCTCTGCCATTACATCTACACCGCATTAACCGCATACGTCTATGAATCTGCCTCCATGCATCGTCTTCCTTATTTATGACCTTTTCTCGCTTTTTATATTTTAGTGCCGCTTCTCACATCACTGGAAATGGGGTCCTCTTTGTACCTCTATCGAAGCCCACGTCTTGTCTTACAGCGCTAACGAACCTGAACGCGTAAGAATGTCTTTGTACGGACTCCATCTAACTTCTCCATCTTACGTCTTCATCTCTTCCTTTGTTTCCAAATCCACCCTCAATTAAATTGTATTCATTTCTTCTCAATCTCCACTTATGCATTCGCTTCACTATGAAGCGGTATCCATTAACTGCGCTTCCATCTGCTGTCTTAAATTCGAGTTTCGAGATGCGTCCTTATGTATAAATGAAAAGGTCGTTTGTACCTACTCGCTGTCTTATAATTAAAATATACCTTCTATAATTAAATATATTACAATATTACATACTCGCACTAATGGACTCGTGTCAATATTTTGCACTGTAAATCTTGCTTTTAAAAGTGAAGTTAGCTTGATAGGGGTTTCCAAGTTCGAACAATCACTCTCAGAACTATACGTTAAAGCATTATACACCCCGATATTCTACATGAGAAAACATAATATTGTTAAGCGTTGGGATTAAATTTCATAGAAAATTAAAATAGGCATTTAATTTTCTCGTGGAATATTTCTAACTTTATTCCTCTAATTTATTTTAGATTTCAAAATTCTACTCGCTTCTGATAACCCAATATATTAAACAAGGGTGCCAAGAAGAGTTAAAAACTTAAAACATGTAATAGAAGTTTCGAAAATGTCTCTTCTTGAAGAAAACTGCTTAAGAAACGACTCGTCCTTCCATCTGTCTTGGCTCACGGCCTCAAATGATGTCACTGCATTGACTCTGGCCGGAGGTCCTAGGTTTCGAGGCTGGACAGTGACGGGAGTTTCGACTCTGGCTACACAGCTAGGGCGAATGCAACCACTTTCTGAGCAGAATTCTACTGGCCGGCTCTTCCATGTTTTTACGACCAACATCAGGCGAATACCGGAGCAGTGCCCTAACAATCAGGCCATGGACCGCGCGCGATCTTTCCTTCCCCTTTCTTGTCCTGTCCTAACCTCTTACTTACACACACACACACCACATCTCGGGAGACCAGTCGAGAGCTTAGGCTTGTCCTGGCTGGACGGTGCCTCGCATGTGGGAGATACCTGGATCCAGAAATCCCCGCAAGCAGACTTGTGGGCCGGATCTATCCATCCAGCGGGCAAGCACATCGCCTCCCCGCGTGATGAAACATGCACTAATACTTACGGGACCAATTATCATGCCAGTTCATGCGATCAGAAACACGTAATAATCAATCAATGACTTGTAAATTATTATGTAAATAAAACAACTTGTCGCCTTACATGCTCACATTTTTCCCCACAAGTTCACTAAATGCCCCCCCCCCCCGAAGTGCTAATATAGAAATTAAATTGGAAATTTAGACATTTATTTAAAGTGTTTTTATTTCGAAATATTTTCCTAAGCTTTTCAGTGGATAGTGCGGAAGTTTTCTTGGGGAAAGGGAAAATTCTTAATAGCTGGATTACTCAGCAGACCGAAACTCCCAGAAATGTAATAAGATTTTTCACCAAAAAACAGCCATTTGCAAGATATCGCTACTGAAATCACTGTTTTCAAAGTGTAATTGAAATCATTGTTTTCAGCTTTATACAGGGCACAACTTCGAACTTTTCTGACAGAGCCGTGCTTCGAAGATAGGCTACGCTCCAAACATGTAATTGAACATCCGAAAAGGTCTTCCTTTGTAGATAACAGTTTAAAAAACACGACTTGTCGCCTTACAGGATGAAGAAAACCTGTTTTATGAGCCTTGGACGTTTCGTCTCCAATGATGCGCTGCGGGAGAGAGAGTCGCTGCCTAACGCATCCTTCACCTTCTACACCGTAACCTCTCAACCTCGAATTTTTCGTCTCTATAATCTGTTTAATGTACGACCGAAGGGCAATTCCTTATCAAATTACGAATTTTTGTTGCATTAACTTCTGATAAGTGGTACAAAGCCGCATCCTTCTCTGGATTAGTAAGGATATTAGCGATTCTTGAGTTTATTAACAATGAACATAACAAGCAAATTTCCCCCTCTCTTTCTACTTCCCCACCGACCTCCTAGTTCTTGTTAATATAAGTCGTTTCTCCTTTTTACCTCTTCACTTATTTTACGATCCTGCAAGTTTCTTCTTTCATTCCACTTTCTCGTCATTTTACCTACTCATGTAGTAAAGAATATACTTCGTATGTATGTGTATTTTAATGCTGCGGCAAATAACGGCGAGTTCTCGACAGAAAAACTCATATTGTTGGGCCCTAACGTCAAAAAATTCCTAAATCTTGTTCGTATACGTTGTAAAATAGGTGGTAGAGTCCAAATCCTCCATTTGTAAGAACTTGAAACCGAAAAATTGGTTGACGGCAAAAATGTCAGTCTGTCTATCTCTGTCCATGATGAATTTTAGTGCCTAATACCGTTCAATTTTCTCCAAAACTGATATTTCCCAATAGTTCTTGAGGCTCTGGGAGATTTTGATTTTTGAGGTTCTTACGATGCATTCCCATTTTTTATAACTTTTTCCTCGAATAAAAGAGAAATTAGGAAAAGAGAGAAACCTCTGAGAAAAGATAAATAAGGTACAGGTTGCATGTTGAAGTCTCTACATTTTCGATAATTTCAAAAGTAAAATATTTTGGCACCTTCCTAAACTAAAATAGCGACGAGAGACATTTTTTTCCTTAATAAATTCTGTTCTTCAAACAATAATATCATGTATATTTTTATGAAATATGAGTAGCAGTTTTCGCGTAATTATGCGAGAAATGTAGATCATTTGTAAAGAATTGATTGTTTTTGTCAAACAAGGCTTTAAATTTTTACCTCAAGGGACCATTAGACACTTAAAAGATGGTGCAGATCCCATCGTTTTGTAAATGAAATGAGCTTGGATGGTGCTTTTGGTTGCCAATGAAAATATTGCAATACGTTTAATGCCTTTGTCAACATTTAAAATTCCTACATAGAAACCGCTAAGTAGCAAGTGATTGAGAAATCTGAGGAAAGAACGCTAGCGGTTATCATCCAGTAAAACTCAATAATGAAATATCCAGATGAAATTAACAGGAAATTTTACAAAGAAATGCGGATAATTGGATTAAGTTGAATGAAGAGCGTTTCATACTCAATTTTGAATATTTGATGTCAAAATGTAAAACATAAGTTTATAAACCCTTGTGCATTTTTGCTACTGATGAAGGAAAACAATGTTCTTCCTTATTGGCTACACTACTAATAACCTACATTAGTTTTAAAAATAACAGTAAATTAAATGTGCGTTTTTTAATAAGCTACGCCTCCAATCAGAAATTATTCCATTGATCTTCAAGTGACAGGGATGCAGCTACATGAAATGTGACAAATGAAGCAAACTCACAAATTGGTAAGCCACATTTTTTTCTTATAATTTCGTCAAACATTCTTTAATAACCTGCAGAACAATTTTTTGAAAAGCCAAGAAGTTTTCGCGTAATTTGTGTTTAAGTGAAGACGATTTAAATTCTCAAAAACAGGGCCAATTTTTTCTTTCAATTTTTTATCCGATGGAGGACACATAATGTCGCAGGTTTCTCTTTACTTGAATTCTCTGAATTTTCAAAATTACAAAAATGATACATAATGCGCAAAATTATGAGCAGCTATATCACCCCCACTTTCTATTCTGCTATTGGGCACAGAAAAAAACAGAACATGCGAAAAAAATATTCTTTACACTCAAATAGGAACAACTGGGAAGAGGCTGGAGTAAAATCGAAAAGCTAGCTCAGACTAAAGAGATTCAGAATCTAAGTAGTACGAAAAAGTTTATGTTATACTGAAGCATCACTAATTCGTGTCTTCTCTATTTGAACACAGTCAGAAATTTCCGCATTTCGTTAATGAAACATACATTGAAGTAATGAACGCACATTAAATTTAATGTACACATGTACATTGACATGCAAGAGTCAAAACGTTATGGTCATATCTGGAAGGAATGAATGAACGATCTTGATGGCCTGGTGATTATGATTATACGATATGAATGATGGAAGGCAGAGGAAACGGGAGAACCTCTTCATTAAATCTAACTGATTTTAACTTGAGCATTAAATTGAATGTACAAAATATTAAGCTCTTTTTACCGTACTAGGTTACATTAAGTTTCATGTACATATATTCTATACAGTACATGTCATTTTCTACATTAAATTTAATGACATGTCTGACAGTGTACCTCTACCTCCTCTTCTATACCACCACGGCCTTCTGTATCATGCCCCCTTTCTATGCCTTTACACCACTATTTCCCCTTTCACCCCAGCCACCATTTCCGCCTCACCTATTACTTCCTCTGTATTTACTCTGCCTTTAACTTTATTTCACATACGTTTTTTTCATTTGATCTACCGTCCTGTCTTACAATAATGTTATTTTTATTTATTAACTTGTAGAACTGCAGATCGTAATGCGGATATGAGAGATCATTTTGATTTAAGTTGTTAAAAAGGGATTAAGGATTTTCAAAGAACTGCATGTTAAAATTAAAGGTTCTAATTGACAAATAAAAGTTGGTGAAAATTATGGCTATCTAAATGTATCCTTCAGAAGCCGAGAACGTATACTTTATTGGTTGCTCGAAGTTTACCAAGGTTTAATCTGGTTGGACCAGTCAAGCCTGTAATTAGTGAGTAAAATCGATTTGATATGTTTTGTGTCAAGAAGCCAAGGTGATCTACATTGAGCATATATACGTTTACATAATTACTCGTATTTGAGTTGAAAGTACGGCATGAACTATGAAGCTTTCAAAGTCTTTCTTCAATTTATCTTTATTTGCCGAAGTTTAAAAATACTGGGCTCTACATTTATCCGTATTGGCCGTGCAAAGTTATTCTGGTTTCATGATTTATTTGAATATCTGTAATTTATACTCTGATTTTAACGATTTTCTGAAGTAAGGGAAGTATTTATATCCATGAAATATTTACAAAAGTGCATATTAGTACGCTGTTTGTCATTTTTAATATGAGACTCAATAAATTAATTTTTTATACTTTTCCAAAAATATTCCTAAATTTTTTTGCAGAAATATTACTTGGCATCGAAAAAAAAGAATATCATTTTCTTTAGTCTGGAGCTCAGGATAGTAATATAATTAATCTTTTCATTTTACCATTACTCTCCAATTTTTGATCATTTGATGTATTTTGCATTTAAATACCGACATGGTAGTATTGTACGTAGTTCGTCGTACGCTACTCGACCATTAGTATCTGAGGGGGTATCTATTCATTAGTATAAGTGAAACTCTTTTCTCTGCATAGAAGAATGAATGACTGAATTTTAACATCTCAGTCTCCGCCTTCACCACCGTTTCAGAGACTCTAACCTCAGCCACCACCACCGCAACCGCACCGCTCCCGCTCCCGCTGTCACCACCGCCTCCGCCGCCGCTTCTTTTGCCTTCGCCTCCACCACCGCCTTTGTCTCCGCCTTCGCCTCTCGCGGCAGCGGAACAGTCTCCACCGCGCGGACCCAGTGAATGTGGTGCCTCCGCCGCCTCCGCCGCCTCCGCCGCCTCCGCGCCTCCGCCGCCTCCGCCGCCTCCCCGCCTCCGCCGCCTCCGCCGCCTCCGCCGCCTCGCCGCCTCCGACCCTCCGCCGCCTCCGCCGCCTCCGCCCTCCGCCGCCTCCGCCGCCTCCGCCGCACTCAGCCGCTGCCATCGAGCCTTTCGACGCTGAGGTCATCTGATCACTCTCTTTTGCCGCTTTCTCCCACACGACCCATGGAGCAGTAACAGCTAATTCAGCGAAAAACGAGCTCAGCGATGAACTGCAGATTAGTGGATTTTTTCTGTCATTTGAAATTTTTGCGTGAAGGTTAAATGGACCACTTTACATAACACATATTTCGTAACGAATGAAGAAGTGTGTTCACGGATAAGAAAAGAGACACTATACAGCAATCCCCCAACATTCGCGAGAGGTAGATTCCCAAAATCATCGCGAATGTTAATTCCGCGAATGTAAGTCTAACTTTAAATGAAGAAAGTTGGGTTAGGTTCCTGATATCGAAAAAACTATTTAAAAAAGAAAGAAAAATATCTGACAATCAATTACAGTAGAACGACTAAGCGCTACTACAAACAAAATTCATAATTAACATCTAAAAATGAAGTAATAAAATGTTGAAAGTGATTAGATACTGTATATATTTGGTAATTTTTTTGTTGCATCACCTTCCTCGTTGTTCTAGTATCCAAATATGGAAGAGTTTCTACTCTATTCTCTCTTAAATTTCGAAGTTATTTCCATGTTCGAATCACATTCCAATATCAGTTCCACCAGAGCTTGTTGATTTTAGAACGTCATAAACAGTTTGTTGACATTGAAGTTGCTCCAGCATGCAGTTCACTGTCCATATACTTCATCATTATTCTCGGCGAGGTTTCCTTCACTGATAGATTCCCGAAGCTCTCTACCATGAGCTCAGAATAATGAGCGTTGCACACATCCTGAATGGCGTTTCATATTCATTTGGCCAAAACCCTAGCCTCCAATTTGACACAACTGAAGTGGATTCTTTTACAGTTGTACTATTCTATAAATGAGAATTGACATTTCATCTTTGAAATTTTTGCAGAAAGTGATATTTTATGCTCCGACATCTGCCGAGTTCGTTTTCCAGATGACGCTGATAAGGAAATGAAATGTGCTCGTTGCAAACAAATCTGTGGCTATTAGGTAAAAACTCATGAACTCCATTTTTGAAAAACAAACAGTTTTCACCATATTTCGCAATGGTTTTCATTTTCCTTTCATTATATACAGCAATATCGGTGAAAAACGTTTCACCTAATCAATAATTGATAAAAATCACTAAAGTAACAGTAATTTCAGGTAAACGCATTAAACTCCAACCAGAATCAGGTAATACATCGATTAACTCCAACACTATCAAGAAGAAACTCATTGACCTTCAATCAAATCTGTTATAAGTAGTGTGCTACAGAATGCACAGACTTTTCCTGTATTAGTTTTCTATTTCTTCGGTCTGGGCTAGCTATTATGGAATTGACGCATACTCTTGCAGCTGCCATCTATCGCCACCCAAATTACATTTTTTCAAATTTCTTAGTTTTCGGTTTCATATAGTGGAACGGGGAATATTAATTTTAGAATATTAAGAACACAAAATCCTCGTTCTAAAATGGCAAATTTTCTTTAAAAGATTGTAGCCGTTTTAAGAAAAATGGCATTTAAGAGCCTACTAAAAATGGCGAAATTTGAAGCTCATTTTCACAGAAAATTTGCGAGTTTTCAAAAAACTTCATGATGAAACACATTCATTCACAAATACAATAGTGTTTACAAATTGCTGTTAATGTGCATGATTAAAGATGTGAGAGACCTCTCAAGAACATTACATTTGTGTAATTTTGAAAAAAACAAAAAGTATCCAAAATGAACTTCACGTCATATTTAGGAGTGCAATTAGCACTATCCGTTTCAAAACTTTGAGAAAGAATTTAGAGCCAATTTATGACACAATGGCGTTTGAGCGTTTCTAAAAATGTGGAATTTTGAGCTAGTTTTCAGAAGAAAATGTTACGTTTTCGAGAAACTTTTCTTGACATTATTTAAAGAGCACTTGAACTTGTAAATAGTAATAATGTAAACAAGATCAGCCACTAATGTAATATTACTGAACGGTGAGAGACAATTAAAAAAATACATTTTTGCAATTTTTGATAAAACAAAAGAATAGAGTGATATGGTATTTTATATCATCCATAGGGTACATTTATCACTATCCCTACCAAAAGTTTAAGAAAATATTTCGGAGCTGTTTTGGAGAAACGCTTGTTTTTGTATTTTTAAAATTGCACATATTAAATACGCACAATATTGCGAGAAAGTACTAAAATTTTCAAAAAATGTACATGACCCTAAAGAAAATCTCACTATCAAAGACAATTTTTATTGGAAGAAAATATCTCTTCTGCAATTTTGTAGTTGGAGGAAGACGTCCAATAAAATTCAAAGTTTTGCATTTCGAAATTCAGAGTTAACCGTGAAAATCGGACCTATCCATCTTAATACGTGTACTTTACTCTGTTCTCACAAGAAATTAAAGAAAAATTGGAGCGTTTTTGAGAAAATTGTGAAAATGTCCGGGGAGCTTCATGTAAAGTACCCCAAATTTTATAGAATCTTTTCAATCTCAAAGATTCGACCCGACCAGATCGACCGGAATATCCATTTTGGAAGAAATCGTACGTATGGTTTCGGTGCTAGCAGTGTTTCGCAGACAGCGGCGACGACAGAAAGACGGATGTTTTCCCTTCAATTGGTTTTTCGGTATCAAGGACCACAAAGAGGGGTTCTGGCTTACACACACGCGTTGGGGGAATTTTTTCTTAATTTACAACAGGATTTATCCACTTTTTCTGTTATTACGGCCCGGCAACGATTTCTTTCTGGCAAAAAAGTTCGCCATTTTTTGTTAACAAATTGTTAACTTTAATATGTCAAACATCATCGATAGTAATATGTCAACATCAACTCAAAACTAAATTAATTTTCATATGCCGAATATATCAAAGTGTGTAGATTTGTAAGCAAAAATAGCAATATTCATCGAAATAAATTTTATTATATTGAAATATGTTTAGATACTATCCATATATATCGAAAGATATCAGAATACATCGAAATAAGCTACGATACCGAATAGATCGAAACATGAAGATATATCGAAATATATCTAATTTCGTCGATATATGTCAAAAACATCGACATATATCGAAAAAATGTTTAAATAAGTCGATAAAAGTGAAGCAGAACAGAAAAACTAATTACTCCACCCGTGTACCAGGAAAAGAACTCATTAACGTCCAACCCAAATCCAGTCAATTTCCACGTTTACCCGCGGCGGATGGGATGGGCAAGATATTGCTAAAAACTAGTTTTTTTAGATATTTCTTACCCTTAAAAAGAAGAATCGCATAAACGAAGCATTATTCTATATCCCAAATCAGTATATCAAATTTAAAACTGATTTTCTCGATAACGTAAAAGTGGAGTAATGAGTTTTACCTAATAGCAACACAATATAGTACGACCAAACGACACTCGCGATGTTGAAGTCGCGAATGTTAAAAAGGGTAGCATTTCTCTAATCGCGAATGTTCGAAACTCGCGAATAGCGAATTCACGGAGATGTCGAGGGATCACTGTACTTAAAGTGTATTTACGAAACATAAAATTATGATAATCTTACAAAGAGAACTAAAGATTACACTTGCTATTACCATTTTGGTAATTTTACGAATTAATATTTATCACTAACGTCAGTGTAATATATGATATTCCATTGACGTAGTGATAAAATTTCATTTTTCTTCCAGTATTTGGACACACCACTGCTCTCCAAATTCCTAGTCTTTAGGCTTCACATTTTAAGGTACAAAGGTCATTCAA
>JAHLJT010009419.1:17567908-17618027 GCA_031308135.1 Acheta domesticus | reverse complement strand
GGGACACTGCTTTTCCTCTGGGCTGACTCTGATGCAAATATACTATCTAAATGTAAGTGAACATCAACGGTTTGATTTGATTAATTTTCTTCAAACAAGAGTAAAAAGCTGTGTTGGATTCTGCGCATGTTTTTCTTGAGAATCCAGAATCTTCCAGGAACTCTTCTCCCCACCCCTTTACTAGTACACTGTTGAATTATGACTAAAAGTACCAGAAAACAAAGATGGGCAATCATCTGGAAAACTAGACATCTTCGCTCCTGAGTTATATGCAGAATACTTATGTGCATCCGTAAACAAACTAGAAATTTTGCCGGACTGCCGGAGCGGACCAGCTTCATGAGCATAGATGGAAACATTTACAACTCGTAACATCAACGTAAAGATGAACGTAGACCGTAAGACGTAACACTGAAGGTTCTCAAACTCGAAAAGTGATATTTCTTGCTTAAGTTAACGCTGCGTTAATGTTGTTTGAATACACTATTGTTCTCTGTAGCAACATCCAAATAAGTGGGAGGGGAAAGTATATTCTGCGCACGTTTTCTTGAGCTTCAGAACCTCTTCCCTTCCCTTTACTACATACTGTGGAATTACGAATAAAAGCACCAACAAAGCGATGCTAGCAACAATCTGAGAACTAAACTTTTTCGCCCTTCAGGGCGAAATCATTTGTGCATCCGTTAATGAACTACAGGTTTGTGGAAAAAATTTCGGAAACAAACATCGAGTGGACATTTTTTTTGAAACCATATGAAGTTGGGTTTTTTGGTTTTAGTCCCTATGTGAGGTCAACCTCAATTCTAGAAAAAGGTGCAAGAGACTTGCAACTTTTAGCGGGCTGCCGGATCGGACCAGCTTGATGACAATGGATTGCAATTTTTACAACCTCTGAACGTCAACTTAAAGATAAACATTAACATAATTCTTACTTCTGAAAGTTTGCAAACTCCAAAAGAGATACTGCACGTTTACGTTTAGAATAATGTAGTAGACTATCGTGCTCAACAGCAACATACAAATAAAATGTAGCGTTTTTCATCAGGTATATGCTACTGCAGTTTGTGAGAGCATAAATTGCCATTCATAATCCTCATTATTCAAGAAACTCTGGATAATGAAACTATGAATCACTGATTGCCCCTGATACAATTGTCTCTCTGGCGTGATTGCGTTCCTTCTGCTTAATGCTGTTCGATTGTATTACACGCAGAATGTATGCAGAATTTCTGTGTCGAGTTTTTATTGAATGGATGCGATTTTATACCGATGAATGGCTATACTTGCTTACGTTCACGGACATCGTAAATGGAGTATTTCCACGTCTGTATTAAGAGCATGTGTATGTACTCACGTCTACGTCCGCGTCTTAATTGTGAATGAATGTTAAGACTTGCTAGTAGCCTTTATTAATATCTACTTTGTTTTCCTGCCCCGGTGCCGAAGAGGTATGGAGCTCCGTTCAAGTACACAGAGCCAAAGGCTATTGTTACCACCATCTATTCGTGTTTGGTTTCTCATACTTTTGAGAACTTACGTATTTGTATACGCACAGGATTCTATATTAAATTGCGAGCTCGTTCTTTAACGTATTATTTCAGAATCAAATAAAAGGATGTTAAGGAAATAAATTTGCATTTAAACAAATATGTAATATCACGGAAGTTAAAATTTATATTTCACATGCATATTTACAATTTGATACGAAACGCTTCCAAAATTTTCAATTAAGCTTTATCTGTTATACTTTCTTGCATGCTACTTGCGTAATATAAAAAAAGTATTGTAAAGCGGTGTCAAAAAATGATTTCACGGAGGAAAAGTCATATTGTGGGTCCGTGATAAGGAAAAAGTGGATAAACCTTGTTCCAATGTGTAATAAATTATTTCTTCTAACCGTGAATATTCAGAATCCATGTTTTGTGTGTTCTTGATACCGAAAAATTGGTTTATGGCAAAACGTCCGTCCGGGTATTTTTGTTTTTGGGGAACTTTACATGAAACTTCGACAATTTGAAAATTTTCTCAAAAAAGGCTCCTAATTTGTTCTTTAACGTTTTATCAGGTAGAACAAAAAATGCATAAAAATAGGGCACGCCAGTTTCGTTGAATTTTCTGAAATTTTGGGAAATGTAAAACTTTCAATTTTTTGGTTGGTACTTTCACGATCTATATACGATAATTATTTTTAAACAAATTGAGTAAAATTAGAAACAATATTGACCCATGGGAGGGTCACAGGTTCGCCATTGAACGCCCCGAACCATTGACACAGGTTCGCCATTGAAAGCCACGAACCCTCTTCGATCTTACCCTAGATGATAGTGGTGACGAATGGTTGATGAGTATGGAACAATGTTGGAATGAGGTATAATATAAAAATACCTCGTTCGTGTAAAATTATATTTTTTAACTTTTCACTATTTTTAAATGCTGATTTGAAGCCTTTTTACAAAAAAGGAGGCGGTTACAATCGTGGGGACGCCCTTACTTCAGTGTATTTATTCCATTACCAAAATGTAATTATTTTTGTAGTTCCTTTTTCTTCCTTTTTATTGGGGAAAGTGGTATCACTGCAAAACGATTTGTATATCATGATTTTTGTTTAGTATGTGTCCAATGTTGTTTGAATAAGTACGCTTAGGCTTAGTTCCGTTTGAGTTCTTTCACATCGCATTGTTTGGTTGGAATAGTGTTACTCTATGACAATGTCAACAATGGTGTGAAAACCGTTAGTGATCAGAAAAGAGGAAATGTAGAAAATGTCTTGATGAATACACCTCCATTGCAAATGAAAGTGAAGTATCAGTGACGCTGATGATCTCTATGATTCTCGTGATAGCCTCTCTATGATCTAAGTTCTTCCTCGGAGTTCTGGTGGGGAAACCGAGAAAGATAAAACGGATTCTGATGAAGAAAGGAGTCATCTAGCATCAGAACTAATAGAAAAGAGAGGTCGTACGTGGTCCCTCCATCTTCCTCCTCCTTGTCAGACGTACGGACATATTATCTGGCGTACGTCGAGTGGACCGGCTCGTGGCATTGTGACAGTATCACCAACGAATGCTTCCAAATAATTTGCAACCCTACTTATAAATTTGGCAATTATAATAGAATAATGTTTTGTGTGTTTTATGCTAATACAATACGCTTTCTACTAAATTTGTTAATTAGTTCACTCCAGAATGAGCATCATACTGATGATAGTGGTTGCTTAATTGGGGTTGCATTTTTTTAAAGTTTCTGAAACAAATTACTTCTTAACGGTCAAACAATGTAATTGAAGGATGATTTTTTAGTGTGAAAACCATGATTAAATGATTAAATTCCAGAATAAGATTCTGAAAAAGAAACCCATAATTATAATTTATAAGCCCGGGGTCGATCTGACTCCACCTTTGTAATGGAGTAGGTACATTCACGATTGCATCCGAGGGTACAAAACGTACGCAACCCTTGCGCATTGGCCTCGTGAGTGGGGGGGGGGGACTCACCACCATGGAGAGCGCGGAGGCGATGGCGAGCCCCCAGCCCTCGGCGGCTGACGCGATCAGCAGGCACGTGCCAGGAAGATGGCGGCGCGCAGCGGCTCCAGCGGCTGCGCAGACATCACGTACACGATGCACACGTACAGCGAGTTGAAGAGCAGCAGCGCCGGCAGGCGCGCCACCGTCGACGCCAGGAAGTACGCGTTGAACGAGTACCAGCGGTTGAAGTACTCGCGCTTCAGCAGCTTCACCTCCTGCGGGTCTGCAAAGCCACGCACAATGGGAGTGAGTGATGATCATGCGCCACCTGGACCCATCGGGGCGAACACCAAGCGGTTGACGTACTCCGCTTCAGTTAGCTTAATCCTTGGGCTGGCGGCGTCCCATCATTTCCCACCAGCAGGCGCGTGCATTTATTAACTTCGATTTTCGCGTCAATAGTAATTAGTTTTGTTACTGAATGTGAAGGAAATATTCTTTGTGCTTTTATACATTTTATTTCATAGTAACTAACTAAATAGCAAACGAAATAACACATATTAATAAGAAACTGATCCATCACTCGCTCCCTCTGTGTCTTAGTACGTGTTACTTGAAGGGGAATGAATACTGTGCAAACGTACCTTCTAACGTTTCTTTGGAAACAACGATTTAAACTTGAATTAGTTGTTAGTACTCAAAAATCTGTGTCATAAAGCTCAATAAAAAACAGATATAAGAATTCTAATGGATAAAATGAGCAAATACTAGTATTATACTTACATGACAAAGCGCGTGCGGTACGGAGTGCCGCAACCGTTGCAAAATTTTGAATTACTAATAAATAACGGTCGATCGGCAGTGTCTAAAATCGTGATTTGAGTGTCATCCGGTTGAAAATATAATGAATGAAGAATAACTATAAGCTCAATAGTGCGACACTATTACGAAATCAACAAAAATGTAAGAATGTGGCACTGGTGCCGCTACGCGCCCGCCGGAGGGTTAATATTCTACGTGTTTGCACAGAAACGCACATTGAGTATAAGAATGACTATGCAACCCGTCGACGCCAACGTGTACAGTTGAATGAGTCCCAGTGGTTAAAGTATTCGCAAGTTCTCTTCCTGCGAGTCTGCTCAGCAACGCACAGTATACTCAAGACAACGAGCTGGACACTGTCATCCAATCGGGAGCTTCTTTATAATTTACATTTTTGGTGTTGGAACTGCCGATTGGATGACAATGTCCACCTCTCCTTCCAGCTCGTGACCGTGAGGTGCCACTAAAAAAATCAGAATATAAGCATGAAGATGAGAGTGAGCCAGAGCATGAACACGCGCATTATCATGAGCAGGATGAGAAGAAGCATAGGCATGTTTGCAGCCGTGGAAGAATTCTTACCCCATTCCCCACTTAAAAATCTTCACGTAAGAAAAAATAACGTGAGAAAATTGGGATAGTAATAATGTGGGTGGGTTTTCGTGTACGAGTAAACTAATTTTTTACATGCGTTTTAGTAGCCGGGACATCGTTATCTTCGAATTAATAAACTGAGTAATTAGTTTCACTCGCCTCAACTATTCACCAACGAATTCATAACTAGATCATAAAAGTAAATGTTCCTTTTCCAGTGCAGTAAATGTATTTTTATTAATTTTTTTAAGTAGGGAACATTCGAGTAGTCTAGGATAAACAATCCACGAGCTCCGTTGCATCGCGACTGTAAAGGGTTAGACAAGACTTCATGTGAAGTCAGTCTTCACAGACACTCCAAGTTTTCCTCACCCGTTTCACAGAATTTTAAAATTTGGCGTTGTGAAGAATATTAAACTTTCACTATGGTAAAATGACGACTGTTACCCATTTAACAGTAGGCCAGTGAAACAAATGATCCTGTATAAGTTAATTTCTATATTATTGAATTTTATTTTTCAGTTTAACTATTTAAATGTATAAAGCTTATATGAAATGGAGAGTAGTTTAATATGATATTTGCACTTCAGTAATAACCCTGCTTCAGCTCATGCAATGCACTGTGCTTGGGAAATATGTATGAAGGTATTCTTCAGTGTTCGTTCTTCGTTTCTTTGTTCTCTTGTGTTAGGTGTTTGTAATTTTGCATTGTCGTGAAGTTTTCTCAAATCTAACACGCTGTGAAGTTACACAATCAAATATAATACGCTGTGAAGAAAAATGCCACATATCGTATTAATGCCATCAAGAGACCGTATTACAAACTGACGTCCAGAAGCATCTTCGACTATTCTTTTCTGTAAATTTACATTCATTTTTCAGCGTAAGTTTCCGCATTGGTGGAATTACTCACATTGCAGTAGCACTGGAAGCATAGGCACGAATTGACAGGCAATGGTGCAGCAATAGCAGAAGCCGAAGTTGAAGATGGTCTTGGAGCCGTCTTCGCCGAAATCTAGGAACATCAGCCCCACCATCAGGGACATGAAGAAGTACATCCCGATCTTCAAGCAGAGATGACCCTGGCAGAGAGACAAAAACACCGTTTATGAAAATGTTCATGAAATAATTAGTATTAGTAGGAATCATTTTAGGCAATCTACAAAGAACTGTCACGAACTTATTAAGGACTGCTAGCGTTTTTTTTCTTCAGAAACCAATGCTACAAGTACAGGGGTCACAGAATAATGTTGCAAACGTCTAGGGGATGGAAAATAACTGCGTTATAAACATTCTGTACATGCGTCATTTGCCCCTGACTTTTAGGCAACCTCGTATGCACAAATGTTCGGAAGATAGCTGTTTTGACGCATTCAAGATTTCATGTACCTGCCGAACATCTGTGAATATGGGTTACCTAGGAATCAGGGGACATATGCACAGTATAAACATAGTATTACATATCTCCATTGTATGCAATTTTCCCACTATACGTTCGTTGGTCAGAAGTGATCATTTTCGGCCCCTCTAGAAGATATAGAAGTTGATTACATTTATTCTTAGACATTCTGTTTACTATAATCTGATTGCTAATATGAATATGTGCACAGGGCAAGCAGGGCTAAAAGGGGCCACTCATGTGCGCAGCTTGTTTGTAATGTTATTCCAAGAGTGTAATTCCACGAAATTATCTCTTTATATAATTGACGTAATGTAGCACTGCGGATTGCGGATGTAGCACTGCGGATCAAGAATATTACTGGTTTACGATATGGCTAAATTGCTTATTAGGTAGTACATTAGTAGGCCCGTAGATGCGTTTTTATACATATTGAATTAGAAGCAAACCTCCCGACAGCGACAGCACGGCTGCTTAACAGAAAGGTAAAACCTCAAATTATAAATTATTTTAAATAGATTTCATAACAATACGTTTTCAACATTCTACACCAGAACATTCATCGGACAACTAGAGAATGCTGATACTATTCCCCAACTGATGGTCTTGGCTCGGAAGGTTCTAGAACTGTGAACGATTTTCGATATCAGCAATGTAAGTGGTTCGGATACATGGTTTGTATCATTAGTCTTAAGATCGGCTTCTCTGAAAAATCGTTACCGTGATTTCCTCCTGATGGATATAGCGGTGCATTCTCTTAATCAAACGGATAAACATTCCTTACCCACATCATCCGATCGTACTTTTGTCATTAGGGTTGACGAGATGAAATGCTATCCATGTGAACAATTTTCTTCAATGGCAAGTTCTGCAAGTGCACGGCCGACATACCGAGGGTCAAATTAGATGTAGAAGGCGATGGAGGCAAAAACTGTGACAGAGGGGAAGATGGTGTCGGTGGCGAAGAATTGGAAGGTGGTGGAAATGTTAATGGCGGAGAAGACTATGACTGATAACGATGGTATGGTGAAGTCTGTAATGGTGAAGAAGAATGTGGTGTTGAAAGCGATGGTTACAGAGACGGTGACGGAGAGAGTGACGAAAATAGTAATGGAGGTGAAGATGACGAGAGTATGAAGTTGGCAATTGTGATGAATATGGTGATGGTGATAAAGATGGCGATGGTGATAATGATAGTGAAAAAGTTGATGGCGTTAAAGTAGATGACTATAAAGTTGATGGTGATAAAGTCCGTGATGGTGATAAAGCTCGTGTTGGTGATAAAGCTCGTGATGGTGATAAAGCTCGTGATGGTGATAAAGCTCGTGATGGTGATAAAGTTTGTGATGGTGATGGTTCGTATGGTGATAAAATGGTGACGAAGCCGGACATGGCTCTACCTTATCCCTCCAAGACTGCAGGAGGTGCCTGTAGACGAGCGTGCGGAACTGCGTGGTCCAGGGCGCGGAGAAGGCCTGCTGGCCGTGGCGGTAGGCGGCGAAGGCGCCGCGCGACGGCGTGGCGTGGGCGTGGGCGGGGCCATCGGCGGGGGCCGGGGCGGGGAGGCCGAGGGCGTCGGGCGCGTCTGCCAGCGGCAGCTCCAGGGCGTCGCCCAGCGCAGGCGGCCGCCAGCGGTAGCCCTCGCCGCCCTCCGTCGCCGCGCTCATGCGCTCGATGTTGTCCGCCGGCTCCAGGCTCGTCACCTCGATCACTGCAGCAAGCAACTCGCCTTTCAATACACATTATGGAGCACGTGTATTAGATTTATTTATTTATTTGTCAAAAAACAGTAAAAACTGGATGTAACGTATGGGGAAAGAGATTTATCTGCGCCACATTTTCTTGAGGGCCAGACAGAATATAAAAATAAAAATTAAAAAACAACGAAGCTAGGAAAACGAAAAAAATGTAATTTAGAAAATAATTATTTAGAAAAATAAAAATATTCAAAAATGTTGTTGCAGAGTTTATAGAAAATCAATTTCAACGGTAAATGAACTACAAGCAAAAGGAGTGCTCCAACAAAACGTGCGCACAATGAAGCTACATTTACGTCCCAGAAGCAAAACAAGGGGCCATCTCAGTATTTGCTCAATGGATCAGGGAAACTGGACAAAAACCTGATCGAGATGGGGTCATTGACCCGGGAAGCTGAAGTACATTACTTGTAATCCCTAAGCTGCGGAATTTGCCTATTTGCGTATTTTTTTCCTTCAATAGAAAACGCAATCTTTTAGGTTACTCCATTTTCAGGCATTAGGATATTATAATATAAAAATCCTAATACTTAAAAATGAATAAGTTACCTTGAGTTTCCCATTGAAGGAAAAAATAGGCAATAGGTAAATATCCGCAGCTTAGTAATCACTACGAGCACTTATCACTTAGGGACCGAATTCAATGCAAATCCACGTTTTCCACCCAGCGGTCAGAAAGTATTCTCCATTGATGAGTGCCCCCCTCCCTCAGAATGTGCGTGTATAATAGACCCAGAGTTGGGCAGTATCGAAAATACTTGTATTTAAAATACGTATTTTCGATACTTTTGTAATTTGTATTTTGTATCGAAAATACATATTGAAACATGTATTTTGTATTTGTATCGAAAATACTTTCTGATAGTATTTTGTATTTTCAAAATACAAAAATACTTTTCTTAATCCGTCACAAACATTGATTGGGCTAGTACATGGAGAGGGTACCGCCACGTGGACGAGTGCGAACCGGACCTCCAGTTCCTCCGATTACGTTTTTTCTCTCCTTCGGTTCAACCGGAGATAACCGGAGGAGCGCTGTAATCACTGTGTAAGATATATTTCTCTCACCCCGTAGCTGTAATCGCGAGCTCAGATTCAATTTCTCGGAGAGCAGGGCTCCACGTGCCAGAACGAGTGCTGCCCATGTGTGTGCCTCGTGGCCCTGTGGTTGTGTGCAGTGATTAAAGTTAGTGCTTGTAGTGTTCTTAAGAGCTGAAATTTCGTTATGGTATATTTAGGTAAAAATCAATTTTTTTTTCTGAGTTTTTCTTCTGCGTCGGCACAACAGACAAGGATGATATAATTTTTAAGTTACTTTTAACAACCTAATTGCATTCGTTCTCTTGTACCTATTTATCCCTTGTCTCATTTTGTCGCCTGTAAGAGAGCGAGAAATGAATATACCAGACAAGGATCTAGCGATAAAAGTCTCCACGCCACTACTTCGGACTTCGTGGAGAAGCTGCCTCCGTTTCTGAGATAAAGCGATTGAATTTCCCCGAAAGCAAAGTGATCTTGACCTATAAGAAACATTTATTTTCGCTTGAAAATTTGGAGAATGTATTAGTAATTTATTGTGAGGCAAAATACGGTAGGAATGTTTCTACTAAAATTTGTAGGAATTCTAAAACTTGTTCATAAATAATATTATCGCAAAATGTTCAATACTGATTCTACGTAATATTGATTTATGTTCTTATCTTTGAGAAATATAATAAATGGTCAAAAAGTGAGTTTTCTTGTAAGTTTTAGAGTTTTATTAGTGCCTATTCTCTACCATTTAAAAAGCTTTACAGATGCTGAAAGAACCTATTTTAGGCTCCGAAAATGCATATTATACAACCTAAAAATCCGCGGTATTCATCTGATATCCATATCATTTGTGATGTATGTTCATACTTTAAGTCTGAAAGGTATCTTGGTTAATTGTCTATAGCCTGCAATATTTGTCCCAAACTATCACCTCCAAGAAACTCATGGTGAGATCTTTAAACTCCAAGTATTCCTTCGGCTCTTAGCATGGACAAGATGCCTTTCAGACTTAAAATATTAACATACATCACAAATGATAGGGGCCGTCCATAAAATTACGTAACGCAAATTTCGAGTATTTTCAATACCCCCTCCCCCTTGTAGCGCACTTCCCTATCTCAATGTAAAGCAGCGTAACGCTGCCTCAGACTCCTTCCCTTTCCCATTTAGCGTTACTTTTTGTAATTTATAAATGACCCCATACGGATACCTGAAATGGGTTGAAAATTTCATTTGCAACATTTTAAAATAAAGAATGTTATATATTTTTAATAATAAAATTTTTAATGTGATGTGATCTTTTATTGAACGTGAATAATTGTTTAAAAGAGAAAAAAATAGGATAGAAGATATTTTGTGTAAAACGCCGTTGGTGGTATTTTGTATTTTCGAAAGTATTGTTAAAATACTATTTTGTATTTTGTATCTAAATACTTCTACGAAAGTATTTTGTATTTGGTATCTAAAATACTTTCGGCAAAGTATTTTGTATCTGAAATACATTTTTCAAGTATTTTGCCCAACCCTGAATAGACCCAATTTACAATCGTACCATAAACGTGATTCATAGAGTATATGAATAACTTGCTTGTTTTCTTAATAATATTATATTTCTGCAAATTGATGGATAATCCGCATATTTCCTTAAAAACATTTATCATTACAACATATTTATTTCAATTTATGTAAATCCAGTCATTTTATTTTTGATTTTGTAATGAGTTTATATGTATCTGGTTCACTGCAGCTATTTCCGATTTACTTTCTATAAATCACATTCGAGATATTGATCTGAGAAATCACGATCAATTCAAGTAATTCGAGTAAGGTCAGTCTTGAAAGTTGGCAGCCCTAATTAACTCTTTATCGCTATCCCCAATCGTACACGTCACAGCGACCGGACATGCGCCACAAATATAAATGCAACGGGGAGAATTACCTTTTACGAAGACAAGACTAGGTATACAATTTCTGTGGCATACTTTACAACATATTTTCGATGTTTTTAGTGCACAAATGCATGTTTATTAATGCATGGATTTTTGGAGCGTGGTAGTGGATCCCGGCAGACGTTCTGCCCCTCATGCCCCTCTTTTCCCTTCCATCTCCATTTCTCTGTCTCTCCCTTCCCCCTCTCTCTCTCTTTGTCTCTCCTTCTCTGTCCCTCTCTCAGTCTTAATGTCTGTGTCACTGTCTCCACCTCTGTCTGTCCCTCTCATTCACAATGAGTTCCATATTCTGCTCGTCTCTGAGAAGGTGAGATAATATCGAGAAGCGCCCGGACCAGCAAAAGTGTAATAGAATGTTCATAAAAGTCACATCCTGTAGAATACGATGTGGGAAACGTTTCTTTGAGGTCTTTGGCCCCAAATGTAACTTTCTAATGCCCTTTCGTTTAAGTGTTATTTAACAATATAGATTCAAAATGCTCCCGAGTGTTGCAGGTTGCATTCGAGGTGAAATATTTACTTTTGTTCTACAGCGCCTTGTAGTGGAGTTACAATAGAATTAACCACACATAAACCTTCTGTGTGTAAAAACACGTAGAAGTGCCAACTTTCAAGGAGATCGGTCACACGGTGTCGGAGTTTACCTCTTATGTATATATACCAACATCCAGTTTTATATACAGAATATCCGGGGAGGACACGTCGAAACTTCGAAAATAAGCTCTTAAGACAATTCTAAGCATATTTTGTCTAATAAACTACATAGATATTCTGAATGGTTGGGACGCAATGAGCACTCAAAATTTGGTTTGAAAAAATGATTTCTAGGTAAAAATTTGCGTTATTGATGCGTAGAAAACACTCCAGAAACATATAAATGGTTTATTTTTTTGCCTAGAAATTGGAGAGAGAGATAGAGAGAGAGAGAGATTATAAATCCGGGCACTCCCACGGTTCCATCCTCGCCCGTGCGTGTACTCACCGTAGTCGGCGGGGTTGTAGTGCGTGGGGCAGGGGAGCGCCACGTGCGAGAGGAAGGGCACGAGGTGCGGGACGCTGCCGCGGTACACGCACGCGCCGGCGGCCACCACGTACACGTGGTCGAACATGGCGAAGAGGCGCGCGGACGGCGTGTGCACGGAGCAGACGACGGTGCGGCCGCCGCGCGCCAGCGCCCGCAGCGCCGCCACGCACTGCGCGCCCGACTGCTCGTCCAGCCCCCTGCGCAGCGACCGGCCGAGGTGAATGGAAATGAACAAAAAGAACAATTCATCAGTGTCCAGAAAAAATTTACTTAGGATTATAAAATAATAAAAATATTCTGTTAAGTTAGGAATGCCAAAGTGCTACATTAGTAACTAGAAAATTAGATTTAAGCTAAAATTAAGTTAGTTTTATTTAATTTTAGTTAGATAAAGAAAAAATCCCTCCCTCTCAGCTGCTTAAGCCGCAAGGCAGCAGTTTACTGTATAGCATTTAAGAAAATAAATTCCCGTCTCCTCACGGGTACTGTGGAGAAAAAAAAAAGAAAGAAAGACCGGGGATTAACCCATTACAGCCCAGAATGATTTTGTTCGCATAGCGCTCGGCCATTGTTGTCGCGTTCGTGCGCGCACAGGAGCCGTTGGAGACTTCTGGTGGTATGTTTTTGCAACTTTTAGTGCTAATCAATTGTTACGTTGCTAAATTATTCTAATAGAGCGCTCTCAAAGCGCCAAACGGTGGTTATTGAGTATTTTTTTCTATAAGTTAAGATGCAAAACCGTTGAAACTTAAGCTACATAAGCTCCGTCAACTTCGATGCGGACCAACCACCGTTTGTTTTACATCGGCCTCTCTCTCTGACCTTACCAGAAGCTTAGAGCAGCTAAGCACGGTTCTAGATGAAGATTCGAACCGACCCAAGCCATGTATACACGCTGGTCAGGAATGTACAATGACTTAACCGACATCTGGCATTCAAGAATGAAAAATCTTGCGTATATGTTTCGTTTAGGATGTCTACGTTTACTGAAGAACTAAATTTCACAAAGTATTGCAAAATAAGCAAATTTGAGTAACCAGAAAATTAGCGTATGACACATCAAACGCTAGGCTTTAATGGGTTAACCGGAAATTAATTTTTTTGTTATGTAACTAGTGATGTGGGGACTACACGTACCCCAACACAAAAACTTGCTTTAAAGTGTTGAAATAATAAAAATGTCTTTCTTGATGATATGAACAAAACATATATGCATTATCAATAGGATGATTACAAAAATAATTCAATAAGCACTGTGACTACCAAAATTAAAAAATATTTAGTGTCAACGTAAATGATTAAAAAAAGCACTCCTCTAACTATATTTGAAATAAATAAACAGACTAATTATAAAATTGTTTTTTGAGGAGGACCAATTAATCAAATCTTATGAATAATACAACACAACCTTAATTTGAAGTAACTTTCCACAGTCCCTCATTAACTATACAATTACCTTATACTACACTCCCTCACGGTCCCCTTCTCACCATTGAATTCGCTTTCTTCCACTTCTAAATTGATTCTTGCCCCATTATTCAAATCCTGGGTCACCTCTTCTAATAATATCTCTCGAAGCATCCGTAGTTTTGTGAAATATAAAAAGAATAAGGGGAAAAAAACGTAATCGGTGAGGTGGGGACTGGTTGTACCCCACGCGCCAGAAAAAAATAAATATGTTTCTGCTTATCTTCAACAATGTGACCACGTCAGACACGTGAAACCGCGCCCACCCGAGCTACTTGCCCGCCTGTGGAAGCCGGCGCTGCTCCGGGCACGGGCAACTTCCCTTCTCTGGGCACTCATTTCCCCTTAGAATCCAGAAAGGGGTGGACATGCACAAGCTGAAGCGGCGCAGGTAGTGGCTGAGTAGTGGCTTCATACGAAAATATGTTTGACAGATGCTTTCTATCAAATAACCGAGAATTGTGTAAGGTTTATATTCTTCATACTTATTACTATTTCATGTTTATTTTCTTACTAAATTTTTCCTTATGTAAACATCTTTGTTAAGTGACCGGAATACGTTTGAAGAGCGAATTATTTCCTTGTTTTCGTTTTGTGTTGTGATATTAAATCATTCAGGTACTTACTGTATTTAACAATAACGTGAGATAAATTAATAAGTCTCTTTAAATTAACAATTCGCGACCTTAAAGTAAAAAGGTTCTATCTAACATTTTTTCCAAAAATGACTTTATGTTATATTTGTAATGGTAGCAATAAGATTTACATAACCTATAAGTTAAATTGATCTACGAAGCTTAGTTTCTGAGATACAGATAAGGTAACATGGTTCTATCTGCAAAACGTATGTTCAAGTTCGGGAAAAAAGGTTCTATCTGCTTCACCGCGCAAACCAATATGTTTACATGTATGTGGACATTATCTTGTTGGCTGCGCGAAGTGTCCAGGTATTGTAAGATCTTTGAGAAGCATATTTAATTGCATTGTTGTGTGAAAGTGAAATTGAAGATGGTGTTTTTGAGCATTCTTGTTCTGAATACGATCCTAATGCGGGAAGCTGTACTGAAGAAGACGAGACACCGAGGCAAAACAGTGCTGTAAGCGAATTTATAGGTTATGCGACACAAACTATTTGTACTCCACCTCACATGTTGATATAATGTTATAAAATTGGTTACCTGTAAATCCTGTTAACAACCCGGATTATTACGATTTTACTTATTTTCGGGTAATACTTAAATGTATTGTTAACCCTTCGTTAGGAACGCATGTATCTAGTAGACCCAATCTGTTTTAAGAACTCAATATCTCGCTGTGTTGAGGCTGTAAATTTTCGCAATCTGGTGGCATCGTGTAATAAGAAGGATTGTAAAAAGTGCAAGGGTCGACGAAACATCAAGCTGGCGTAGAACATTTAAATTACAGAGACAAGGTCATCAAGCTTAACAATTTAACAAAACTACAAATTGTGGAAATTTTTGTCGTCGCAACTGGACTCTTAATGTCACTCCAGAAGAGCAAGGGAGGTTATTTATTACGTTTTTACAAATTGGAAACTCATTCTAAAAGGGTCATTTCATACTGAGGACATCAGATCCTTTCCAGAAAAAAAGAAATCCAACAGAAAATATTCTAAACCTTTGAAAGAAGAATACATTCGTTTACAAGTTTTATGTTTCAAATAAAGAAATTATTGTGTGTAAGAAGTTCTACCTCAACACACTTTCTATAAGCCAGAAGATGATAAATAATGCACATTTACACAAAGATAAAATAACAGGAACACCAAAATTAGACGATCGAGGTAGCAAAACTAAGGATAAAATACCAAAAGACGTGAAAGACAGAGTGAGGGCACACATTAAATCTTTCCCTAAAACAGAGAGTCACTATTGTAGACCTAGTACTACTAAGGAGTGCCTCGCCTCCAACTTAAATATCACGAAAAACGTACAACTTCTACAAGGCATGTTGTGTAATCGAAAGATGTCAATTTGTAAAATTATCTATATATCGGAATATTTTTAATGAATTTAATTTGGATTTCTTTCAGCCAAAGCGGACAGATGCGAATACAGAATTAATGAGTTGGAAAATAATATTTCTAATGATTTAAAATTAAAATATACTGAAAACGTAGAAAACAAGGAAAACAGGAGAAAGAAAAGAGAGGAAGATCATAAGATCAAAGATGAACATACAATTGTAGTGCCCTTTCCATTAGAAAATGTGATAGGAATTCCGAGAACAAACTAGTATTTTCCTCTTCAGGAGAAAATTAAATTTATTTAACATGACAGTTCATGTTTTTCCAACCAAAGATGTATATTGCGCAATTTGGACAGAAATTGACACAGGCCATTCTGGAAATGACATTGCAAATGCCGTTTCCCAAATTTTGGAAAAAATAATTCAAAACTCACCTAAGGTAAAACATATTATAATGTGGAGCGACAGCTGTGTACCCCAAAACAATAATCAGAATTGTCTCTGGTAATGAAGGACTTTCTAAAAAAACACCCACAAATCGATGACAGTTTTGAAATTACTGCTGGTCACTTGCGTATTCAGGAAATACACAATGTCCATTACCAGATAGAGAAAGCGCTGAGAGCTAGTGAATTCTGGTCACCGATTTCTTTCATGCGGATATATTTGGCAGTAAATATAAAAATGCCACTTAATATTATTCAGATGAAAACAATGCATTTTAAGGATTTCCATAAAAGCAGCAAACATCTTCATTTCAATAAATACCTTTCACCCAAGTTTCGCAAGTAAAATTCACTCAATGACTAGCTGAAGTAGAGTATAAAATTAAACATTCTGATTCACAATTTTCCAACGTAAATGAGCGACCATACATTTCTACAAGATGGGTGGCGAAAAGTTCTTCTTCCATCTATCCGCCTGTGCAAACGTACGTGGCGAAAGAGACGTTTTTGAATAAGGAAAGGTAGCCGATTTAGCATACATGTTGAAATGGATGCCAACTCTGGATCAAACCTACTCCATAGAATTGCTTACAAACAAAAATAATATGATGGCTATGCGACATTTTACTTTAATATGTTTGTAATATGTCATTTCAAATTTAAGTGTAATTCTATAATTTACAATAGGTTATTTTTTTCTAGTTGGCTAAGTCTAAGCAATGCCATGAAATTAAAATTGAGTACTCTAAATAAGATTTCTACTAAAATGTAAGCACATTTCTTTGAATTCTTTAAAATTTAATAAATGATACGTTACATGTATATCTGCAATTATTTAAGTAATGTACCAGTCAAATTTTCCTACCAACAAAGATAGAACCTTTTTGCTCCCAACTTGAAAATGCATATTGAGAGTAAAAAGGTTCTATCTGAAAAAATAGGGTCTTGGTTTCTACCAAAGTTACAATGCTTTTAGAATAATTATCAGTCAACAGTTTTGTGCTTGGATGTCAAGTACACTGACAAAGTTTCAATACATTTCATAAAATAGTTTTTGTTTTTAGAGAGGGACAAAACTTTGAAATGCTCTCCTGTAAAATTTACTGCGGTGCAGATAGAACCTTTTTACTTTAGGGTCGCGAATTATCATGTACGGACGGACAACGCTTTTAAAAGACAAGAATATTTGTCTGTTAAACCTTCTAAATTGACGGTAGGAATTTCATGCTTTCATACCATTCTTAAGCAAACAGAATTACAAAATCAAGATACTTTGATTTTTTTTTTTAAATTTTACTCTCAACTGATAATTTGAAATCGGGACTGATGTATCATTTCATTTTAATGGATAATTTATTTGCCTTAAAGAGAAATTGGAATTAATGCAGCTAAATTTGTGACAATAACTGTCATGTAACTTCTCTCAAAGACGGCCACGGACCAGTTATCCAGTGAAGTACCGCCATTTCGTAGCATTTGTACACCCCTTACTTACTTTTAAATCTCGCATCATTTCCTCTGGACGCAATGTCCGCGAGCTCTAGTAAGCTTGTTACCTTGCCCGCGACCTGGACATGTCAGGCGTAGGCAGGTAAATTTGCATTCGTGTTTGTATTATATGACCTGTAAAGAACAGGCCTGGGCGCCGTTAGAGCCTGGGGTTCTTAGTCGGTCACGCAATCAGGAATCCGCGATGTCTTCAATTCGTGTAACCTGTGAGACCTCGCGTAGTTAACGAAATCGGCTGGCCACGTCGGTTTTACGGTCGTGGCCTTTCAGTAGAACCCTCCCAGCATTCGCCTGGTTGACCGAGGGGAAACCACGAAAACCCTGGTTAGGATGGCCGGCACGGGGATTGAACCCGGGCCTCCCGAATACGAAGTCTGCCGAAAGCGCGCTACGCCCTGTGCCACTTTGCTCGGTACACGTATATTGGGAGGGACAAAAAAAACAGAGCTGCAGCTTTCCTTTAATATTGTCTCGGATTCTGATGCAAATAAATGGGAAGGGGCAACAACAGAGATGTAGCTATTCTTTAAAAGTGTCTCATTTTCATTTGAAATAAATGGGGAGAGGCAGAAACAGAATTGTAGCTTTTTTTAAAAATTGTCTAAGTTTCTGTAGCAAATACGTAGGGAGGGGAAAATTAGAGTTGTAGCTTCCCTTCAAAGTTCCTTTAAACTAGGATAAACAGGATATCTTATTGGAAATGATCAAACATACAATGTTGTTAACGCACACGCATACATAGTAATCTTCTTCATAATACTCGTACATAATACTGTGACCGCCAACCTGGATTAGGCTGGTACGCCTCACATTGCTCCCGAACGGTGCCCAGTCAGGGGGGGAACTGATAATTGCAGTGACCTCGTACATACTTCGACTTGTTTTGGCGCAGTGGTCGAGCGAAGTAAAAGCGCCTAGAACTGGAGGGCAGTTGGATACCCGACCTACGAGGAAGTTTTTGGTGGAAGGTCACCAGTATTCGCGCCCGGCGGGCGGCCTTGTACGGAGCTCCAGGGACGCACGAGATGTCAAAAAGAGAAGCAGGACCCGTTACAATGAGAGGTTTTGGAAGTTGATTGGTACCATAAATATTAGGAGCTCCTGATATAGCATTTCCTCGAATAAATAATATGAGATTCTGACTTTTACCACCTTAACTAACCCTTTTATTAACCAGAAGAATAGTTGAAAATGGAGCAGGAATAGGAATAGTCTAATCACCTCTATCAACAGGAATTGCACATACAGCAGCATCAGTCGATTTAGCAACTTTTTCATTACACCTAGCATTGATCTCATCAATTTCCTTTAAAATTGTCTCAGTTCTTGTAGCTGTGTGTGTGTGTGTAGAAAAAAAGCCTATTAAGACGGAGTTTTCTAGTAGTTACGGTGAAGGTAATACGTCATGTTCGCGACATGTTTTTCTCCTCAAGCGTTGGAATTTAAGTTGGCCCAGGCAGGGGCGACACCCGAAAGTAGCCGGCAAAAGTCGGTCAATCGAGACAAAATGCCATATAAATTAAGAAATAGGGAACTAAATATATTATAAAAAAAGCAATATAAGAACAATTTACGGGTTACTTGCTAAATGTGGCGACGCTGCCGTTTTTAACTGTATTAAAAATGTTTCCATATGTTAAAACTGTGTATTAAATATTTTCATATTTAAATATGTTAATTAATGGTCTAGTTCATGCATCCTAAAGCGCAGTATTTAAAATAATCTACTAAAAATAAATTAAATAACAAAAAAATTCAAATAAAAAGGTAGCCGCAGCTTTTCTTGTCCGATGTTCTTTCGGGGAACGGCCACTACCCCCTCTACCCCCCTACCCCCCCCCCGGTATATGGTGTTGGAGAACGTAATCCGAACGCTTCCAGAACAATTGTTCTGAAGAGTACATTTTCTTCAGGGTATTATCAGGCGGCTTATCAAAGAAAATTTGTACATTTTCAAGATCCTATTCTATAATATACCGTTGCATTCTTATGGATTTATATTAAAATTAGCGTACCCGCGCGAGAACTCTCGCATTCTATACCCCACCTTCTTCCTGACCTATACCCACCCCGTTCCTGTGAGGAACGTTTCTTTGAGGGCTTTGGCTTCAAAAGTTTAAGGATTCGTTTAGGAGTTATTTAAAGATATAGATTTAAAAATCCTGACGTGCGTTTCGGGTTGCATTTTATATAAATATATAGATTTTTGAAACAAAACCTTCATATTTTAATGTCAAAGTGGAATTCATCACGTCTCTGTGAAATTCCCTTTCTTTAGAGACCTCATTTCTAAAGATTGGTTGCGTGTGAGAGCCGGAAAAGGAAGGTAGCCGACTGAAATAATATAGGAGACGGTATAATTTTGTAGTTGAAAAATACAACAAAAGGGGATTATTCCATTAACACTATCGTATATGCTACACATAAAATGATCCTATAAAACTACAAGTACTCTACGGGATGGCAACACTGACGACGAACCTTCTTCAGTCGAGTGTTCCAAGCCATGCACCGCATACTGTAACATGTGTACTATAAACAGTGGCGTCCGGGCGGCATGTTTTGAATTTGCACCAGACTTGTGCATGGGACTTATTTTAGAACTCCCTGAGGCAGCGCACGAAACGCAAGGGGCACATTTCTCTGAGACACATACGCTTTAAAGGGGCAGACAGATAAATAGCTGAGGATAGCTGCTGCATTCGAAAGATTAGTGGCAGGGCGCTTGTGAGAATATTAATAAGGTTTATGAATGTTGGGTAATGTAAAAAAGAGTTTGGGGCTGAATTTTCAACTGCGAGGTGTGAAATAAATAGGAGATAACTTGCAACCCGTTTCGTAAACATGGACGTCAAATGAGAAGAATAAAAGTAATTGCTCTTACTAATATATGTCTAAATTTGTTTCCCAGGAAATTGCCTAAAATTGTTTTTCTTCCCTCAAGTATCAAATACGTATCCCATCTTTCCTAAGAAGCCCTTAAATAAGTATGTAATTTTTTTGCACTAATAAACCGCCCCAAAATTGTTCAGTTAAAGATTACTATTAAATTCGGATTACGTAAATTATAGGTTTTATAACTGTTTGGTGTCTCTACTTGTTCTTTGATAAACTTCACTAATATCTTCACAAGCGCCCTGCCACTACTCTTTTCGAATGCACCAACTGTCTACAGCTGTCTGTCTCTCCTCAGAGTGAGTTTTTCAGAGTGATGGGCCGCTCGCGTTTCGTGCGCCGCCTCACTGCCCAATCAGAGAACTCTAAAATATGTCCCATGCACAAGTCTACTGCAAATTCAAAACTTGCGTCTGGGCGATAGCGACCTGTTTTTCATTTCTTAGATAAGTGGTCCGTCGGATCGGCGTTACATGTACGAGTACTAGCTGTCTTAGATGCATCACAGCATGACGCTGCAACAAGGGTTTGCGCAGTGCTAACAAACGCAAATACCTGGACGTGTCTGTAAACAAATCATCAGTTCCCACCAGGAGACTGAGACGCGTCGAATGACCCCTCATTTGTCTTGATTGATGGATGGAAAAGAGTCAAACTGTGAGAGACACACTCCGTCCCCCTTTCCCTCACTACGTGAACCTTATTTAAACATGACCGCTGTTTATGGATCATAAAGAATGTTTCTCTTCGACGTCAACAGGTGGCTTTTATTACTTTTAATTGTGTACTTTCGTATTTGTTTTTATAAATATTTTCTAGCAAAACACAAAACAATACAATTTATAACTCTTACAACACCTGATGATAATAGAAAAAATGGGATAACGTATTAAATTTGTGATGTGATTTTCTTGTGTATGGTATATTTTTAATTAAAAAGAGAAAAACTCTCTCAAATAAAATGCAATCATTGAAATCGTAATTATAACGAGACATTGGGTTATGAAAACGAGTAAGTACTTCAGAGCAATTGCTCACGAGTGCAAGTAGGAATTACTACTTCTCATAAGCAATTGCTTCTTTTCATGTGAATAAAGAGTTTCGTGAAACTCGGAGCATTTACTTCTGTCGCTGAGTAATCGCACTCTAATTGATCTGTTGCGATTGGTCGATTTCCGTCTGTTTTGTTTGTCTATGTTACTGCACGTCGCGCAAGATGAGTCACATGTGGTCTTTGCATCATGTCCCTAATGTTGTCGACCGTATTAGGTTAAGTGACAGTACAGTTGACGTGCATTGTTGGCGAAATCGTAGGAAATCTTCCATCATTCATTCACTCACTACCTAAAACCTCACAACCACCTAACAACAGTCGTCTGTAACCTTTCTCGTATCCATTCAATAAGATTGGATTCACCTACTGAGGTAGCTCCGAAAATTCGATGTAAATGCTTTGCATTAAAGCAAATTCTCGGTTTTATTCATACGGAAAGCAAGCAATTGTTCCTCAGCCGAGCGGTTTCTCACCATTGGAGAAATTGCTCAAAATAAGAGCTCACGTCTTTTATTCATAATATTTGAAGCAATTGCTTTGAAAACTCGAGAAAGAAGTAATAGCTCATTTTTATTCATTTCGCCCGTTGTAGATATTGGCCGTATGAGAAGGCAATATGAGTCACCGTCTTGTAAGTTAACGCATGCGCGGATCCAAGTGTGAGGGATGGGAACACGGAGGTAGTGACTTCCCCAAAATCTTTTTGAACCCGAACTTCATGTGCTTGATTTAAACCATTTTAGAATGCGCGTACTGAAATATCTCTATTAATACAGAAGATCTTAAAATATCTAACTGAACACAAAATATTTTTACTCAATTACTCCGAGTTGCAATTTTGTGTTTATTCATCTTTTGAAAATTAGAAAGCAGACTCTTACTCCTAATCAGAGAATAATTTAATGGTTCTCTCGTAGGATTTATTTCTATATGGAACTTAATGAAGCCTTCCCTTTATCAGAAACAATTGAGTGCAAGACTTACTCTAGGAAGTGTGGGAACTTAAATTCACGATAAAAATGAGAAATGAAGAATTTAGGATGACTGTTAAGGATGCTCTTTTGAAAAAAGGAAAATCGCTCCAGAAATATGAATATTTTTTTCGAATGAACATATTACTATATACACCATTGCCTCCTATAAATGTATTTTATATCCCTTTGTAATTTTGTCAATATAATTCATATTCCATGTCAACAACGTTAACTACTACAATATTAACACACACGCATATTTAAAATCGTCGTACATGACAACATTCAAAAGAATGGGTAAAATGTTAGACACGCTGCCTGGTATAGTTATGCGCCCTGCATTAACTTCTTCCTTAACGTCTATCTTGATTCCATTGTAGTTTTTTAACTAGTCTCTTAAGAGTTAAACGAATGTATGATAATTATCTACTTCAGTGAAGTAATTAAAAAGATAGAGATTATCTGTGTACAGTGTGGCTGTTTTGACCCGAAGCATAACAGTGAGTTAGAACTGGTGCATGTGTTAAAAAAAACTACGATGGAATGAAGATAAACGTTGAGGAAGAAATTTATACAGGACGCATAACTACGAGTATAACAGACAGCGTGTCTAACATTTATCCTTTCTTCCCCCAAATAGCTTCGTAACTGACGCGTAAATCTTTTATTTTCACACTCCATCGGTGAATCCTACTTCCTCGTATATAGGGTAATCTGAATTGCCATCTAATCCAGAAGTCTTGTTTTTAATATACGAGTTCATATCATTATTTCATAATGCTCCTTCCTACATGTTTCTTGCAATTTCTAAAATTTCTATGTCACGCAATTAGATAATCAGAAATGCTGTATGATGACGGGAAAGACGATTGTGGCCATGATTGTGGGAAGTGCAAGAAGATACAACCGGGTCAATTTAGCTCAAACGCAGCATTGCCTCTGGCTCTGCAGCGACTGTGGCTGGGAGTTCGTAGGGTTCGGCGCCGACAGAGGCGATTTCGCGACACAGGCTTCGTATCCAGGTTGAATTCAGTACCGGGAGAGATGGCTCGGTGCATCCACTGATGTCACTGCAGCCTCTCTAACTGGAAGTCCTAGGCTCGAGTCCCGACGGCGGCAGGATTATCGACACTAGTTTGACAGCTAGGTCGAATTCAGTCGCTGTCTGGAGGCGAATTCTAGCGGCCGGCTGCTCTGATCGGTAGTTTAACGTGGTTTCTCCGATCAACACCAGGCAAATGCCGGAGAAATTCCCTATCAAAAGAGCCACGAACCGTGCGCGATCCCTCCTTCCTCTCCCCTTCCTCATACACACACATGCACCACACTCCCACAATGTCGGGAGACAAGCAGGGAAAGTAGAGCCTGTTCCGGTTCGGGTGGAGCTCCTGCTGGGGGAGGTACCTGGAAGGGGAAATATCCTACAAGCCGACGAGTAGCTCGGCGCCGGATCTCACATTTCGGCGGTAGAGGAAACGATCTCCTCGTGCGATAAAACATTCAGTATTCGAAGAGACTAATAAACATTTCCTATCAGTAATATTTCCTATTAGGTAATTTGTTTAAGGCCTCCTAAGGACATTAAATCGATTTAAATAAATTAAATTGTTGGTGAATTTCATCTGAAGGGGATTAAAGGGGTTAAAGGGGATTTGGTTGGAGGGTTGGAATGTTGGGATGATATATTCAAAAATATTAAAAGAATGGTTGGTGATTGAATTGAATAAATGATGAAGTAGAATTGTGAAAGGTTTTCTGATATTGTTAATTGCAGTAGTATTCAACCAATGTGATTTTTTATTATTAGCAGTAGTAGTAGTAGTTGTAGTAGTTTATTGTTAGTCAATGTAAGCTTAAAGCATGTAAAGTTAAGATATTCTGCCACCAAGTTATGATATTTAATTGCAGAATTAATAATACATCTAATCTAATCTGAACTAACATAACCAACTCCATGCCCGGAAACATCAATCAAGAAAGGAGGAATGTGGTGATGTAACAAAAGAATCGGAAAGATCGGGGGGGATTAAAAGGAATCAGACAAGAAAAAGGATTTGCGAAGAAATTTGCAGTTCAAGTAGGGGGCTTGTTCGAAGAAATAAAGAGGATGACTAAAACAATAAATGAGCTTTGTGAGGTAATGTCCTGCGAAATCCTCTTCAAACACAAAGATCATCACTATAACGTCATTGTCCTAAATACTTAGTTCATTTCCTATTTTCCCGCAGAAACAACCTTATCAGAACTGTTATGTTGTATAAAAAACAGCGACTGTCGAACTACTTGACACCACGAAAGAGATCTTACTAAAGAACTAAAACAAAACACGTCTTTCTGAGAATAAAATGCTGTAACGAAATTTTAAGCAAGTCATTGTAAATTTATTCTAAATAAACTACACACACAGGCAAAAATAGGCAATTCTTTGATGCATTCCTTATATCGGTAATACTAATTACATAGTGATCTCTATAGTGCATGACTGGCCTGAAGATACTTTTAAGAAAATAACTAGTGGTGCTACAGAATGGCACAGACGTTCCCCGTATTAGTTTTCTATTTCCTTTGGTTTCGTCTAGCCATTCGGACTTGCCACATACTCTTGCCAGCTGCAATCTATTGCCACTCAAAGTATATTTTTTTGCCATTTTCCAAATTTTTCGATTTCCAAATAGTATAACGGAAATATTATTTTAAGAATATTAAAGAACAGTAAAACCTCGTTCTAAAAGGCAATATTTTTGACAAATTTGGAGCCGTTTTTAAGAAAATGGTGTTTGAGTGCTAAATTCGAAATTTGAAATTCTTTTCCACGCCTAAGTTTTGAGTTTTCAAAAAACTTCATTAGAAGTCATTTGAAGCTATTTAACTCACCAATAAAGTAGTGTTTACAAATTGCTGAAAATGGGCATATTAACGGGGTGAGAGATCTTTAAAAAAAATTACATTTGTGTAATTTTTGAAAAAAACAGAGAAAACAGCAAAATTAATTCTACGCCATCTTAAACAATGCAATCTGTACGAAACGTTTGAAGAAAAAATTGGAGCCATTTTTGAAAAAATCTTGTTTTCGTTATTTTTTAAAATTGCACGCAATACTGCGCGAAAACTACAAAAATTTTCAAAAAAATTTTACATGGCCTTAACCGAAACAACTTACTTTGGAGAAGAAATTTTATTTGAAGAAAAAATCTCTATCTTCAACTTTGTAGTTGTAGGAGACGCCGGAAAGAAACAAACTTTTGCGGTTTTTGAAAATTCAGAGTTAATTGTGAAATCGGACCTATGCCACCTTAATAAGGGTATTTTTACTCCATTCTTACAAGAAATTTAAAGAAAAAATTTGGGGCCGTTTTTGAGAAAATTTTGAAAATGTTCGGATTGCTTCATGTAAAGCACCCCCCAAAAATAATGAAGTTTATCTCAGAGCTTCGACTCAGGCAAGATGGACAGGCGTTTCTTCAATTTGGAAAAAATCCTACGCATGGTTTAGGCGCAAGTATTGTTCACATACACCGGACGGACGGGCGGACGGACATTTTGCTCTAAATTGGTTTTTCGTTACCAAGAAATCACAAAACAGGGATTCTGGCAACACCACATGTTAGAAGATTTATTCTTAATTTAGCAATTGGATTTATCCACTTTTTCGTTATCAGGACCCGGCAAAGATTTTGTTGCTGCCGAAAGTCCGCCGGTTTTGGGGGCAGAATTACATAAATTTCCCTATACTATCTATATTACTTTTTATATGTATACGGGGAATTAAAAATGTAATTCAGATCAATTAACAATAAAATATGGACATTTTCAGTAATAATTCTGCAACTCTTTCGAATAAAATGTTTTTGGTATTTTATTTTTTTATATTCATAATTTTCTCTTTAAGTTGGCATTTGAATGATGTTGATATCGCTCTTACATTTTTATTATTCTTATTTGTATGTGAAGATCTCTCCTTGAGCTTAGGTACTGTCTTCAATACTTTTAGATACTGAGACACAATGCAGTGCATAAATACTGAAGGACTTAAACAGCAGAAAGTAAATTAAAAAAATTATGTTGTGAAGCTAAAAACTAAAGAAGTCTCAAATGGAAGAGGTTATAGTGAAATGTTTATTCCGATGAAGGTAATTGAGTATTAGTATAGAATTTAATATCGAGGTGGCGTGTTTGGACGGTTGCATCTTTAAAGCTCTTTTCCCGAAACTTGATATTTTTTGCACTAAGCTTACATGTGTAGTAGGAAACTTTCAGGACTTGTTAATAAAGATCTCCTACATTTACTGAAGTAATGCTTTTCCTGATTACCTTAGCATTATTCATTCTGCAAATCCTTATTTACTAGAAAACACGGTAAAATATGCATTATGAGATAATATTTTTATCTACAAAAATATTACACATTTTTTCAAAACCTTTGCTTCAGTGTTATCATGAGTAATATATCTGTAACCTATAAAAATTTCAAAACCCTAACTTTTAAATGCTTCTGAGAATTAGAATCAAATATTTAACATTGTCAGGATAGGGAATTCTGTGTCCTCTTAAAGTACCAAATTATTTTATCTCCACGGACGGGTCCTTCTTTGATATGTTAGACCCCCAAACATTTAGCTCTGATATGGAGAGATTGTCTTGACTGCTGACAAGCGATTTGAGATGACGTCTGCTCGGCTTAAGAGCATCTTCGACCTTACGATAACCGACCTAATCAGTCTTCTTAAGCTCTTCAGTTGACATCCGTCTTAGTGAATCAAAATCAAAACTTGGGGATAGCGTTTCGTGATCGTGTTATGAATACCCCGTTTTACCTTTAAAATCTTTGTAGCGGTTCGATGAATTGTCTCTCAAGCAGACGCCCAGCCTACCTTTGATGTCTATTATAGGAGCATGTCCTCAGAGGAAAGCATCGTATTCGATTAGCGAGAAGGAATAAATCTGTCTGAAGTGTCTTATCTTTTCCATTCTTGACTTCAGGAAAAGTTACCTCTAAATAGAGATTGGAATAGATTAGATTTCGGTTACGTTGGTCTTCATTCGCGAAATATTTCTTTTCTTTTATTTATGATTAATAAAATGTTAGGTGATTAAAATAATTTATTCATTTACATGATCCTAGACAGGGTACTCTGTACAGAGTACAGATCAACGAGATGCCCTTAAAATGGAAGTCCCGTTTTCATACGAAAGCGTAGGCTTCCGCCACCAGAGTCAATATATTCTTGGCTGTCCGGGAGACGCCGCGTCCTAAGCACAGATGGCGAGGAAGGTCTCGGCCGGCATACTGCGACCTTCCTCAAGATCAAATACGACTACGACCTCCCTCAGGGTAAAATGCAGAGTATAGATAGTTTTCATACGTTTAAGAAGGAGAAGGGGATGCCTTTGACGGGATCGTGCTGATTTGCTGCGGATTCGCCAAGTTTGACCTTGCGAGCCTTTGTATGAGAACAGCTCATGCAAGAAAAAGCTTGAAAGGGTTGAGGACTCAAGACTTCAGCTGTCAATTCCGCACATTCGAACACTGGTAGTCTAATAAGTGAGTCGGTAAGCTTATCAATGGCGTCTTCTGACTAGCAGCCTTTGGAATGCGATCGTGATGTTTTGGGTTAAACAAATAATTCAACGTATCTAGTATTGTTTAACATATACCTATTATATCTTGAAAATTGTAAATTTTTATTTCTGACGCTTACAAACACAAACAACAATAAAAAAACGTAACATTATACAATAAAAAATGTACATTCGATTTTTTAAATTTATTTAATTTATTTTTTTATTATATTTTAAAAGTATTTATTTCCTGTTTGGAATGTACACTGTTCAGGGGTACAATACCAGTAATTCAATTTTTATCATTTTTGTGTATACAGAAGTTTTTATTTATCAAAGTGTAAGATAATGATAATATTAATTCATGTAGAGTATTTGAGTAACTGCGAGTGTGCGTGAGTGCATATGTCTGCAAGTCTGAGTTTTTGAAAATTATAAAAGTTTGGAAATTTTTGAATTCCCTCATACAACTACAATATGGGTAAGGAATTTTTCCTTCAAATTTCATTGCCAAATTTTCTTCCAAAAAATAATTTTCTTCAAGTTAAATTTGTTGTTCATAGTATTATAATCAATGCCTTGCAAATTTTTTTGGAAAATATTAAATGTTTTGCTACAATTTTAGTTGCAATGTGACCAGTTTTAAAAATAAAATTTTCTAAAAATTTCTCCAAATGTTTCCTTTACACGTCTTGCGCGGGTAGTGCACTCAATAAAATGACAAACGCTATTTTGATGTAGGCCTCTGATATAAAAAAAATACACAAATGTAATTTTTACGTAGTATATTTCACGTTGATAAAATGTATGTTATCAATGTATTTCCTATTTCATATTATTATTTGTTAAGATATAAATTTAAAATATCTCTAAGGTAGGTTTTTCAAAAATTCTAAAGTTTGTGAGTATATGGGAACTAAAAATGGCAAATTTTCGAAAACGTTCGCACGAAATTTTCTTCAAAACAGTTTTCTCTTTTTTCCTGGCTGCCTCCATGATGGAAAAGAGTTCAATTCTTTACAATATTCCGCAATCCCAGATTTCGATCAAGATCTTTGAGTCCCGAAAAATAAAAACAACAAACTAGTGGTGCTACAGAATGGCACAGACTTTCCCGTATTAGTTTTCTATTTCCTTCGATCTGGGTTAGCTATCTGGAATTGCTACATACTCATGCCAGCTGCCATCTATCGCCGCCTAAAGTACATTTTTTGACATTTTCGGAGTTTTTTCGGTTTCCTAATTGTAGAATGGAAAGATTAATTTTAATATTATCAAACACAAAAACCTCGTCTTAAAAGGCAATTTTCTTGTAAATATTTGTAGTTGTTCTTAAGAATGCGGCGTTTAAGCGCAAATAAAAATGCGAAATTTGAAACTCTTTTTCACTGAAAATCTTTGAGTTTTCGAAAACTTTCATTTAAAGTCATTTGAAGCACTTACCTTGACAAATAAAATAATGATTACAAATTGCTGGTAATGTGCATATTAGATTTTTGCGAAACCTTTCAAAAGAATTACATTTTTTTAAATGTTTGGAAAACAAAAAAAACTCAAAATAAACTTTATGACTTATTAAAGAGTGCAATTACCACTATCCGTTCCAAAAGTTTGAAGAAAAAATGTGGAGTCATTTATGAAAAAATGGCATTTGGGCGGTTCTAAAACTCCGGAATGAGCTAGTTTCCACAGAAAACGGTTGAGTTTTCGAGAAACTGTACTTGACGTTATTTAAAGCACATGTACTAATTAATATAATAATGTCAACAAATCGCCGCTAATGGAAATATTAATGACGTGAGAGACGAGTAAAAAAATACATTTTTGTAATTTTTGAATAAACAAAAGAATAGAGCAATATGGCGTTTATGTCATCTCATAGAGTACATTTAGCACTATCCAATCAAAAGTTCACAGGAAAAATTTGGAGCCGTTTTAAAAAAAATCTTGTTTTTTAAAATTTTTTAAAATTGCATATATTTCACGCGCGAAAACGACTAAAATTATCAAAAAATGTGTATGGCCTCAAAGAAAAACATAACTGTGAAGATCAAATTGTATTTGAAGGAAAATTTTCTATCTGCAATTTTGTAGTTGGAGGAAGGCGCCGAATAAAATTCAAACTTTTGCAATTTTCGAAAATTCAGAGTTAACCGTGAAAATCAGAGCTATGCCTCTTTAATAAGAGTATTTTACTTCATTCTTACAAGAAATTTAAAGAAACTTGTAACCGTTTCTGGGAAAATTTTGAAAATGTCCCATGGTCTTCATGTAAAGTACCTCCAAAAATTAATGAATGTTTTTCAAAACCTCAGAGCTTAGACTCAGGCCAGATTGACTGGAGTTTATTCAATTTGAAAAAAAAGTATTCATAGTTTAGGCGCTCGTGTTGTTCACATACACCGGACGGTCGGAGTGACGGACTGACGGGCGTTTAACTTTCAATTGGTTTTTCGGTATCAAGTGCTTACATAACAGGGATTCTTGCTACACCTCATGTTAGAATTTTTTTCTTAATTTAGCAACTGGATTTATCCACTTTTTCGTTACTACGGCTCCGCAACGAATTCTTTCCTGCCGAAAATTCGCCATTTTTTTACACAGCATTACAAAACTTTCCCTATAGTACGTATATTATTCCGTATATACGAACGTATACGGGAAAGTAAAAAACAACAACACTAAACATGAACATGTTTTTAAACAAACTCGATATAACAATATCGATTATGCAAAAACGAAATGTAATCCGTCGCGTTAATTGAATGTTCTCTAAATGTTTGTATAATATTTTATGAAAAATTCGTGAATATTAAGGAAAATGTGATTTTTCATCGTCCACAAACACATTGGCACGTGGAATGTTTAGAAGGAGGTTAGCATGGCGAGAATTCTATATAATCAATATGATTATTTTTACAAGATAAGCAATTTCAGAGATTCAGTGTATTGAATGTAATGGTTTGGGTGTGAACTATTGAAACAATAATAAAGTGTCGTTTATTTGTCCTCGTCGTTTAATACGTACGTCGTGGCTGCATTTCAAATCCACTAAAGAATCGTATTAAACCGTGAAATGAATTAACTGTGAAATGGGTGCGATCTGTGACAAGATATTGGTGAAAATTCCATTTATGTACATTAGTTTTAAAATTAAGATAACCTAAACGTCTGTTTAGTTATTAATGATCAATGCCAATTTTCAGAAACAATATCAGAAATCGTGAAGTGAGAGGGAAGCGTCTGAGAAAAGTGACAGAAAAAGCAAACTGGACACTTTGCTAAGCTACATTGCCATGACTTGTGACATCAGTGAGTCTCTCACCGAAAGAGGCAAATTGTTAATTATAGGTAAATATTAATTAAGAGTTTATTTTGATTTTATATTTCTTAAACAGCATTTTATTTCAAGCGTACTGCATATACATACGTAGGGATACACTGCATGTGAAGTACAGAGATATTTACGTAATGCTGCTAATAATCTATTTCGAGTAGTTTTTCAATTAACATTTTGGAGGAGACTGATACTGAAAATACAGTGTTGTTTTCCGAACCTTCCGTCTGTCTTTTCGTTGGTGGCTAGCACCTAAACCAGACAGGATTTTCCCCAAAAGTGATATTCCTCCATTTGACTGTTTCGACAAAGTCCTGCAAATTCGAAATTAATTTTTTTTTCATTTTGTGGGTATTTTACATGAATTCCATGAAATAATCTTCAAATTTTTAAGAATATTGCTCGATTTTTCTGTAAAGTGTTTGTTAGAGTAGAGAAAATTACATACTTCTAAAACGGGAATTAATACCGTAAATTTTCGAAAATTACAAAACTTTAAACTATTGTGAACGTTCTCCTGCAACAGCATTATTAAAGATACACATTTTATTCTAAATGAAATCTTTGTTGATGATTGAATCTTTAAATTAAATCATGTACAGTTTTTCAATTCGTAAGTAGTTTTCGCGTGTTTTGGTGAAATTGGGACAGTTAAATACAAAAACAAAAGTGAAATAAATACAACTTGTCTTGAATATCGCCAATACTGGTATTTCACATTAAAACAAACAAGTATAGGTAGGATAATGTTCTCCAATTTAAATAATTATACTTTACATGTTAGCGTCTTTAATTAGAAGTAGTAATTAGATATGTGTTCAGAATTGTTTCAGGTACACGTTCGATGTAATCTGTGATATGCATTTTTTAACACCCAGTAACTTAATTGCACGCAACAGCACTTTTTACCCACGCCCTAAGTGCTGAGTGGTTCTTGTGGAGTTTTAATTGCACGTGTTCAATTAATATAGTGATAATCAACTATTTTTCGTGTAATTAAGCAGTATTTTTAATTTAATAATTAAAAACATTTCAGTTTCAATTTTCGTGATGATGAAATGTCAGGTCTAAAATGATGTCCTTTATGGTCTCTCTGATCTCCACCGTGATCCGTGAACCACATAGCACGAGGCACTGTGGGGGTCAACCTCTTCTGCAAAGCGCGGTTAAAGTTCACCCGAAGTGCCCGAAAAATGACTTGCTTTTATGATAAAATGTTGATAATGTTGCTTGAGCAGACTGGCAATCTCAGCGTTATCAAAATTTGTCTCCTTGAAAGTGTTTTGCACATGTTCATTACTACGAAATAGGAGACACTGGGTCACCAGGAGCCACAAAAATTGGAACATTCGGGAATCCCTTACATTGAAGACGATTTATTTTATTTTATTTGTACAACTAAAGACATCTGAATATTTTAATATTGTATGGTTATATTCACTAAATAATTAATGGTGAAAAAATGTAAAAAAAACGAACTATTTTCAATTAATGACCCCTTGTACCCGTCTAACACACATACGTCAGTATCTGGGGTACAATGGGTCGTAACTGTTCCAGAATATGCCGTGTCACGAGCGAGACTACATTCCGCTGGAGACCTCAGGACAAATGGTTATTTCTTTTGAAAAATTCTGCTAACTACTCTTCTGAAGCAAATTCTTTTACTTACAATGAATCTGGACATATAATATTAGTTTCAATAGCAGCTTGATTGACAAGTTTGCGGGAATTTTTATGACAAACCGTTCAAACAATTTGCTGCCAGCATTCGTTCTCTCTTGGACATGAATTCAACTTCTGCACCAGTAAGTGACTCTACAATTTTTCTTGCGTCTTGATGTTTCCCTCAGGACACCACATTCATCAGTTGCACTTCTTATATTTCTACCTTTATGCAGTCAAATTAATTGCTTTCTTCATATATGTTTCTTCGTATATCCCTTTGGTAATTTTCTCTTTCGTATATTCGAACAATATCAGGTAAACATGTGGAAAACAGCATATGATCCATGGTGTCTTATCATCACCTAACATATTTTGCCCCAATAGTTCATTTTCAAATTGATTGGTCAGATTTGGTAGTTTAATTGGTTACCGTAACTTCGTGGTATGGTAATACCTATAGGAAACTGCAATCTTTAACTTCAATACCAGTATTAAAATGACGAAAAATAATATTAAAGCAAATACACATCGACAGTAATTTATTTTAATATGGAAAGATCAGTTAACATTTCACTCTTCCTTGGACAATGAAGTCAGATCGTCGCCACTTGCGTAGTATTACAACACTGTCACATTCAGTCATGATCAGATTAGCCAACCTAACCACCCTAAATATCAGCAAACGTTCGATGGCTCATCGTACTCCATTACCCATAGTGCCTCGGTCTCTCATAGTCATTACTTCTCGTATGTTGGTTAAAATTCAACATTTTCTGCCTAAGGTAAAAATGGACTCTTTGCTTCCACTCAACCATACTGACTGATGTAAACTGACAGAATGACTGAGACTGACTCAAACTCACTAAATGACCGACTTAAAAAAATACTTGTTTGTATCAGGGATTTTCAAACATGTATTTCTTTCGAAATCTTTATACAGATTTTTTTGCAGCATTACAATGCTTGGTTCACTGAACTGTGATTCGAGAAAGAAACAAAGGGGTAGATTCTACCGAATTGTAAAGGACACTGAGCTTATTATCAAAATTGTACGCGGGTATTATGAGACTACATCTGAATGTTAATGTGTGCAACTTTGGACGCGAAGCACACGAACGAAAACGGACATGGAGAAGCGTGAAGGAACCGAAAAATATAAGCAAGTCCTATAAAGAATGTGGATATTACAGAATGCCCAGACTCACGTCAAGTGACAGCACAAAGGCTTAATGTCTACTTGGTTGTCCGGGAGATGCCACATGGGCGCAGATGCTAACATTTCGCTCGTCATTCTGCGACCTTCCTCAGGGCGAAATGCTTAACTTCATCGTCTCCCGGACACCCAAGTAGATTCTCCGATCGGGGAAGCTTTCGCAAGGGTTTAATATTTTTTCCGTTTTTTCAATAACACTGTTCCTACTCATCAGCAAGTTCATGAGCAACCCGTACTGCGATTGCAAATAAACGTTACATGAGGGGATAAAATGGTTTACAATTTTTAGAGGCAGGACACTAAAAAACGTAAAGATTAGTTAAAACATATACAACTTTCTATTTTTTGTGCAAATCCATGATATTGATAAGATTGGACAGGAACTATTAGGAATGCAGACTTCTCCACGCCATTATCCGCGTTTGGAAATGCTATGCGACTTCGGAAGAGTTAAGTTGAAATGCGAGATCAGGAAATATGTTAATGCAAACGTAGTAGCATGAAATGCATATTTGTTTCTCTTTCCACACTCCCCGTGTGTTCTTTTTGCGTGTAGGCGTGGAGTTTTTCTACTTTTTTCTTCGTTTCCCGAGGAGCGCCGATGTGCGTCAGCGCTTGTAGACGCCGTTCTAGGAAGTTCACCACGAGTGGCGACGACCGCTTGAACATGGAAGCCGGTCGGGCGAGAGGGGCCTCTCCTCAGGCTAACCCGTTATGTTACACGTCAAGCAGCACATCACGAAACGTTCATAAAGGTATGCGAATGGCAGGCAGGCTGCAAATGATCGGGAGGTCCCAGGGTTAGTGTCCCGACGGTGGTGGTGCGATTTGCCTCAATAGCTAGTCCGCTAGGTCGAGTTCAGCTGCTATCTGGAGAAGAATTCTAGCGACCGGCTGCTCTGATCGGTAGTTTTGCGTGGTTTATCCGACTTTTTTTTCAAAATCAGGTTGATCAACACCAGGCGAATGCCAGAACAGTCGGCCGGCATTCGCCTGGTGCTGAACAATTTGCTGTTGAACAAACGGGACATGGACCGCACGCGATTCTCCCCTTCCTCTTTCTCACTGCTCTCACTCCCTCCGTCCTAGTCTTCCTCCATTCTGTCCTAGTCTCACCCTCTTCCTCCCTTCTGTCCCAGTCCTTACTTACTATTTATTTACACACTCTTGCACGTACATGTGCTACGCTACTATACATGCCGGGAACTTAGAGCTTGTCTCGGCTTAGGCGCTGCCCCGCTGGTGCGCGATTGGTGGTTGGGGGAGAAACAAACAGCAAACCGACGTGTGGTCGGCGTCGGATCGAGCCATCCAGCAAGGGAAGATCACTGCCACCTCCCGCTGCAAAACATACACTTCATTCCCGGGACTAACGACAATGGCTGTTGACGCACCCGCAATCACTTATAATCAATCAATCACGTATCCAAATGTTAGTGTAATCGATTCCCTTCTCCCAATGTATCGAAATCCCTGTTTACAATGATCCTAAAATGATTAAATCTGCCTGCATTGATGATTTATAATGAAAAATGTAAGCAATAAAGAACAAAATTTGACACTATCACTGACAAATATTCCCGTTATATCCCAAATGCTCTGAACTTGACAGGAAATCTTATCAGTGAAAAAACATTTCGTTTATAATTTACTTATTAATATTATTAATATTTAATAACAGCTAAAAACGTCCAATCCTATTTGTGCCTAATTTACAACAATACTTATTGTTGTATTGCTTAAAAGCTCCAAGGAAATTCTCCATTTTTCATTCAAAATATAATCACTTCGTATTCATTCACATTGCTGCAATTGGAAAGAATTTTATAATCTTCTTCAAACTGCAGTGTTTTTTTTTAAATTTCTTGCATACTACTTATGTTGTTCAGAAAAAAATTTGAATTCTGCGCCAAAACAATTTGTCTTACTCTGAGTCCCTGATATGGAGAAAGGACATACGTTAATAATATGTAGTACACTTGTATTATTTCCTCTGCGCCTAACTCCCTTCCCTAAGGGACGCCGGATGTCACATAAACCTCGTTGGATGGAAAGTCATAACTTTGAATTAGCTATGAGCGATCGCGGAGAAATTACCTAATGCCAGATAATCACCGCGGATATACTTCTGATTCGATAATTATTAGAGAAAGCCCGTCATGAGGAAGTTAATGAAAAGCTTTAAAAGTCTATAACAATTGCATCAATTCTTTCTCATCGGTCGAGAGAATCGGCAATGTCTTGACAAACAGTAGTTAGCTAACTTTCGCGAGAATAACATTGTCTAAAGCCGTACTGATGTTCAGTTAGGATGTTATGATGATTCCATACGTGTCACCAATAGTCGCCAATTTGATGGTCCAACAGATTATATACTATTTATGTTAAGCTGATACGTTTCTAATTGAACATTAATGAACCAACTCTAGTTTAGTAAATGGGAACCACTGTAGCTTTTTTTCAAGTCATTAGGGACATTAACATTATTAATAGTAACTTCGACAATTCTTGCAAGATGTGGAATTATGGCTTCCTTTCCCAATCGTAGAATGTTCCCCGGAAAAATCGTCAGTTCCCACGGATTTATTATATTTATAAATACGGCCAGTGCCGCTATTCGCTTCCCTATTAAGATAGTATTTGTTGTAAAAAGGACCAGTTTCCTGCATTTGTAAGCAAATGTTCACTACAATCATTCTTTGGAGGTGATATACAGGCTGGGTCATTTAACTTGACAAATCAAAATAACTCAAAAAATATGCAATGTACAAAAAAATGTCAAATGCAAAAAATCAAATCTCCAAGGGGCACATCTGTCAGACCTACAAATAAATCTTCCCCGCTCGCTCCTGGAGGGTGAGGCGGGAGCCAACTTTGAAATCTTAAATAAGAATCCCCGCTTTTTATTGCAGATTCAGATTCTACACAAAAAATATCAGTTTGGTTTAAAACATTTTTTTATCGAGAGAGACGATACGATTATTTGCATTCATGTACTCCAGCGGCTTCAAATCGCCCGCGTTGATTTAACCACGTAAATCAAATTATTTAATGAAAAATTTAAAATGTTTGTTCCCATTTAAGATTTCAAAGTTACCTTCTCCCACATCTAGGGGACGGGGGAGGGATATTTGATTTTAGATCAGGCAGATTTTCCCATTGGAGATACTGATTTTTTGTCTAGAACATTTCTGGATCGTCTCTCTTGATAAAAAAACTGTTTTAGATCAAAGTTATGCATTTTTTAGTGTAGAATCCGAATCTGCAACAAAAAGTGGGGGTTCCCATTTAAGATTTTAAAGTTCGCTCTCACCTCACCCTCAAGGGGCGAGCCGGAAAGTTTGATTTTAGGTCTGACAGATGTGCCCTTTGGTGATATTAATTTTTTGCCTTTGACATTTTTTTGTACGTTGCATATTTTTCGGGTTATTTAGATTTGTCAAGTTTAATGGGCCACTCTGAATGTACAAATTAAGTGCGTTTAATTTCTTCAGAGCGTTGTGAATGGATCTCCCGTCTCCTGTTTTGAATGCATTTGTATTTTCTCTGTTTCCCTAGCGTCTTTTCACAGTACTTGTAAAATTCTGCCCAGCTTTTGTACTTACAATGTAAAACAGAATTTTCCTTGTGAAATCTTCGGCTGTAAAGCTCTTTTAACAAGACGCGAATATTTTCCTGATGTTTTGCTTCTCGCCTACGGTAAAAATATTACAGGTAGACTAATACTTCCGTACGTTTGACACAACTTACTGCAAACTCGACAGTCTCGTATCTAAAGGTTCTATAGTCATTTTTGGGGGATTCAACATATGTTAGGGATTTGACATGTGCACAAAAATGAAATGTTTGTACGAGAGGGTAGAGGGGGGTCTTTCAAAGATTTTCGTGAGGAGCAGCTCCACTGATCCTCCCCTTTGCGCACGCCTACGCTTATAAACGTTCTCTCGCACTCAAGAAATTATGAAACTTTCTTACTCAACCTTTCCAGATCTAAATTCATTGTTAAAACCTCTTCCCCAATTTTGTTGGCAATGAAGTGGAATTCTTTTTATCCATCACTTTCCCCCCCCTTGTCGCAAAGAATAGTCTCTGAATGTTAGGTTCACTAACATTTCTTTCACATCAGTATTCAATTTCTTCTGCTTGCTCGTTTGCATGTCGATTGATGCTACGTAAGGAGTCTATTTCTACGTCCCATTGACGTGTGTAAGGGGAGTGGCTTAGTGGCTTGCTAAAAGCTGCAAAAGCCTTCCACTGTACGAATTCACAGTTATGTACTGTATATTACATCTACTCAGTAATTTTAAGAAATAAAATTCTTCTAAGTCAATTCAGAAAAGTTTTTACAATGATATAGTAAAGCAGAATTAATTATTATTAAATTTTACCGTGAAAAACACCCGAAACTGAGACGAATGCGAAAACGATTGCACACGAAATGTAAGATCAAGAAATTTCGTGTGAAGTACTGGCGAAGTCCCCGTGCGACCATCTCGGATTTTGATGCAATATTATACGCCCAATTTTACATGGTTTCAATGAACTTGTGTGAAGTTATATCTTAATAGGTGGAAAAGTGTTTTAGATGTATCGGTTTGTTTGACTACATGCAGCGTCATAATACTGTTCGAAAATGAGATTTTCGGAATTGTTTTAGTTTTGAACTCGGTATTTGTTTCTGCGTTGATTTAAAATAAATAAAACTCTGCTTACATGTAAAGTTTTTCCGATATATTCAATGGAAATTATATCTATTTGCCCTTATTAATATACAGAGCGTAAACTACGACGAAGTCGCCCCCAAAAAATGAGCAGATTTAACGTTCAATAGCTTATACAATATTCAAGTAAGATAAGTAAAACTTCTCATATAATATGTCAACATAATATAGTTTCTGAGTGCGAAATTTCAATCTCCTAGTTTGTGCCATTACTTTACAAATTACGATTAAAATTCATGAACAAGGACAATATGCCCTAAAATGGTATCCAAGCTAATTTTATAGAAAACTATCTTCTAGAAATGCTTTTACAACTATTTATTCAAAAGTATATTTAAAGCTTTTAAAAAATTAATTTTATTATCTGTCGGAATTACATAATGCCCAAAATGGGGTACAAAGTGCAGCAAATTTGTCGCAAAAACTTTAGTGTTCAATAAAAATTCCAGAGTTAAATACTATGTACTTTTCTCTCTATTTAAGTAAGAAAATTGAAATTTAGTACATAATACGAGGGTTGGGGCAGAAATCATGGCAACTATTTTTTCTTCTGAAAGAAATGTTATCGAAGCGCACAATGTTATTTGTAGTGTGAAATACTGCAGTAAGGAATATATCGGTAAGAAATACTGCATACGGAATATAGCGTAAGCAACGTGTTTACATTCACAGAGGTCTTTGTGTCTCTATTAGTACAGAAAGCAACGTGAAATCGGTTTTCCAACTACCGCTGAACGAGATGAATGCAACGTGTTTGAGTAGCGTTCGTTCTTCAAGGCAGCCGTTCTACATGAGAGAAATCCTCGAGAATGTCACAGGGAATCGGTGGAAGTTCTAGGGAATAATGTCCCTTTCCATACCGGACAGTCGCGAGATGATCACGAGAATTTCTGCAAAGACGCGTAGCAACCAGTGACCAACAACGCACGTGGCAACCTCTGAGTGTGCGGACAGACATGTGTAGTAATCGAGCACCTGTCGAATCGGGCCTTTAGAAAGGGTATATAACGCTTTTGGAAGTGTTGTGAACCCGTATATACTAAAATGCTTCGGAACATAAATGTAATTTCATTATTTGTGCACGTCTTCTGAATTTCAGTGGGAAATATAGTTATTGAAATTAATTGTTTTCCATATTGTCGCGGCAAAAAAGTATTATTCTTTCATGAAGAACATGATGAGGGTTAAGGGCACAAATTTACAGCTAATTTACTTTTGAAAATATATTTTATTTTATAGGAGCGAATATTTTTGTCAACAAAACTTGAATAAACCGCTCTTTTTTCTGTATTCAAAATTCGAGTAGAATATGGTTTAGGATAGAGATCACAGAATTATGAAAACGTGCACAAATTTCACTTTTCCTCATAGCTCGTCACACACAGTTTTAAACGGTTTTTGACGTAAATAAATAAATGAACATGAAACCAATACTGCCAATTCAAATTTTTATAATAAATATGAGAACGACTATTTTGATGTGTCGTTACATGCCCATGCACTTAGACATGCCCTTCATGTGTATGTTTTACATTTTCCACCCGAACTCGCCATGACTTATGCCGCAAATCTCATATCTCTACATAATATTGTTTTGAATGCTTAATTTCATCCTTCTATTTCTACCATTGCTGTAAACTAAAATATGTAGTTGAAAAGTGAAATTTACCAAAATTGAATTTTCAACCCACTTTTAAAGTAAATTACTTTTATGAAAAGGTATGAAAATATATCTAATGCCCCAATTTAGAGTCAAAGTTGAAGATTTTGTCATTGCGGTGATTAGATTCATCATTAAAAAATCCATTATTTTAAGTCATTATTACTTATTTGTTTCTATTGGGCTGTGGTAAATATCAATTTATTATCATTCCCTGTTCAAAAATTTGAAAAAGCAACCCCATCACCGTAGGAGTCATGTCCGATAGCTGTGCAGACTAGACATATATCTATGGAGGTGGTGATGTTCTTCTCCTAATGTAGAAGAGATTTTGTCGACTTACTCGCCGGCTTACGGGGTTTTCCTCTCCAGATATCTCCTTCAGAGGACCACCGGTCCAGTCGAGACACGCCCTGCCACTCCCAAATGGTCTCCCGATTTATGTGGTAGTAGATGTGCACGATTAGTTGAAGAGTTTGTGTGTGTGTGTGTTTAAGTGGTGAGGAGGGGACAAGGTCGAGAAAAGAAAAATCGCGCGCGGCCTGTGGTCCGCTCTGTTACGGTTCTGTTCTGGCATTCACCTCGTCCTTATAGGAATATTTACGGAAATCTACCAACCAGAGCAGCCGGTCGCTAGTATTGTCCTTCAGACAGCGGCCAATACGTGACCTAGGTATGTAGCCAGGGTAGCCAGGCCAGGTACCCATGTAGTTCTGTAGCCAGGCCAGCAAATCTGCCACTCCCTATGACCTCCCGGCCCCTACGACCTCGACCCCTAGGACCTCCCGGCCATAATCTCTTTAAAACAACTGTTAGCCAACTGTTAAGCCATTAGCCTATGAGTCAAGTCAGCCGGTAAATGATTCTCCGAAATCAAAACGTCAGGATACAATAATTTGCATTGCTAACGTACTTAAAAAAACTTAGCGAGAAATAAATCTGAAGAGGAAGAGATGTTACAGTGGTGACATCAGTTTTTGTGCCAATGTCTTTCGAGACAAGTAACTGTACACAGTGTTATAAATCATAGCAGTAAGCCAATTGCGTCACGCAATACTCGCCGCGCAATACATGCATTTTGCGCAAGTGAGAAAGTAGGAATATGGACCAAGAAGTTTCGTTTTTGTTATGTCTTAAAAGCTATAAATGGCTATATAAAAGCAGTATTAATTTTAAGTTTATCATCTTTATATTTGATATCACTCTATGGGCGTTCATGTTAAAATACATTCTCAGCTTATGACTCAAAATTTCGTTAAAACATATCTCTGGTTATTCAACTTTGTATTTTTTCCACATGGAACCAATAAATAATGATAACTAATTTAAACATTATACTTAGTACTTCGTCCATACGAATTCGGTAACGACAGTGTGTAAACCTTCACCAATTTTTGCCATGGTCATATGCCGTATTCACTCACAGTCAGTTGTGAAATAAAGAAGTAATGAATAAAATATGGTAGAGACCGCAGTTCTGTGATTCCCTAGTGACAAATACGGTGACAGATCTAGGAGTTAGTCCTTATCAGATGGAATCTAGAAAGGTGAAATTATCAATATTGGAGGGGAGGAAAAAGGCTTCGAGTCCTGTCAATCGAGACCTGTATTCTGAGCATGTCTTTCAAGATTCCATTTGGTTTCAAATTTTTCCGAGAGGACATATGCTGTAACAGTTGATTTTGCCAAAGCGTTCGATGAAGTTCTTCATAAACTATTTTTGAGAAGCTAATGAAGTTGGGAAGAAATTTCCGTGTAGTTCCGTGGATTGGCGTGTTCCTTAGTTGTAGGAAACAGTTCGAATAGGGCAATAATTTTCGAATATCGGCGATGTTACGTCAGGGGTTCAGCAAGGAAGAGTAAAAGGGAATCTTCTCTTCATAGCTTTGGTAAATGATCTCCTGGATAACATTCGTTCGAAAGGACACTTATTTGTTGAGAGTAGCTGATTCTATTTAGTAATTAAATCAATCTATGATGAAAATATTTTGCAACAGGACTTAACATACTTTCGGGATTGAACCTAGATAATTAGAATGGAAATTAATAGAACGAAAGGTAAAGTAATAATATTTGGCTGGGCTCAAAATAGCTGATTACTATTTGGGCAACCCGCATATCTCGTTTAAGTACCTTGGTATTCCACCAAACAGTAATTAGGGTGGGGGAATCAAATAAATCAAGCTATGAAAGAGACATAGAATTTGTTGCATTCTGACATGTAAAGATTACGGAAATGGGATGTAAACGGGACTGGGATGTAAATTGACTTGAATGAGTATGTCGATTATCAGTCCTATTACGCTATGTTTTATGACTTTTTAGGCCTATGTTCAGTTACTCACAAACCAAATCTGGAAAGCATTAAAAAAACGTTCAAATTTGTGCACGGGAGATCACATTAAGGAGAAACATAAAGCTCTAACACTCCCATCTTAATTTAGCTGCACATTTGGGGCAGTATCTCAGAAAACATTCAAACTAGTGCTGTACAAATGTAGCTTGAAGAAAATATTTTAAGTAAATTTGACAAGATTTACATCTTTTGAGTAATTTTTGTAATTAACAGCATATTTTAAGCACAAGTTAATTTTTTACATTATTCTTTCTGTACTTTTATTCAGAAATTCTCAAGTATGCAACTTACTCAACTCATTTTGCTTCCACATATTAATAATTACTTTTTCGTTTAGTAAACTAAATATACTCATTAATTCAATAAAAAATAGTCTCTTATCTCTAATGTTAATAGCATGCGTGCAATTAAAACTCCACACCTACCAATTAGAATTCAGAAAAGGAGCCAAATCGTTTAATTAAGAAACTGTAACACAGGGATAGCCAAGATATTTCCAGTCGGCCATGATACATTAAGAAAAATGCACATCACAGTTTACATACCTACAAAAACTGTGTATAAACAATGAATAAAACTAAATTGACGAAGTAAACGTTAATCTCACTAATGGAACAAAATAAAATATTTAACGTGAATAAATTGAATGTTGTACATGTAAAATATTTGTTTTTAGGCTTACAAATGTACAAAATGTACACATCAGTTGTGTTACCCGTTCTAAAACGTACATTACAGCAAATCTGTATCACAAGTCACTAGTTGTTTTTACCTCCTAATTCTTATCTGTACATATACTCTCTCATACCTGTCTTTGCTTTTCGTGGGAAATAATGTTTTCTTGGCTTTGTCAGTTTCTTCTAATATTTTATCCACAATATATTCAGTACCTTCCATTTGCAAATATATCTTGTAACCGAACATTGCAAGGCGTACTAAAATATATTTTTCGGAAGCAATACGTCATCAAACATATGCCTCAAATTGTAAAGATGTGCTTGAATTTCTCTAAGTTTAAATCATTGTTAAATGGAAACGAAAAAATATTGAACGTAACACGTGTTTAAAGGGGTATAATTGCCACTCGTAGTATATAAGAAAACTCGCTCCTTTCGCTCGTTTCTTGAACGTACCTCTCATGCCAATTATATCCCTCTTTATACACTCGTTTCGTTAATTACTATAATTGGCCGCACACAAAAATTCAAAATTATCACTTAAGTAGTTTCAGAGATAATGGGACAAATGTGTTTAAAAATGTCATTTTCAGAATTCATTTATCCTTCTGCGAAATCAATTACCTCGTCATGATAACAAATAAACAAAACATGTTATTCGCATAGATATTTACAGAAGATGGTTTGCAGTGCAACATTAAATAATGAACTTTTTCTACTCCCATTGTGTAATGCTGTCTTTGGATGTGCTGCAACCCAGTTGCATAATGTTAGTCGTTTCCATACAATTTTTCATCATGATACAAGTTCTTGACCAATCAGAGAGACGCTTACAAACCGTGTACTGGCACTTCATTAATCATTGAGAATTATTGCAGTAAATGTTTCGTTCGAGTTGTGTATATTAAAATTGTATTTAATATCATATTATGCTTTTTTCAGTTTTAATTTCTTTTATTAGTAGTAATTTTTACGTGAAATATTGCTTAAAATAAATTGTATCGTAATTTCACATTGATACTATTTGACCTAGCGCAAGTGGTAGTTATGCAGAGAATAACTGAGTGACGATAAGGTCTGAACGCAAATCATTTTGTGTTATTTGCTGCTGTCGTGTGGTTGTCCTTAAAAACTGGCCAATTCTTTAGTTTAAAATATTTAGTGAATGGTAGGTCTTTCTGGTGGTGTTGACGTTTCCAGAAAATGAGAGAAAATGCGAAAATGGTGACGTCGGAATATTATTGCCGCAACTTTTGGAGTCCTTCGCAGCGGTAAAACAAAGCCACCTGCGGGTGTAGGGTGGAGATTGTGTCCGCAAAGTGGCCTTGGCTGACGATTCAGTGGAGAAGTTTAACTTATAAAAGTTACCATAAGTCGTAGAAAAAAGTACCATGTGAAACTCGATGTAATGGGTTTTAATACACTCATGTGAAGTTTACGATCCTCGTGTATTAATACCCATCATTACATCATCGTTTCATAATGCACTATTTCAACATCTTGTAGTGAAAAAGCAACGCATTCTATATAAATTCGTTTAAAAATGTAAAGTAAATGACGAGACTTGTAACCAAAGTTATTGCCATTTTAACATAATGATGTAGACGAAGGAAGAAAAAACAAAAACCTTTTAAATAAGTGCAATTCATAATGATGTGTAGTGTATCATTTTATTCAAAATCTCTAAGGATTTAAAACATATTAAAATTCCAAAGTGTCAAAATGCACATTTTTACTTTGTCTTTCCTGACAAGTGTGTCATGACAGCTGCTCGAAATGAAAGCGAAAACTCCGCATTTTGTGTAAATCGTACGAATTAGATAGGGGATTCCGAATGTATGGGAGAAGTCTACGTTTTTCTGTAGAGGGAACCATATTATACATTATTCCAAAATTTAGACAAAAACCAAATAACGGATGTACGGAAATGTTGATTCATCAAAGAACTGTAAGATTGAGCAATTGCATGCAGCAATTTTGAAAACTCTTCTTTGCTGTATTCGTAGTTGTAGATATCAATTTTGAATTAGCTTAGTAACATATTAAGTAACTTTGAATATTGAATACATTAAGTTAAATTTAAGTAATTTAAAACTCAGTGAAGTGCATGAATTGCATCGCAGAGCGTTTAAGCCGTGAGGCAGTTCAGAATAATACAATGGAAGACAGCGGAAGTACAGTGCTGTTTCGCGAAAGTCAGTAGGGTGTGGCTCTGTGTAATATTCAGATTATTATTATTATTATTATATTATTATTATTATTATTATTATTATTATTATTATTATATTTTTGTAAATAATTTCCGCCGAATTGTACTCAACTGAGTGTATATCTTTCATTAATTTCAGGTATTTTTATTATGTTCAGGAAAAATAGAATAAGACAATACCCTGAACATCAAAGAAAATATTGTAGGACACTGTACAGTGGCAATGGAAGGAATATTTGTTTTTTTAATCCCACCTTCCATATCATATATCCAGTGTGATAAGGAATAGTAATATCCGACGAGAAATGAGGAAAAGGAATATTCCATACCGTGGTAGAAAATATAGTCCTATATGGAGGAGAAATGTGCCCCCAAACAAAAAACAATCAGAGACAAAATACGAACGGTGGAAATGGACTGTATGAGATGTTTACATTTAACACGGTATGATAAAGTCCAAAATGAGGATGTATGGAAGCAGATGGAGGTAATTTGTTCAATTACTAAAGATTAGAAAACAAAGCACTCCAATGGTATGGATACGTCCAGAGGATGCCAGAAGGAAGATGGCCAAAGAAAATTTGGAATGGCAAACCATCAAGAAGAAGGAAGAGAGGAAGACCAACTCTGGAATGGGGAAAAATATATCAAAGAAGCCATGGAGGATAGAAGTTAAAGACCTGGCGATTGGGAAAACCGAGATTTGTGGAGGTGGAGGTCGAAAACGGCAAAATCCTGAAGGGGAAATGCCGAAGAAGAAGAATCCAACCTTCGCAAATTTTCTTTGTGCTCAGAATTATGCATTCGTGCTGGCCTTGAAATAATTAGTCCTCGAATAATAAACGAAAAATAACAATTATTTTGCCCTTGGTGTAATGTAGTCACGTGGTCGTGCAGTGAAGTTTCAACGAGCCAATTTTTTTTTCTTTCCTGTTTCTGTAGTTTAATGTCGGTGGTATTCCCAGCGTGAAACTAGATTCTGCACATTCCAAATAAAAACGTCCGCCACTGCAATGTAACATTACTTGGCGAACACGTGAAGAGCTGACGTCAAACACCACCGGCGGAGATCACACACCTTGCCCCCAGAGGTGAGACTGAAACGTCATTGTTTCTAGTTTTTTTAGGCTCTCACGCTCAAGACCTTAATTTTTTTCATTTGCGACTCCTTGGGATTATTTTGCTTTATGTGCCTTTGTATCCCTTTTGCATCGCTTTTGCAATGAAAATTGTTATATTCTTCGTATTCAAATTATCGACTTATTGAGGTTTCTTCGTCATCTTTTTTTCTCTACATCACTTCAAAATAATATTAATGATTTAGATAGATTTTATCATGACATTTTTAGAGAGAAAGTTTTTATTACAATAATTAAAATACGGACACATTTAACAGAGTTAAAAGTTACTAGTTGAACCGGTGTGATTACATCGCACAGAAGGAGAACTGAAGAAAAGTTGTCGCAGGAAAAGACTGCATTTCCATGAATATACACGTTTTAATATCATCACCGTGTATCATTATCGATTATTTACTACGTCTGGAATCCCATCACATTTTTTTTGTGAGTATCCCACACGACCGAGGTCAAGGTGCTTCGACGATTGCTAGGAATGCATGACATTGTCCCGAAGGCCAAACATATTAATAAAGTTGATAAATTTGGTTGTGAGACACGGGTCATTGTGGTTTTGTACGCAAGAAAAACAGGAATGACTCAAATTTAATAGATATTTGAATAAATGTGCTGTCTATACCAACATTTTTATTGTACAAGCAGTATTCGACTGTTCAGCCATCATCTTAATCTTCTTCATTATCAGTAGCAACAGTACATCTGATTAAACGGAGATTGAAAACATGAAGTAATAAAACCCTATAAATTAATCAAAAGGATTCTTAAATAAATATTGACATATTATTTTTGAATTTAATGTAGAGATAATGATCTTAATTCAACAGAATGGAAGAACATACAAGGGGAATCCTTTTATGTATTCATTTTATTTTATTACTTAATGTTTGAAATATGTGTATTGTGACAGATATGATGGTGATGATTTGATGCCTAAGCCGTCGAAAGCTGATGATGTAATAAATAAAAATGCTGGAAATGACAACACCTTGTATTGTTCGTGTCTAATTCAAGTGATAATTTATTTATAATTTATTTTTTTCGTACCCAGTCTTATGGTACAGGTAATCTCGTTCTTTCCCAATTCACAATCTCCAGAATCTTAGTTTGCTTGCAGTTAGTGCAAATAATAACGACAAATAACTTTGATTATTTCGTGTTTCCGAGCACCTCCAACTGCTAAGGTTATGAGTCCCGTAAGTGTAGTGAGTGGTTTCGCTTCGGGAGCTGGTGGCAATCTTAGCTCGCTTGTTGGAAAGATCCAGCGCCGACTTGGACGTCGGCTAAAGTGTTTTCCTCTACCAGGAACGAGTATCTTCCACCAGCGGGGCACCGCCCTCAGCAGAATCACGCTCCAAGTTACCGGCTACGCACGTGTGGCAGTGTAGTTAGTGAAAGTGGGAGTGCGCGTAAGTAAAGGGTAGGATAAGACAGGGAATGGGAAGAAAGGACGCTCGTGGTCCATGGCCGTTTGTTAGGGAACTTCTCCTGCATTCTCCAGGCGTTGACTAGAAGAAACCACGGAAAGTTACCCATCCAGAGAAGCCGTCCACTTGAATTTTCCTCGAGACAGCTTAATTCGACCTAGGCCATGTAGCCCGTATCGAAAACCCTTACACCATCGGCTACTCGAACCCTAGAACCTCCCGGTCACAGGCACTGCAGTGACATTAGATGAGCCACTAAGCTGGTGCACATTTGCGATTACCATATGAGGAGAGGAACTGGACAGTATATTTTGACAGTTGGAACGGCGTAAAAACGTTTTGTACAAGCACTGATGTTGTACAGCGGAAATTCATATGACAGTGATGTAGAATCTATTGAACAATCGTCGTTTCCGTACTGCTTTGGGAGAGAAATAATCCTCCCACATAAATTGTATTTCGATTTCCTCGTAAACGAGACAGCTTAATAATCAATAATCAGGCATCACGAGAAAATCGTTACTTTTCAATACTCGTAGACAACAACAAGAAAATTGGTATCTAAATATCTAATTTAGAAAAAGTATAATTTGACTCGAAAATTTAATTTTTGTTTCATTGTCAATGTAAATAGAGACGGGCCAAACGCATTCTATTATCGATATTCTACCATTGCCTTTCTTCCAGTAAGTGTCGGAAACATCTGATCTTTCGGTTGTCCCTCATTTCGGTTCTCGGCAGAATCTGTGGAGCGTACATTGTGGAGTGTGCAAGGGTGATGATAGTTCGATGTGTTTCGTGTCTGATCGGTACCATGAGCTCTTTACAAAGGAGAAAGTAATGTAATACAGACTTTCAATTAATTCTAATAAAATCTGGTGAGGGTTACAACATCACATACTTTCTAACTCTATTGTAATGGTCATTAAAAATTCCGCGAAAAAATCTCATCATTTAAAAAAAATGTTGCTTTTACAATTTTGCATTAGAAATTAGAGAAGGGGAACAAATTGTAATCTCATGAATATCTTTCGGTGCCTGTTATGCCAAAGCTCAATTTAATCCATCAAACATTGTTTATTATATTTAGTTGCATACAACGCAAATTTTATGGAAGATTGTATGAAGTGGATAATATAAGTAGTAATAATTTATGGACATCGTTTTGTAACATTCATAACTTAATTTATTTACTATTTTAATTTATTGTAAGTATTTTCTTTATTTCTTATCCACCTCTAATGCTAGTTGTATTTTTCTTTAACTCAGTAAATAAATAAGTTGCATATACGGAACACAGATGCGCAAGGAGTTGGAACAATGTCAATACACGTGAAGCCGAATGCAATGCATATGAATCCGGTGTATGGTAAGTCTGTGTTCCCCACGTTGTAGCTTTTTGCTTTTCACATCATCAGGTCCACCATTATCCCATTCATAATCATTTTCCCCCCATAATTTATTTCTTTGCGTTAGAGGACATGAGGTATTGAGACCTATAAGAATATAAAGAGATGATATCGATAATGAAAATAGAGTGAAGGATATTTAAGAATAATGGAATTAATGACAGGCTTAGATGGCTCAGGAATCTGATGTAACTGCAGTGTCTTTAACGTGGGTTCTAGGGTTCCAGTCCACGACGGTGGTAAGATTTTCTACCACCTACATAGCCTAGCTAGTAGCTACACAGCTAGATCGAGCAGGAGAATCGCTATCTGCAATTCTAGCCGACAGCTGCTCTGATCGGTAGTTTTCTGTGATATCTGAGATCAATA
>JAHLJT010009419.1:17337357-17566908 GCA_031308135.1 Acheta domesticus | reverse complement strand
ATAATAATCCAAATGGTATAAAATACACAAATTTTGCTAATCATAATCTTCAATTCATGCCCCTAATGAACCCACGTATTATTCATATAATGAAAATATCATCCCAGATATTTTAGATATACTAATCACATAAAACATAAACCTTCCAATTACTCAAAACGTATTACCTGAGCTTGATTCAGATCATTATCCAGTTATTATAAACATTTACTTTCAACTCACATATCACCTATTCTAACTCTTCTCCTATATTCCAAAAAAGGAAATTGGAATAAATTTACATTAAATATTGAAAACAGCATTCAATTCCCCACAAATATATTATCAACTCATGACATAGACTCGTACATCACTTATTTCACGGATGCATAAATCATAATTTACACATAAGTTCTAAATATATACCAAAAACTAATTTCGTAAATTATAAACCTCTACCTTTACCTATTATTAACCTTATTAAAACTAAGCACTCCCTAAGACGATTCTGTCAACAAACCAGGCGTAGAGATATTAAAACTAAACTAAACAAAATATCTAGGATTATAAAATCTAAACTGGAACAACATAAATTTAATGAATACAAAAACTTTATTAAACAAATTCATCCCCAATCAAAAAAGCTCTGGTCAACTCTTAAAAGAATCTGTAAAGAAAAAACATCTATTCCAATCCTTAAACAACATTCCACTACAGCAATAAATGACTATGACAAAACTCAATTACTAGGTCTTCATTTCCAAAATACGTTTACTCCTAATTCAACTACTAATATTCACTTTTACAATCTTGTTAGCAATTTTCTCTCTCTTCCAAATTTTAATGTTCCCCAAAATATTGATTATATTTCCCCTTCTGAAATTCATTCAATTATTAAAACACTAAAAACTCGCAAATCTCCAGGATTGAATACTATCAATAACCAAACACTCAAGTCACTTGGTAAAAGATCAATTGCTGCTTTTACTTCTATTCTAAATTCCGCATTGAGATTTAATTACTTTCCAACTACCTGGAAAACAGCAATCGTACTTCCCTTTTGTAAACCACAAAAAGATCCTAGAAACCCATCGAACTACCGACCTATTAGTTTACTTTCCTCTATTTCCAAGATATTTGAAACCCTTATACATCACAGATTATTACACTTCACTACAATTAACAAAATTATTCCTCCCACTCAATTTGGCTTCACTCATCAGCATGCAACCACTCATCAACTTTTAAGACTAACAGAACATATTGAAAACTCCTTTCACCTAAAACAACATACTACTGTATTATTACTGGACATCGAAAAAGCATTCGACAAAATTTGGCATCATGGTCTTGTTTATAAATTATTCCAAATTGGAATTCCTACTTATTCGTTCAAAATAATTCAAAATTTTCTTTCTAATCGCACTTTTCGTGTCAAAATTAATTCCTCTTTTTCTCAACTATTTTCAATTGGCGCGGGCGTGCCCCAAGGGTCCTGAATAAATTGAATGTTGTACATGTAAAATATTTGTTCTTAGGATTACAAATGTACAAAATGTACACATCAGTTGTGTTTACCCGTTCTAAAACGTACATTACAGCAAATCTGTATCACAAGTCACTAGTTGTTTTTACTTCCTAATTCTTATCTGTACATATACTCTCTCATACCTGTCTTTACTTTTCGTGGGAAATAATGTTTTCTTGGCTTTGTCAGTTTCTTCTAATATTTTATCCACAATATATTCAGTACCTTCCATTTGCAAATATATCTTGTAACCGAACATTGCAAGGCCTACTAAAATATATTTTTCGGAAGCAATACGTCATCAAACGTACGCCTCAAATTGTAAAGATGTGCTTGAATTTCTCTAAGTTTAAATCATTTTTAAATGGAAACGAAAAAATATTGAACGTAACACGTGTTTAAAGGGGTTATAATTGCACTCGTAGTATATAAGAAAACTCGCTCCTTTCGCTCGTTTTCTTGAACGTACCTCTCATGCAATTATATCCCTCTTTATACACTCGTTTCGTTAATTACTATAATTGGCCGCACAAAAAAATTCAAAATTATCACTTAAGTAGTTTCAGAGATAATGGGACAAATGTGTTTAAAAATGTCATTTTTCAGAATTCATAATCCTTCTGCGAAATCAATTACCTCGTCATGATAACAAATAAACAAAACATGTTATTCGCATAGATATTTACAGAAGATGGTTTGCAGTGCAACATTAAATAATGAACTTTTTCTACTCCCATTGTGTAATGATGGCTGCAACCAGTTGCATAATGTTAGTCATTTCCATACAATTTTCATCATGATACAAGTTCTTGACCAATCACAGAGACGCTTACAAACCATGTATTGGCACTTCATTAATCATTGAGAATTATTGCAGTAAATGTTTCGTTCGAGTGTGTATATTAAAATTGTATTTAATATCATATTATGCTTTTTCAGTTTTAATTTCTTTTATTAGTACTAATTTTTACGTGAAATATTGTTTAAAATAAATTGTATAGTAATTTCACATTGATACTATTTGACTAGCGCAGTGGTAGTTATTGCAGAGAACAACTGAGTGACGATAAGGTCTGAACGCAAATCATTTTGTGTTATTTGCTGCTGTCGTGTGGTTGTCCTTAAAAACTGGCCAATTCTTTAGTTTAAAATATTTAGTGAATGGTAGGTCTTTCTGGTGGTGTTGACGTTTCCAGAAATGAGAGAAAATGCGAAAATGGTGAGGTCGGAATATTATTGCCGCAACTTTTGGAGTCCTTCGCAGGCGGTAAAACAAAGCCAACTGCGGGTGTAGGGTAGAGAGGTGTCCGCATAGTGACCTTGGCTGACGATTCAGTGGAGAAGTTTAACTTATAAAAGTTACCATAAGTCGTAGAAAAAGTACCATATGAAACTCGATGTAATGGGTTTTAATACACTCATGTGAAGTTTACGATCCTCGTGTATTAATACCCATCATTACATCATCGTTTCATAATGCACTATTTCAACATCTTGTAGTGAAAAGCAACGCGTTCTATATAAATTCGTTTAAAAAATGTAAAGTAAATGAGAGACTTGTAACCAAAGTTATTGCCATTTTAACATAATGATGTAGACGAAGGAAGAAAACAACAAAAACCTTTTAAATAAGTGCAATTCATAATGATGTGTAGTGTATCATTTTATTCAAAATCCTCTAAGTATTCAAAACATGTTAAAATTCCCAAAGTGTCAGAAATGCACATTTTTATTTTGTCTTTCCTGACAAGTGTGTCATGACAGCTGCTCGAAATGAAAGCGAAACTTCGCATTTTGTGTAAATCGTACGAATTAGAGGGGATTCCGAATATATGGGAGAAGCCTACGTTTTTCTGTAGAGGGAACCATATTTATACATTATTCAAAAATTTAGACAAAAACCAAATAACGGATGTACGGAAATGTTGATTCATCAAAAGAACTGTAAGATTGGAGCAATTTGCATGCAGCAATTTTGAAAATTCTTCTTTGCTGTGTTCGTAGTTGTAGATATCAATTTGAATTAGCTTAGTAACATATTACGTAACTTTGGAATATTGAATACATTAAATTAAAATTTAAGTAATTTAAAACTCAGTGAAGTGCCATGAATTGCATCGTAGAGCGTTTAAGCGTGAGGCAGTTCAGAATAATACAATGGAAGACAGCGGAAGACAGTGCTGTTTCGCGAAAGTCAGTAGGGTGTGTCTCTGTGTAATATTCAGATTATTATTATTATTATTATTATTATTATTATTATTATTATTATTATTGTTGTTGTTATTGTTATTATTGTTATTATTATATTTTGTAAATAATTTCCGCCGAATTGTACTCAACTGAGTGTATATCTTTCATTAATTTCAGGTATTTTTATTATGTTCAGGAAAAATAGAATAAGACAATACCCTGAACATCAAAGAAAATAATGTAGACACTGTACAGTGGCAATGGAAGGAATATTTGTTTTTTTAATCCCACCTTCCATATCATATCATATCCAGTGTGATAAGGAATAGTAATATCCGACGAGAAATGAGGAAAAGAATATTCCATACCGTGGTAGAAAATATAGTCATATATGGAGGAGAAATGTGTCCCCAAACAAAAAAAATCAGAGACAAAATACGAACGGTGGAAATGGACTGTATGAGATGTTTACATTTAACACGGTATGATAAAGTCCGAAATGAGGATGTATGGAAGCAGATGGAGGTAATTTGTTCAATTACTAAAAGATTAGAAAACAAAGCACTCCAATGGTATGGATACGTCCAGAGGATGCCAGAAGGAAGATGGCCAAAGAAAATTTTGGAATGGCAAAACCATCAAGAAGAAGGAAGAGAGGAAGACCAACTCTGGAATGGGGAAAATATATCAAAGAAGCCATGGAGGACAGAAGTTAAAGACCTGGCGATTGGGAAAACCGAGATTTGTGGAGGTGGAGGTCGAAAACGGCAAAATTCTGAAGGGGAAATGCCGAAGAAGAAGAATCCAACCTTCGCAAATTTTCTTTGTGCTCAGAATTATGCATTCGTGCTGGCCTTGAAATAATTAGTCCTCGAATAATAAACGAAAAATAACAATTATTTTGCCTTTGGTGTAATATAGTCACGTGGTCGTGCAGTGAAGTTTCAACGAGCCAATTTTTTTTCTTTCCTGTTTCTGTAGTTTAATGTCGGTGGTATTCCCAGCGTGAAACTAGATTCTGCACATTCCAAATAAAAACGTCCGCCACTGCAATGTAACATTACTTGGCGAACACGTGAAGAGCTGACGTCAAACACCACCGGCGGAGATCACACACCTTGCCCCCGGAGGTGAGACTCAAACGTCATTGTTTCTAGTTTTTTTAGGCTCTCACGCTCAAGACCTTAATTTTTTTCTTTTGCGACTCCTTGGGATTATTTTACTTTATGTGCCTTTGTATCGCTTTTTGCATCGCTTTTGCAATGAAAATTGTTATATTCTTCGTATTCAAATTATCGACTTATTGAGGTTTCTTCGTACTTTTTTTCTCTACACCACTTCAAAATAATATTAATGATTTAGATAGATTTTATCATGACATTTTTAGAGAGAAAGTTGTTATTACAATAATTAAAATACGGACACATTTAACAGAGTTAAAAGTTACTAGTTGAACCGGTGTGATTACATCGCACAGAAGGAGAACTGAAGAAAAGTTGTCGCAGAAAAGACTGCATTTCCATGAATATACACGTTTTATATCATCACCGTGTATCATTATCGATTATTTACTACGTCTGGAATCCCATCACATTTTTTTGTGAGTATCCCACACGACCGAGGTCAAGGTGCTTCGACGATTGCTAGGAATGCATGACATTGTCCCGAAGGCCAAACATATTAATAAAAGTTGATAAATTTGGTTGTGAGACACGGGGTCATTGTGGTTTGTACGCAAGAAAAACCAGGAATGACTCAAATTTAATAGATATTTGAATAAATGTGCTGTCTGTACCAACATTTTTATTGTACAAGCAGTATTCGACTGTTCAGCCATCATCTTAATCTTCTTCATTATCAGTAGCAACAGTACATCTGATTAAACGGAGATTGAAAACATGAAGTAATAAAACTCTATAAATTAATCAAAGGATTCTTGAATAAATATTGACATATTATTTTGAATTTAATATAGAGATAATGATCTTAATTCAAAAGAATGGAAGAGCATACAAGGGGAATCCTTTTATGTATTCATTTTATTTTATTACTTAATGTTTGAAATATGTGTATTGTGACAGATATGATGGTGATGATTTGATGCCTAAGTCGTCGAAAGCTGATGATGTAATAAATAAAAATGCGGGTAATGACAACACCTTGTATTGTCCGTGTCTAATTCAGGTGATAATTTATTTATAATTTATTTTTTTCTTACCCAGTTTATGGTACAGGTAATCTCGTTCTTTCCCAATTCACAATCTCCAGAATCTTAGTTTGCTTGCAGTTAGTGCAAATAATTAACGACAAAAAACTTTGATTATTTCGTGTTTCCGAGCACCTCAACTGCTAAGGTTATGAGTCCCGTAAGTGTAGTGAGTGGTTTCGCTTCGGGAGCTGGTGGCAATCTTAGCTGGCTTGTTGGAAAGATCCAGCGCCGACTGGGACGTCGGCTTAAGTGTTTTCTCTACCAGGAACGAGTATCTTCCACCAAAGGGGCACCGCCTCAGCAGAGTCACGCTCTAAGTTACCGGCTAGGCACGTGTGGCAGTGTAGTTAGTGAAAGTGGAAGTGCGTGTAAGTAAAGGGTAGGATAAGACAGGGAATGGGAAGGAAAGAACGCTCGTGGTCCATGGCCGTTTGTTAGGGAACTTCTCCTGCATCCTCCAGGCGTTGATAGAAGAAACCACGGAAAGTTACCTATCAGAGAAGCCGTCCACTTGAATTTTCCTCGAGACAGCTTAATTCGACCTAGCCATGTAGCCCATATCGAAAACCCTTACACCATCGGTACTCGAACCCTAGAACCTCCCGGTCACAGGCACTGCAGTGACATCAGATGAGCCACCTAAGCTGGTGCACATTTGCAATTACTATACGAGGAGAGGAATGGACAGTATATTTTGACAGCTGGAACGGCGTAAAAACGTTTTGTACAAGCACTGATGTTGTACAGCGGAAATTCATATGACAGTAATGTAGAATCGATTGAACAATCGTCGTTTCCGTACTGCTTTGGGAGAGAAATAATCCTCCCACATAAATTGTATTTCGATTTCCTCGTAAACAAGACAGCTTAAAAATCAATAATCAGGCATCACGAGAAAATCGTTACTTTTCAATACTCGTAGGCAGACAACAAGAAAATTGGTATCTAAATATCTAATTTAGAAAAAGTATAATTTGACTCGAAAATTTAATTTTTGTTCATTGTCAATGTAAATAGAGACGGACCAAACGCTTTCTATTATCGATATTCTACATTGCCTTTCTTCGGTAGTGTCGGAAACATCTGATCTTTCGGTGTCCCTCATTTTCGGTTCTCGGCAGAATCTGTGGAGCGTACATTGTGGAGTGTGCAAGGTGATGATAGTTTCGATGTGTTTCGTGTCTGATCGGTACCATGAGCTCTTTTACAAAGGAGAAAGTAATGTAATACAGACTTTCAATTAATTCTAATAAAATCTGGTGAGGGTTACAACATCACATACTTTCTAACTCTATTGTAATGGTCATTAAAAATTACGCGAAAAATTCTCACATTTAAAAAAAATGTTGCTTTACAATTTTGCATTAGAAATTAGAGAAGGGGAACAAATTGTAATCTCATGAATATCTTTCGGTGCCTGTTATGCCAGAGCTCAATTTAATCATCAAACATTGTTTATTATATTTTAGTTGCATACAACGCAAATTTTATGGAAGGTTGTATTGAAGTGGATAATATAAGTAGTAATAATTTATGGACATCGTTTTGTAACATTCTTAACTTAATTTATTTACTATTTTAATTTCTTGTAAGTATTTTCTTTATTTCTTATCCACTCTAATGCTAGTTATATTTTTCTTTAACTCAGTAAGTAAATAAGTTGCATATACTGAACACAGATGCGCAAGGAGTTGGAACAATGTCAATATACGTGAAGCCGAATGCAATGCATATGAATCCGGTGTATGGTAAGTCTGTGTTCCCCACGTTGTAGCTTTTTGCTTTTCACATCATTAGATCCACCATTATCCCATTCATAATCATTTTCCCCCCATAATTTATTTCTTTTGGTTTAGAGGACATGAGGTTATTGAGACCTATAAGAAATATAAAGAGATGATATCGATAATGAAAATAGGTGAAGGATATTTAAGAATAATGGAATTAATGACAGGTTTAGATGACTCAAGGAATCTGATGTAACTGCAGTGTCTTTAACGTGGGTTCTAGGGTTCCAGTTCCGACGGTGGTAGGATTTTCTACCACCTACATAGCTAGCTAGTAGCTACACAGCTAGATCGAGCAGGAGAATCGCTATCTGCAATTCTAGCCGACAGCTGTTCTGATCGGTAGTTTTCTGTGATATCTGAGATCAATACCAGGCGAAAGCCGAAACCGACAACCGGACCACCGACCACACGCGACCTTTCTTCCCTTGCCCTACCCTCAGCCCTTACTTATACCCTTACACATATCGGATGCCCAGTCAGGGGCTTAGAGCTTTCGTCGACTGGGGCGGTGCCACGCTCGTACGAGATACCTGGCTGGAAAAGACCTGCAAGCCGACGTGAAGGACGGCGCCAGATCTCGCCATCTATCCGGGAATATCACCGCCACCGCCTGCGATAAAATGCATATTTACGATAAAGAAACGCCCGATCGGTGCCTGGTTTCTTAAGATAGTCACTTAATTTCATGTAGTGGAAGGCAAAGGAAGGCTGCCAACACGCCTGTGAGCTGTGAAGGCCTGACGCCCGTCCCGAAGGGGGAGTGACAGACTGTGAAGGCCCTGTGGTGCTCCTAGTGCACCGATCTGTGGTTGTGATGGTCGGTGGCGGTCAGGGACGGCTGCACTGATTGGTGGTTTTCCGTTGTTTCTTCGATGGATTCTAGGCAAATATGCTAATCGGCCACGGATCGCACGAGATCGTTTCTTCCTCATCCTTGTCCCATCATCTACCCCTACACACACACACACACATACACACACGACCGAGGATACGCCCTTCATTTCCTCAAATGCCGGGAGACCATCTGGGAGCTACCACGCCATTCTCCGTGAAGGATACCCGAAATGTCTTCCAATTTAATCAACTTTTCAGCACTGTCATCCCAGCTTTTCAGCACACACGTAAATTTTTAAGAGAGAAAATCTAATTGGACTAACATCAATTGTGGTTTGCGGATTTCTTGAAAGAAAATACTTCAATACATTGACAATGCAAATACATTCTTCGCAACACGGACAAAAATATGGATTATCAAATATATTTTAAATAATTTCTGATACATTAATTTGTAAACGTGTAACAAAAGCTTGGATGTAAGAAAAGAACAAAGAAATATGAAATAATATGGAAATTCTAACTTAGCATTCAAATGCCCGGAATGATCATTCATTTTACATTCACGAAGCACATGAAATTCGAAGCCGGCGACTATGCTCGACATTAAATTTGCGCGTAATATCATTCTTGAACTCCAATCTGATATTTCCCGAAAGCTAGCAATTTTTTATTTCATTTAAATTTTACATTTAATATTTTTACATGTAAATCGAATTTTTAAGAGCTATGAAGCATTGAAAGTATTTTGTGACAATGGTATTCAGAGGACCTTTCTTGACCTCACCCCGTGCCGCTGGGCGGAAATCGCGGCGCGCAATGCCGCCACCAGTCCCCGCGGCCTTTGCGTGGGTGCCGGCTGGCGCATTCGGCCTATCTGTCGTCACGATCTCAATTGCCTGGGAGTGCATGAGGGTGGCGAGAACAAAAAGTTTTGGAACAGGTTCGGAAAGACCGGGTGACATTCGTGCTTAAATAACTCAAATGCAATTACTGTAAATGAAATATTCCCCTGGAAAGATCCGCTTTACGTAAGAATAGGATTTCGAGATTTAAGTATGGTTTTAATGATCAGAATAAAATAAATACATACAAATTAAAATAAATAAATTTAAAATGAAACAAATAAATGTATGGTGTGTAAGAACGAAAAGTTTCGGAACAGGTTTGGAAAGAAGAGAAGGTCACACTCATGTTTAAATAATTCAAATGCAAATATTGTAAAGGAAATATTCCCTTGAAAAGGTACGCTTTACGTAATAATAGGATTTCAAGATTTAAGTATGATTTCAATAATCAGAATACAATAAATACATACAAATTAAAATAATTAAATACATTTTAAATGAAACAAATTTCAATTTAGCAATGGATAACAATTTTTAAAATAATGGAATTTTACAAAAAAGTACGTAACTATAGTGTGAAGATTCTAAGCTCACCGTAAGTTAGTTACTTTTCCAATTTTCTTCAAAGCAGCATTGATTTAGGAGATCCTTGAAAAAAAATCCGGTAGGATTATTAAGAACGTGTGTCACTGTGTGTTCTAACTAGAAAGAAACCTGCGAATATGATCGTCGCCTTGTGCTTGAACGAACCAACGAATGGGCAACGAAATGTGACATCGATTGATAGGCGTCTCGTCAGACTTACGTATCTAGCTCCGTATATGAAACGGTTTGCCCTTGAAAGGTCACGTAAGAGGTCACGTAAGGAGGTCCTAATGTGAAATGTCTCCAAAAATATATTTCTAATATTCCAAACCACTTCAAAATTTGGATCTAAGGCTTCTGCATGGAGTTTCCAGCCAGTGGCGTTTCATGTGAATCTGAGTATCCAGCATGATGATTATTAAAAGTCGTGGCAAAGTACCGTTGGTGGGAGAATCTTGGAGGGCAAAATCTTCCGACCCCGACGTGTTGATATTCCTTTCATCATGCTGCCTTCCATCAGTCCAATCCACAGCCACTTTCCGGCTCTAACGTGCACTATACATACGGTTCCAACGACCAACGCATAGAGCGCGCCCGGGAGCGCACAGTATTCGCTAGCTCACAGGGGGCGTGGCAGTACTCACGTGAGATCTCGGTTGTCCGGGTGACGCCGCGTGCTAGGCTGTGTAGCCGACGTTTCGACCATCATTTCGCGGTCTTCTTCAGGGCTGGTCTTCATGCCCGGTCGTCGGCTACACGCACGCGGCGTCACCCGGACAGACGAGATCTGAACTCTAGCCGCGGAAGCCTAAGACTTGAGTACTCACGTGAGATCTCGGTTGTCCGGGTGACGCCGCGTGCCAGGCTGTGTAGCCGACGTTTCGACCATCATTTCGCGGTCTTCTTCAGGGCTGGTCTTCATGCCCGGTCGTCGGCTACACGCACGCGGCGTCACCCGGACAGACGAGATCTGAACTCTAGCCGCGGAAGCCTAAGACTTGAGTACTCACGTGAGATCTCGGTTGTCCGGGTGACGCCGCATGCCAGGCTGTGTAGCCGACGTTTCGACCATCATTTCGCGGTCTTCTTCAGGGCTGGTCTTCATGCCCGGTCGTCGGCTACACGCACGCGGCGTCACCCGGACAGGCGAGATCTGAACTCTAGCCGCGGAAGCCTAAGACTTGAGTACTCACGTGAGATCTCGGTCGTCCGGGTGACGCCGCGTGCCAGGCTGTGTAGCCGACGTGTCGACCATCATTTCGCGGTCTTCTTCAGGGCTGGTCTTCATGCCCGGTCGTCGGCTACACGCACGCGGCGTCACCCGGACAGCCGAGATCTGAACTCTAGCCGCGGAAGCCTAAGACTTGAGTACTCACGTGAGATCTCGGTCGTCCGGGTGACGCCACGTGCCAGGCTGTGTAGCCTACGTTTCGACCATTATTTCGCGGTCTTCTTCAGGGCTGGTCTTCATGCCCGGTCGTCGGCTACACGCACGCGGCGTCACCCGGACAGCCGAGATCTGAACTCTAGCCGCGGAAGCCTAAGACTTGAGTACTCACGTGAGATCTCGGTTGTCCGGGTGACGCCACGTGCCAGGCTGTGTAGCCGACGTTTCGACCATCATTTCGCGGTCTTCTTCAGGGCTGGTCTTCATGCCCGGTCGTCGGCTACACGCACGCGGCGTCACCCGGACAGCCGAGATCTGAACTCTAGCCGCGGAAGCCAAAGACTTGAGTACTCACGTGAGATCTCGGTTGTCCGGGTGACGCCACGTGCCAGGCTGTGTAGCCGACGTTTCGAGCATCATTTCGCGGTCTTCTTCATGGCTGGTCTTCATGCCTGGTCGTCGGCTACACGCACGCGGCGTCACCCGGACAGCCGAGATCTGAACTCTAGCCGCGGAAGCCTAAGACTTGAGTACTCACGTGAGATCTCGGTCGTCCGGGTGACGCCGCGTGCCAGGCTGTGTAGCCGACGTGTCGACCATCATTTCGCGGTCTTCTTCAGGGCTGGTCTTCATGCCCGGTCGTCGGCTACACGCACGCGGCGTCACCCGGACAGCCGAGATCTGAACTCTAGCCGCGGAAGCCTAAGACTTGAGTACTCACGTGAGATCTCGGTCGTCCGGGTGACGCCACGTGCCAGGCTGTGTAGCCTACGTTTCGACCATTATTTCGCGGTCTTCTTCAGGGCTGGTCTTCATGCCCGGTCGTCGGCTACACGCACGCGGCGTCACCCGGACAGCCGAGATCTGAACTCTAGCCGCGGAAGCCTAAGACTTGAGTACTCACGTGAGATCTCGGTTGTCCGGGTGACGCCACGTGCCAGGCTGTGTAGCCGACGTTTCGACCATCATTTCGCGGTCTTCTTCAGGGCTGGTCTTCATGCCCGGTCGTCGGCTACACGCACGCGGCGTCACCCGGACAGCCGAGATCTGAACTCTAGCCGCGGAAGCCAAAGACTTGAGTACTCACGTGAGATCTCGGTTGTCCGGGTGACGCCACGTGCCAGGCTGTGTAGCCGACGTTTCGAGCATCATTTCGCGGTCTTCTTCATGGCTGGTCTTCATGCCTGGTCGTCGGCTACACGCACGCGGCGTCACCCGGACAGCCGAGATCTGAACTCTAGCCGCGGAAGCCTAAGACTTGAGTACTCACGTGAGATCTCGGTCGTCCGGGTGACGCCGCGTGCCAGGCTGTGTAGCCGACGTTTCGACCATCATTTCGCGGTCTTCTTCATGGCTGGTCTTCATGCCTGGTCGTCGGCTACACGCACGCGGCGTCACCCGGACAGCCGAGATCTGAACTCTAGCCGCGGAAGCCAAAGACTTGAGTACTCACGTGAGATCTCGGTTGTCCGGGTGACGCCGCGTGCCAGGCTGTGTAGCCGACGTTTCGACCATCATTTCGCGGTCTTCTTCATGGCTGGTCTTCATGCCTGGTCGTCGGCTACACGCACGGGCGGCGTCACCCGGACAGCCGAGATGTCAACTCTGGCCGCGGCAGCCTGAGACTTGAGTACTCACGTGGTAGGCTCGTCGAGGAAGATGACGGGCGGGTCGTCGAGCAGCTCCAGGGCGATGGAGAGCCGCTTGCGCTCGCCGCCAGAGAGCTGCCCCGCGCCCGTGGCCGCCGCCGCCGTCAGCCCCAGCGCCTCCATCGCGTGCGCCACCTGCGCAGCGTCAGCCTCGCGTCAGCCTCGCGTCAGCCTCGCGTCAGCCTCGCGCCAGCCTCGCGTCAGCCTCGCGTCAGCCTCGCGTCAGCCCCGCGTCAGCCCCGCGTCAGCCTCGCGTCAGCCTCGCGTCAGCCTCGCGTCAGCCTCGCGTCAGCCTCGCGTCAGCCTCGCGTCAGCCTCGCGTCAGCCTCGCGTCAGCCTCGCGTCAGCCTCGCGTCAGCCTCGCGTCAGCCTCGCGTCAGCCTCGCGTCAGCTCCGCGTCAGCCCCGCGTCAGCCCCGCATCAGCCCCGCGTCAGCCTCGCGTCAGCCTCGCGTCAGCCTCGCGTCAGCCTCGCGTCAGCCTCGCGTCAGCCTCGCGTCAGCCTCGCGTCAGCCCAGCGCATCCAAGGCCGAGCGAGTATTCGGGGACAACGTGACTAGCACATATACCGCGAATTTCCAAAGCTGCCTCTCAAGGCCCGGCTTCACGGTGGAATGGAATATACCACGCTATTTCGCGTCTTTCTCGGCCGTGCCGCTAGATGTCGCACGATCAACCACATGTTGATATGGTTGTGATCGTGCGACATCCTGCGGTAGTGCCGAGAAAGATGCGAATTGCCGTGATATATCCATCGTGAAGAAGGGCATTGAGAGAAGTCGTGTGCACAATGGGCTGCCGAGGTAGCCCGAGAAAATTAAGAGAAAAAACAATATGTCAAGATAAATAATATTAAAAATAATCATACGCCACATCCTTTTTCAATGATAATACATTTTTCAAGACTCTGTACAATCTGCTCTGTTGAGATCCGTATTAAATCGCTCGGTCGTCGGTGCATCAGTTCTCTTAACCTGGGAGTGGTAACGCGGGGTTCTGTGGGATCCCCTACGATCCTTTCTTCCCGCTTGTATTTCCCTGACCATTGCTTTAGTACCTGTCTCTTTTTGATTCATGATATTTAGTGTGCTCTCAGTTTGCCAGTTTAGTGAGTTTTATCCGTGTAGGAAGCTATTGTTTTGTTTGGGGTGCCCAGAGACCCCCGCGTTACCTTCTACGTTAGCAAAAGTGTCTTCAGTCTCGTACATTCTATTAATTTGGGAACGTATTGCATGCTGTATTTTTACGTTAGGGTTCCCTGAAAAATTAATACTGAAGTACTAAGAACATTTTACGCCACTTCATATGTTAAGAAAGGAGTGGAAGAATACGCCAACTTTTGCTGAAAGCGGGAACAGAATATCGTTACTCATCGCCCTGTAAAAAGCAGTTCTCCACGCAATTACAAAACACCAGGATAATGTTTTCTTTATTTATTGATTTAGATATAATTGAGACAATTACAGAATCCACAAACATTAAAAAACTGGATTTATAGAGGAATAAAAATGATCGCAGCACATATAAGACTGACAAAGAGGAAATGAAGGCAGTAATTGTGCTACGTATTTTGGCTGAGTCTTTGAAATCAGGGCTCCAAAATCTTGCTGAATTGTAGAATGTGGATAATATGGGTATTGAAATTTTGCATTGTACTTTGAATTTTAAAAGATTTCAATTTCTGCTACGAAACATGGGCTTGGATGTGACAACACGCGCAGACCGGTAGAAAAATTTACTCCAAATATTAGATGCTTTCCTGATGTATTGTCTGAATTGTTTAGGAAGTAAATTCTTAATAAATTGTTTAATTGCAATGCAAAATTTTGTTAATATTAGAAGAATAATATTATATTAATTTATTTTTTAATAATTTTGCATATTTCATGAAAAGAGAGGGGGTCTGGAGACACCCCAGGTTACCACTTTTGTTTCAAAAAGTCACGTTACCACTGCCGGGTTAAGAGGTGGCAACGCCGAAGAATGCGCTCGCACCCAGCGGCATCCACACAGCGCGCGTTGGTTGTATGATCCACTCCCACCTCCTACTAGTAAGATAAGGCCAGCGCAGACAAGAGCTCAAGTGGTCGATTTCCCGAGCGGTTTCTTGACATGTTCGGAGCAGTTTTAAGGCAGTGGACAGCAAACGGGCAGAGTAAATGAGATGTGTGCTTTTGTGAAAGACAAACACGTTTGGTTGCGAGTGTATATACACATAATAGATTATATGAAGCGTGTTTTAAGTGTTAAAATTGCGACATATTAAGTATGTGGTAGTTTCGAAGTTATCTACTGTCAGTTTGGTAAGAGTGATTTGTTCAGCGTTTATTAGAGAAGCCTTTCATTGGCTTTCATTTAACGAGAAAATATAAAAATGATTGTGTTTCATAAATGTATAGTCAAAGATTATGCATAATCGAAGATTATGTATAGTTATATAGTTAAAGAATATTTCTAAAGTCAGCGGTAACCCAGGATATGAAAGCAGTATACGCCACTGCTTGAGAGGCAGCTACAAAAATCGCAGTATAGGAGCAGTGGCGGCCTCTACTTAAGGACTCTAGAGCGGCGCCCTCTTCTAAGAATCAGTCACAGGAAAAGCTGCAGAAGGTATTAAATTTACACAAAATCCACTCCTTTCCTCTCCAGCGCCTGGGGGTAGTTGTGGCTTCTCCTTTAGGACTCCACTGCGGCGCCGTTCACGAAAAGTCAAGAACATATTAAAATTACAAAGTCACAGAAGGTATTAAAATTACGTTTCGTTTGTGCTTACCACTACAAGTACAAATTTGAGCACGAATTTAATTGTGTGCGCGCGCGCATAAATCCTTTATCAGTGTTTTTAGAATGGATCTCATCGCGGTCTATTCGATGCCGCTCGTAGTTGGTGCATGCTGAGCAATGGAAGCGTGAGGGAGAATGGAGACCTGAGAGGTGTGTGAGAGGAGCATCTTGATATTAGGGTTTCATTTGGCGGAGCTATTAACGGAGCAAAAAAACATTATTCCTTTCATCTGATTTAATAAATTAGTTTTTTTGCTGCGAATATTTGTAGCTTCTGTCATCAGTGTAACATTTGTCTTAGAGAAGAACTAAAATGCTCGTTGTTTACAAATCGGTCCTACACTACATACTACATTTTACCCCCATTCAAGAAATATTCTCAGGAGGCAAAATGTAAGCGATTGTTCGGACGCACATGACGCCACTCCTATTTTGCAACCAACTGTCAAACAAAATTTAAAATCGCCAACATAGCTCAGGCTCGGTTCAGACTGACCGCTACATTTGCCCACGTACCACTCGCCTTCCACTAGACTAGAACCGAGCGCCCGAGAACCTGAAAGCCACCCCTCCCTTTTTGTTCTGGCTAACTCTACGAGCAGGGAATCACACCGGTCGCTCGCCGATAAACGCTAGGCCTAAAACGTTGTGAATGAATTTAATATTTTTGTAAAACTGTTTATTGCACTGAGTTTTAATTGCAGTTAATGCAGTGGCTGAGGTTAAAAACTCCAGCAAGACGGGTATGACTCGGCATAATAGTGGTCCCTCCCTCAGAGGTAATACAGCAGGAACCATGAATGCCGAATTTCCTTCAGTAAGAAGCACTTAAGCAAGTACAGCGCAATGTAGATGGCTGCGGCAAAAAATTGATCGGCTTAAATACTTACAATATGTTAACCGGTTTAAAACCGTACGTTTTTCTCGCTGCACGTGCTCATTTACGAGACAAGGACAAAACTCCCACCTTTGGTCTCCGCAATAAACAAGAAATCGTCCTTGAGTTCTGCCGACGCAACCCATTGGACACCAACATGGAGTTACGTTTGAAAATGACCCGATTTGCTCGTTTTTATTGGTGATTCCAGGCACGTCAACTGCTAAGGTCACTAGCCTCGTAAGAGTAGTGCAAGTTTTATCTCGGGAGGGGGCGGTTTCCATCCCCCTCTGACTGGCGGAATCCGGTGTCGGCTTGCGAGGAATTTTTTTTTACCTGCTATCTCCCACGAGTATCGTTCAGCCGGAACAAGTTCTAAGCTCCCAACCGGTCTCCCGACAACTGTGGTAGTGCACGTGAGTGTAAATGTATGTGAGAAGGAAGGAAAGGACAAGGAAGACAAAGGTAAGATCGCGCGCGGTTCGTGGCCTGTCTTTTAGGGTACTGCTCCGGCATTCGCCTGTTGATAGGGAGAAACCACGGGAAACTACCAAAGCAGCCGGTCGCTAGAATTCTCCCCCGGACAGCGACTGAATACGACCTCGCTGACGAGCTAGTGTGACGAGCAGAAATCCTCCCACCGCCGGGTCTCGAACTTCACTTGAAGTCACTTGAGCAAACCTGAACTAGAATGTGGAAGGGAGAAAGCAGACATGCAATTGCACAAATTGACATGATTGTCAGTCAAATTTAAATCAGTAAAATTTAGTCTCTACGGTACAGTACAAAGGCGTAGCAGAGTGAATGACGAGGAGAGATAGCGATGGGAAGACGACACAAGGTGAATGTAACGGGGAGGCAGAGTGAATTTAACAGCAAGGCAGGGTAGATGAGAAGACGAGGTAGAGTGAATGTGGCGGACTATGGGCAGGATGGATGACGAAGACGAGGTAGGGTGAATGTGGCGGAGAGGCATGATGGATGGAAAGAGGAGGTAGGGTGAATGTGGCGGAGAGGCCGGGTGGATGGAAAGACAGTAAGCTCAATGTTGCGGATATGGAGGAGAGTGGATGGAAAGAAGAAGTAGGGTGAATGGGACGGAGATGGGCAGGATGGGTGAGAAGACGAAGTAGGGTGAATGTGGCCGGAGAGGCAGGAATGGATGGAACGAGGAGGTAGGGTGAATGTGGCGGAGAGGCCGGGTCGATGGAAAGACAGTAGGCTGAATGTTGCGGGTATGGGGGAGAGTGGATGGAAAGCAGAAGTAGGGTGACTGTGGCGGAGATGGGCAGGGTAGATAAGACGAGGCAGGGTGGTTGAGTACTCACCGCTTGCCGCTTGCGCGCGCGCGGCCGCGGGGGCAGCTTGAGGTCAGCGGCGAGGTGCAGCGCCTCGCGCACCGACAGGTGTGGCTGGAGGAGGTCCTCCTGCATGATGTAGCGCGCCTGGCGGCGGAAGTGGCGCGGGTCGCGCGGGCGGCCGTTGGACAGCAGCGTCCCGCCCACGTCGCCCGCCCTGCCAACATTCACCACGCATTCCAACCACTGCGTTTCTAAACTTCGGTTTTCCTTTCTTTGCGCGTGGGCGGGGGGTGTCGTCCAAATCATGTCATCGAAATACCTCACGATATTTCGCGTCGTTTTCGGTTGTGCCGCTAGGAGTCGCATGATCGTGACTGTATCGACCCGTGCTGGCGATCATGCGACTCCTAGCGGTACAACCGAGAATGACACGAAATACCGTGAAATATTCCATTTTGATGACACACCCCCACGCGCCAAGAAAGATAAACCGAAGCATATGCTTATGTTTAGTAAGCTCGCTGACATTAACGATGCCACATCGATATCGATGTTTTCAAAGCATCGATATGCGGACGCCGATGTTTTTAAAATCCATGTTTTGGGCAATTGGATTTTTTAATGTTTTCGATGTTTCTTTATAAATGATAACTTCCAATAATCACAATTTTGTAAATGTTAAAATGTGATAAAAATGTGCTGGTACCACTGTCAGATTTTGTGTTAGAACCAAACAAAGGCAGTTTGCACTTCTCTCAATGAGCAGAGTATTTCTCGTTATATATAATCCACATACCCTCGGATTTCCTACGCCTTTCTTCATAATTCACACATGGAGAGGAGTACAACGCATGCGCAGTAGTTGTACGACTGATGCTGTGAGATGACCGTGGACGTTCAGCCTTAATTTTCCCCATTGTTATTTAATGTTTTTATTTGTTTTTCAGTTAATCTTAATTATAAATAACAAACCCGACCATTGTCAAATGAAATTTTGTCGTGGAAGAATTAAATGTTATATATTACTAATCTTGCTTTAAAACATCGATATTTGAAAATAATGATGGTTTGTGGTCGATGTTCAAAATTAGCATGGGTTTTCCGCATTATTTGTTCACATAACAAGGGACAGCCAAAACCAATCAAACATTAGTAGGTTCGTTCAAGTAGCTTGAAGCAGCAAAATGCTGCTGAATAAAACCACGCAAAACGGTTTCCCCAGAAATAGCGTTCACACCACTCAAGAACAAGAGCAATAAAGTACTCTCATCGCAAAACACCGCAAAAATAAATATTTTAATAAAAACAGCCTTTACGAGTACCGTTTTAACATAGTAGGCCTATGTTCTACGTTCACTACATCTGATATTTAGATACAAAGAATGCAAAAAAGTTGCTGTTGTGAAACGCAACACACGAATAGCAAACATTTAATGGCCAGCGGCCACTTTCTCTAACCCTTGCTGTCTCTTGACGTCAGCGGTGTCGAAAGCAGTGAAACGCTGAGTGTGATAATTGTAGGAGCGCGCCCTACAAAGATAACCGCAATTACAATAAAATATGAGAATTTTTTAGTTAAAATCGAAACTGTTACTCACTGAAACTATCTCAAAGCCAGCATTACCACTTACAGCAGGGCCGCTCAACCATTTGCTACGAGGAGGAGCCTTCGGTTGCTCTTTTCTCATTCGCCGCAGAAAGAGCAAATGACGTCATTAAATATCGATCGGCGGCATGTGGCACAGTGGATCGCGTCGTATTTCTACGGGGTATTTTCCGTTGTTCGGAATGAAAAAATCTCACAGTTCTGGGAAAGGATATTACGATAGAAAAAACAGTAAGATACTTTTGTAACATTAATTGGAACAGTTTCTAGATATAAACTTATTAGTGTAATTTTGAAATTAAAAAAACGACAATTTGCTGCATGGAAAGAAAAGTATCTTTTTGCAGATTGCACCGGCAATGCCAATTGTTCAGTTGCAAAAAAGTGCTCAAAAACATAAAGATATTTAATAGCGGTGACATTACACAGTTTATCATGCTGCTGAATATGAAAAGTATTATAAAGGTTGCACAAAAAAATGTGATTAAATAAACTAGTAATAAAAATACTAGAAGTAAAGGAAATTAAAATTAAAAAATGAAGTTGATTGGAAAATCAAATACTCTAATTACACCTTTTAAGTGTTTTTTTCTCGCAATATACTTTCTATATTTGGAAGAGACGACATGATGCTATTGAGCCGTAACATGCATTTCAGATTGTGATCTGTAATTGTACTTCTCATTCGAGATTTACAAATTTTCAAAGCAGCAAAAAATTGCTCACAGTTGTATGTTGATCCAAACGTACTTAACAATCGAGCAGCATTACGATGCAGTTTTGGAAAACGGTTTTGTGGGAAGTTCTTTTCCTGAACGCTCACGTTGTAGTATCGATATGCAATAAAATTAAACTCTTTTGTATTGTGTTATTTTTTTGTCAAAACAACACAAGAACATCAAAATACATCCAAAACTTACTTCTAGTGAGGCATTGTTTTTCGAACACTGAAAACTTCCTTTTTTTCTTCTTCAGTGTACTTGTCATTTTCATCATGATTAAATGAATAATGTTTCTGCAAATTAAACTTCTTCACGTGATTGAACCCTTTATGTAAACTAAACATTTGGCATAGCTGCCGTAGTCGGCGAAAATATACTTTTCTTCCCATAATGCATAGAAAATTGTCGGTGTAAATGCTCTGGTCTGTGAAGTGCTCGCGAGGACTTCCATGTTTCCGCGACTGGAGTTACCGGGACACTGTGACAGTGGTTATCGCAAGGCGCGCAACGCTCGGGCCCCGGTGTCCCGCTCTCGGCTGACAACACGGCTCCGCGCTGCCGATTTGCTCTGCTTGAGCGGCCCTGACTTACAGTGTAGCGACCCTGACCGTGAAGTCCTAAAATTCGAGTCCCGATTGGTTAGATTTTTGTCACAAGCTGAAGAGCTTGATCGAATTCAGCCGCTGTCTGGAAGATCATTCAAACGGCCGGCTGCTCTTTACTTTTCCGTGTTTTCTCCGATCAATACCAGACAAATGCGGGAGCAGCATCCTTACAGGCCACGGACGCGATCTTTGCTTCAAGAGTGTCCTATCTTCACCCCTTTCACTGACACTTACTTGCGTGCACTACACCACGACGCATGTCGCGAAATCAGATGGACGCTTCAATCTTGTCCCGTCTGGGGTGATTCCCCTCTGAGAGAGGTACATGAAAGGGAAAATCCCTTAAGCCGTTGTGTAGGTCGGATAATACTCTCCAGTGGAGGAGAAATACTACCGCTTTCCGCCAAAACACACTCGCTATGCTAACAGAACTAATGACCACTGCAGATGACAAATCTGGTAACATCAATCAATAGAAATTGGTTTCATGTTTTTAAAATCGACATTGTTTTTTTATTTTTCCCATGCTCATCGATGACTATCGATTGGGAGAGGTGCTCAGTGCGTCAACTGATGGCACTGCGGTGCCTCTGACCGGGAGGTCCTAAGTTCGAGTCCCGACGGCCAGGATTTTCGACACTAGCCTGTCAGCTAGGTCGAATTCAGTCGCTGTGTGGAGGATAATTCTAGCGGCCCACTGCTCTGATTGGTAGTTTTCCGTGTTTTTCCGATCAGGCGAATGCCGGGGTAGTACCCTAACAAACGGGCCACGAACTGCACAATTTTTCCTTCTTCTTTCTTGTCCTATTCTTACTCCTTACACACACACACCAACATGCACTACACTACCAGACATGCCAGGAGACCGGCTGGAGTCTTAAAACTTGTTCTGGCTGTGGCGGTGCCCCGCTGGTGGCAGATACCTGATGACTATTGAATCGAATAGCAACCCTAACATGGCCGGAGGCTGCATATTTTTCTTTTAATTCCAGCGAGCATTAGAAATTAGTAACGTATTGTAAATTACGCTTTTTTTTAATCACAACGAATGTCCTAAATGGATGATGTGTAAGAACAAGTCATTTCAGGTGGAAATAAACTCATCACAGCCTTCTCCTCAATGACCATCTTCCATTCAAATCCTGTCAAACCAGTTTCTCTGCAATTCATCAGCGTCTTCTCAACAACAAATGTTTCTAATTCGATTTTGTTGAAAAATGCTTTGTTCCTGTACTGTAGCGTTTTGACGATTTCTCTCCTTTTATGTCAAACAGAAGGATGTGCTCATAATGAGTCGAAGTTCTCTGGAAAGTTCTAGGTATTGGTTAAGAAATAGTTATTTGTGATACGAGCGCTAGAAGTGTCATTTTATTTTGTGACTAAGATGTTGCGCAGCGAGGCCGATAGGCCGAGGGTGATAGGCCATCTTAACAGATATTCATTTTATTTTAATTCAAGCGTAGGAATGTTACATTAAGGTCAGTAGTAGTTCTTGCGATCAGACGAAACTATTTTGTTTTCTTTGTTGCAGTCAGTTTTATTTGAATGCATATCTGCTCAAATAAGCGTCGTCTCAGTTTTTGAGCTAGTGCTATAAATCGAAATTTTAGTGCTATTTCCGAATTTTTTAGGAAATGCCGCCTTTTTTAGGAAACAACTGGCTAAAAATGTCTCGGAAGTTCGAAAGATGGTTGCAATAGCGTTAGCGGTGGCTTAAAAAAGAAGTGTAATGTACTTACTGAGATAAAGAAAGAGTTTGATTTAAAGAATAGAGGCAGTTTTTTTCACAGTCTAAAATGGGATGTGTAAGAAAATTTAGGCTTGTGGTCCATGCCACACACATTCATGAGGAAAGAAATACTTAATATGTATTAGTAAATCTGTTCATTAAAATTCTGGGTGTGTTCATGGAATATGAAACTTAACGTGTGTACAGTAAGATATTGTGTTCGCAAATTGGCTAATGATACGAATATGTGTACGTAAAAGATCACAAGAATTACAGAGGCGCATTTATTTAAGAAAATAAACAATTGAAGACGTTTTATTATTTACTTTCCCTAAAAAGATTTGAATAAAGGAATTAAAATAACGAGTGAAAAAATGATATAAAGCAGTTCTAGAAAATGATACTACATGTACTTGAGAAGCCAGGACAGGATAGTCGCAGTAATTCACCGAAGGAGGAATGTAATTAGCCTTCAGTATACTATTTCATAAACACTGCAGTGATGCCCTCTTCGTGAAGGGCAGAATTCGTAAATGAATCCAAGGTAAGGGTAAGGAATGGTAAGGTGTGGCGATGGCGGCAGTGCGCGCATTAAACCGAGTGAGCGGGAACGCTTGCCGCACCCGAGCGGTCGCCAGCGCTCGAGCAACGGATTACAGATAGAGCACGAGCATCCACTGCTGCGGTGCACGTAGCCGGTCGGTCGCGAGCGGTTGTTTTCCGTAGAATACAGAGCTTCACTTGTGATACAAGATTCAACTAGTAAAGATGTTTCCCACACCAATTCTCCCGCGGGTCCGTGAAGTACAAGTATTATTTGTTACTGTAGCTCGCCAACTTAGAAAAAAACCTGGACTGCGCATGCGCGACACGTGGCGGAGAGGGGGTTCCCCACCTGGGGAACCGCCGCCTCAGCTCGGGCGGGCGGGGGTAAGGCCTCACTCGCAATGCAAACTTAAACGCAAACGTAACGTAGCCGCAAAACCTAGAAATGTGTTGCTAAGCGAGACCATTCACAATGCCTTCACGTAACCGTTGACGTAAGACCGTAAACTTAAGAGTACGCAAGGTCCAAGCTTTTACGTTAAGTTTACCGTTGAAATTATACCGAAGACGAATCAGAGAGAAGCATGACAGTTCGATTTCAGATTGTGTTCAGGTAGTTTGTGGTTACGTCATTGTTACTGTAATGTAGAGAACTAGTTTACGAACGCTTTTGATGCGTGTAGAGAATTCAATGTAAGAATTTGAACAATTGTTATTGTGACTTTAACCTGAGATGGCGAATAAACTAATTAGTTTCGACGAGTTACTCGTGAACTTGGTTCATGAGAATCCTTGTTTATAAGATGAAGGAAATGTGAGCACTACTACAACATCTACTCGCATGTATATAAAGACAAATCGATGGGAATCTCGAAGAAAAAGCTAGAAACCATGGTGGAAAGATCTTTTCACCATGTTAGAGACGAATCGATCAAATTTCAGTACGTTGAATTCTGATTAGCTCAGGCGAAACTTACGTTCCAGCTTACGTTCGTCATTGTGAACGCTTGTTTTTACGTGTAAATTTTACGTTTTTACGTGTAAGCATTATGTTACGTTTAAGTTTGCATAGTGAATGAGGCCTAAGACTGACTGACCTTGACGTAACGGTCCCAAACCATAAGGTGTTGAAGGCTCGTATCTCTATTTAAGCGTGAGAACGAATTTGCAAGAGCGAATCAGTTATCGTTATAGGCGTTGAGTCCAACTAAGCTCCCCATCGGGAGTAGAGGCAGATGGCTTCATCACGCCTTCTGAGGTAAGCGAAGGCATGATGTTTTTTCGTTTTGTAAGTTGTGGAGCTATAATATACTGAATACACCCAAATTATTGAAAAGAAATATGGACTAAACAAATTTAGAAAATGAAATATGAAGACAAGGTTTCTTCAATTCTTAATCGCTTTCAACATACACATTTTATTTTGTCTTTAAATGCATGGATCTGGATCTTCAATACCGAATTATGATGATAATGACAAGGATGCTTTCATTACTCAGTCCCCGAACATAGGTGTTATAGGAGGCTCTTATACTTTCTCTTTCCTGGGAAGATTATCACGTGGTGATTAGCCATTGCCTTCCACTGGATGGATAATGGTAAGGTTAATCATGTGATAAGACGATGAGAGATGAATGATTACTAATAGAATGTTGATTCAAATGCGTTAAGTGTTGGTATCAGCATTGAATACTGGCACGTCATGAGAAAACGCATCCGCTGTCCAAGTGGAACCACAGGGGTACGTCTTTCCCTCGCTTGTTCTTGTGACAATAGAAAGACGGGAAATATGCATTAATTGAATATGGAAACATCGCTGCGGACGCTCTATTGCCTAAGCAGCGTTGTAACGCATTCATTGTTCAGGACACTACACGGAAACGGAAGGTAGACTCACATGACGACAGACGCTGCTCCCTAGGCCAGAGGTCGTTTCCGCCTTAAGAGGTGCGCTTCCCATAGGAAAACAAGAGGCGGGGAAAACACATTGCAGACAATGCACCACTACTACTTGCAAGGAAACTTCAGATGTACTATTTGTGAACTACACCGTAATGGCAATACTTAACTACTATGTAGATATTAAAGATATATTGCTAAACTAACCGACTGAGTTGTCTCAGTATCATACCATTGCCGCTGCAATGTCACTGACTGCGTGATCTTAGAGATCGGTTATCAACGTTGGCGGTTTTTGATGATTGATTGATCCCGTAAGTGTGCTGAACGTTTTTCATCGTAAGGTTGCGGTGATCTTCCCCCGCTGGATGGCGAGATCCTGCGTCGGCATACCCTCGACCAGCGGGGTTTCCCTCAACCAGGTGCCTCCCTACCTGCGGGGCACCCTCCCAGCCGGGATAAGCTCTAAGCCCCCGACCGGTCTCCCGGCATGTATGACAGTGTAGCGCACGTTAGTGTGTGTGTGTGGGAGGGGGTTAGGATATGACAAGGAAGAGGAAGGAAAGATCGCGCGCGGCCCGCGGCCCGTTTCTTCTGGTTCTGCTCCGGTTTTCTCCTGGTGTTGATCACGAGAAACCACGGAAAATTACCGATCAGAACAGCCGTCCGCTAGAATTATCCTTCAGACAGCGACTAAATTCGACTTAGCTGAAAAGCGAGAGTCGAAAATCCTGCCGCCGTCGGGACTCGAACCTCGAACCTCCCAGTTAGAGGCAGTGACATCAGTTGATGCACTGAGCCACCTCTCCGGGTTTGGTCGTTTTCGAAAATAGTAACAGAACTGTATTGCTAGGTCACATGCTACCGCTGTCTGCAGGAAAATTGTAGAGGCCGGATGTTTCGATCGTAGTTTCTCACAGCAACACCAGGCGAATGACGGGGCAGTAACCTTTTGTTAGGGCCGCGGGCCACACGCAATCCTCCCTTCATCCTTCTCATTCTCTCTCTCATTACACTTTCCATACACACATTTCTATCACACCAATCGGGAACTTGACGGTTATCTCGGCTGGACCTGTGCCCCGCTGGAGAAGATACCTGGATGGGAAAACCACGTGACCCAAGGTGTAGGCCGACGTAGGATGGGAGTGGTTCAAGCCGGCGGAAACACCTTCACCTCTCGGTTTCAGAGAGATTACTACAAGAAGGGACCGCCTTGACAGCTGCTTCTTGGCCATTGCTGGCAATATAACTGCTATTTACGATCGTGCACTCATTTTGTCAGAGTAAATGACTTCATCACTATCTCTTACAATGTCGCCCTGCACGACGTTCATATACGAAGGTAATCCCAAAAGTAAGGTCTACTTTTTTGTAAATACAAAGACCTGTTTATTTCCCCAATAGTTTACATCAGTTTACACCTTGAACATTTATCTATTTTTCTACATAATCGCCATTTCCGTCGATGCATTTTTGTAGATGCTGTGACAGTTTTTTTATGCCCATGTCATACCAGCTCGCCGCCATGCTGTTCAGAATGTTCTGTACCTCTTCTTTCACCTCATCGTCGGACCTGAATCGCTTTCCGGCCAAATGTTCCTTCAACTCAGGGAGCAGGTGATAGTCACTGGGCGCCAAGTCGGGACTATAGGGTGGGTGGGTGATGATGTTCCACGGAAACTGTTGCAGGAGAGCAACTGTTTGCCGAGCGAAGTGTGGGCGAGCGTTGTCATGGAGAATGTGTACGCCCTTGCTCAACATTCCTCTTCTCCGGCTCTGAATTGCCCGTTTGAGGCGCAGTGCCCTTTGCCTTCAAAAACCGCACAATTCGCACTTGGCGGTAACATCCAACGGGAGCTCCATTCTCATCGGCTGCCAAGCCAAGACGAAGCGCCTCAGCGCTGCGTGCGCATCTTTACACACAGGGCGGGAAGCACTCTTCCTATCAGTGTGACCAACTGCCACACAAACAGAGTTCTGTACTTATAAAAAAATAGGAGACCTTACTTTTGGGATTACTCTTGTATTTCCCAAACTGTCGAAGTGGTTCCTTTTTAGAATAACCTCTCTATATTACATCCACTATACTCATGGGACTAATGATCAAAGTTGTTGACCCACGTAGAAACACAAAATACTCAGGCATTCGATCAATTATTTTACAACTTAACTAAATAATCTTTGTGTATACACACATAAAGAAAGACGGCGGTTTTGAACGATTTATAAAACACCACCAACACAAAACTCTTCTGTACATGGAATAATATCCGACAGAGCATCAAACAGATTTAAGGCAAAAATGTAGAATTTTATAGTTACGCTATAAAACAATAGCAGACGCTCATTAAATTCGCAACATGCGTTACGCTATTCCTGAGTAATCATCGGGCATAATTCTGATGCAGTGGGTCCCAAGTGCTAAAAACCCAATTTTGGGTATTCAGAAGTACCCTCAAGTTATGTTCTTTATTATGTCGTCTATGAAAAGTCTCATTTCTGAAGCATTTATTACATTTTCGAAACTTTAAACTTTTTTTCAGTGTACCCCACTCTTTAGCGCAGGTGGTCAGAAACGTAGAGCGTCAGGGTATTTTGGTAAATGAAGTTGACTATTTCACAATCTATGCAATTTAATAAAAAACGCGTCTACTAGTTAAGCTTCTTAATAAATGTTTAGAAGTATCAGTATGTTCACTCAGACGAATTCCCGACCTACCTCTACGACAAAAGTCAGAGACTCATCAGTTTGATACAAGTTCCAATGGAGTTTTCAATTCTAAAATAATTATATACAAATGCAGAATGTTCACACGCGTATTATTAATATGATTTCAGTATTAGTAATATAATTACATTATTAACGTGATAATTAATACGATTATTAATATGCACAAACAGTTATCTAATATCTCGAGTCATTAAATCAATTATTGACACGCCGTTCGCATACAAGGTTGAGCAAGGTGAATAAGAGTAGTTGTCAAAGAGTTTCCTTGTGAACTTTTAGAATTAAAGATAACTACCTGAACCCATGCGAAAGTTTCGCACATTAATGCACGTAAAGGATACTGAAAAACTGGTTTTCAATTCATACATACGGACGTAGTACGTACCACGTTACTACGTACATACGGACTAATATACGTAGTAAGGGGAAAGTTATGTAATGCTGCGGAAAATCGATTTCGAGATTTCAAAGAAAATACACGTTTTGGGGTCCCCTGATTCCGAAGAAGTGGGTCTTTTCAAAACGTCTGTCCGTCCGTCTACCCGTCTGTCTGCCCGTCTGTCTGCCCGTCTGTCTGCCCGTCTGCCTGCCTGTCTGCCTGCCCGTCTGTCTGCCCGTCTGTCTGCCCGTCTGTCTGCCTGTCTGTCTGCCCGTCTGTCTGTCCGTCTGTGTGACCGTCTGTGAACAACACTAGCGTGTAAACCACACGTTCAATTGCTTCCAAAATGGATATTCCCCGGTCGATCTGGGTCCACTCGTGGCGTCTCGATTTTGAAAAACTTTCTTCAAAATTTACATGAAGCCCCCCGGACATTTTCAAAATTTTCTCAAAAACAGCTCAAAATTTTTTCTTTACATTGCTTTTAAGAGTAGAGTAAAATACACTTACTTCTCATTTTCACGGTTAACTGTTCACTGTTCACGGTTTCACGGTTTGTACAACTTTCTCACCGACTTAAAGAGCGACTTCACTCAGGCTAAGGAAGGCAGAAAAGTTCCCTATGAAACACACACGGTAATTATAGATTAACAGTGTTAACACGGAAATATAAACAATGAATATTAAACAAGGAATAAATGTGGCTTTAGTATGCCCGCGCTTTGGTGAGCTCTGCTTTCGCTAATTGCGGTAGGAGGAGTAGGTAGGGAGGGTAGGTAGGAGTAGAGCCGAGGGAAGGGGTTGCTATTTTGGAAGCGATGCTTTAAAATCAAATCTGCATTGTGTTTACTGATCAAATAAGTTTACTATTACTGGTATTGATATTTTCTAGTTTTCAAATGTCGCTAACCACGCTTTGTTGCCACTTTTAATCAGCGTGTATGTAGTGAAATGATTGTATTCAAGAGTTCAAGAAAATGTGCTTATATTTCTGCTTTATACGTCACACACAGTTTTACTGTTGTTTTTTTACTAAAATCAAATTAAATAAATATTTATTTCGTTTACGTAACGCGAAAAGTATGACAACGTTCATTCACGCGTAATTGACTCTAATTAGAGGTTTAAAGTTGTAAAGTTGTAAAGGATCCATTACCCACTACAAAATGTAATTGGAGAATATACAGAGTCTGTTATAAAATCGTGGACTACTATGTTTACGTTTCTACTTGCATAAACTAAGAGTTTTATGAAGACATGTTATAACGATATTTATGAAGTCTCTGAAGCAAAAGATGTTTTTCGCAATTGCACTTAAAATATCATGTCAATATTCAGTCAGTGACTGTATTTCGAAGAAATGTTTGCATTGGAGCAGCAAAACGTGTATCTGTATGATTACTCCATCTGCATTTCATCTTATTTAATTGGTGTCGATTATCCGAGAATTGTTGTAACTCGAAGCTTCCGTTTTGCACTCGTTATTACAGACGTCGCATTCGTAGCTTTATGTAATGATGGATGGGTATTTACTTCCCTTTACAAAACCAACGCTAAGCTGATGCCTATATAACTGTTAATTTTTTTAAGTGTTATTCATCAAATAGATCGTTTCACCTCATGATAATAATCAAAGAGAAATCTGGATGCGACAACAACTTACACATGATCATTGAATATTAACGGTGAGCGCCATTAATTTTCTGGCACTCACTATTCTAATTAAATATTACATTTCTAGAATTGTGATTATCACTCGAGATGGAATTGATTTGGCTATATACGTCATTTCACAGGAATTCCCCAACTCATATTTCGAGGATGATCCGAATGCCTGTAGCGCCGGGTCGATAGACTCGACTTTCTTTTCTTTTTGGTCCAGTGAAATGGTATCTGACCTTGCAAAAAATTCCGGACTTTTTTTCTCAACGGTTCTATTTGTTTTTGAGGTTGCTGAAGTCGAATTTGATGTTTGCCACCTCAAAAAAGGTCGGCTTCACAGAGAAAATTGCAAAAAAAAACCTAAAAATGTTGCCCTTTTTTTAGTTTTTATCTTATATCTTCAAAACTATGCGTTGTATCCAAACAATTGGTATCTACAAACTTAAAGTATATAAAATTTCCTTAAAAATTTTAAAAATCGATATTCAAAATACATCGGCCCAAAACCAATGATGTTTGCAAAAGTATTTTAGTAATTTCTAACATTAGTGATCACATGCGGAGTGGGAGATGATTTTATGTCACGGTCGTCGTTTTTTTAAATTTATTTATTCTAGCTTGGCCAATGGCCCTTTGCAGCCGCGTAAGATAAATATAATAGTAATGGATATATACTTAGATAATATTCTAGTTTTATATATTATACAATATTGTGCTTCAATGATTTATCATGAGAAAAGGCTCATCAGTTCTATCGTAGTCTATGGGAGATCGAAAAATTCTCTTGGTAGCTTTCTTTTTAATCTTTTGGAATGAGGATTTTGCTTACCTAAATGAAAGTGAATGGCGAAAGGAATCTTTAATATTTTGGGATAGAATTTTGCGACTAAGAGGGAGAAGTGGACGGGGATGGGTGTAATGCCAAGTTCAATATGTAACTGCGAATTTGGAATGTACCAGGGAGCGTTAGTGATGGTCTCACGGTCGTCGTGCATATTAATTTATATCTGAGATTCAGCTGACGAAAGAAAGTTTTAAAAAATCAAAACAATTAACAATAGGTTTATTTTCTTGTAGGATCATTCAAAAATAATACACTACATTTATCAACAAAAATTCTGCCAACTTATTTTCCACTCTTGGTGACTTTGGTTTGAATAACGTTTGGTTAAGTGAAAATTATTGTAATTTTTATTATTACATTTTTAATTCAAAAATAAAATATTAACCAAGTTAAATCATCAAACTGAAAATATTGATGTTACAAAAGTTCAAATTCAATAAATCGATGCTTGAATAAAAATATAGAGAAGTTTGAAAAAAGTTCGATACATCGATGCTTGAATAAAAATATAGAGAAGTTTGAAAAAATCGACATCGATCTAGTCTCTAGTCGAAGCAGTATTACTCTTCATAACTACATATTCCATTAAACCTTCCTAGTTTCGTCGATGGTATATTTTCACACAAGGGAGTAGCTCGTGCGTCGCGCACAATTACATGTCATCTGTATATTTAATTAAGGCTATTTCTTATTATCGATGCGGGTGCTTAAGAGAGTATTATTCTTTATTTATCTTAAGCAATTAAAATTAAAGAAAAATATAAAGACTGGCTCAGAAAGCTGAAGAAAAATATAAAGGCATCATGTCTGTAATTGCGAGTGTCACGTATAAAGTCGAAACGTAATAAACAACTTCTAGGAACACTTGTTAAACAGGTTTAAGTTATCAAGGATGCATTATTTTATTATTACAGCACATACCATGCTAGTAAACATGTAATCCTACCAGCAATTTACCCGCACGTCATATTTGTGTTTTTCTGACACATGTTTTCACCTCATTCTTCAGTTGACATCGGCGTACATCCTAAATTGGCAGCGGCGTTGGCAATAGCATTGGCAGCGAAGTACATCCTAAAGCATTATTTCATGTTGCTGTCAGCGTGTAAACGGCGAGGTATCGGGAAATTTGTAACTTCTTGCTTCAGGTTCAGTGAACTCACACTAGTACGTCATTGAAATATTTACTTGTATTCCACTTGTGCAAACCTACCAGCGTCAACACGATGCAAATTACTTTCATGAAAAAAACTTTACGTAACTGATATTTCGTGCGTGTTGGGAATCAATGGATAGAGAAATGATTTTTTTATGAACGGTCCTAAAGTGTCCCCCCCCCCACTCACAGCTTTTTTCGTTTGGCAACGTTCTGTGTCGTAATCAAGTTGACTTGGCTGCTTTCGAGATGTACGTTATTTTTTATGTTTCTCTTTGTCTCGTGTTGAAAACGACAGCAAAGATTCATGAGTAAGGCAGTAAAAAATAAATACAATTTGTTACTTCCATCTTGTTTTGACAAGTTACAAGTTTTGTACTTGTTCTACATAGATGTTACATAATTAATAAATTTGTGGTCTGGAATTGCAAATAGAGAGCTCAGTTTAAAATAAGGAAATCCTTATATCGAATATTGTCCATCAAGTTGCTCTCTGGAGCTCTTTGAAAGTAACTGAGGGAAAGTGGATAACACATTACGCACTTTGTAATTACTAGTAACTGAGAGTAACAGGTGATAGTTGAGAGTTGCTTCTCTCCCAAGTAGAATGCCTGAACTGGTGTTGATCCTATTCGCTTAGGTATGTCAAATTTGTCTGCCAGAACGACCCTTCATAAGATGCGACTTCACATTCGTGAAACCTCAATATTTCCGGAATCGTTTTACAATCACGGGGACGAGTCATCAGTAATAATGTCAATAAGTCAATTGTCTGGTCCTAATGTTAGGAATGAGGACAGTATGAGGAAATTAGTACTCGTAGGTTCACAAGCCGACAATATGTGATGGGACGACACCAGTGAAAAGACCGAAAAAAAAAACAGCCTATGTATTTCAAAACGTTATTTACTTATGATTTGAGAGTCACCTGCGTGCCAGCAGGTTTCATTGATTACTGCGCATGAATGAGTATTTCATGTTTTCGGGTGCGTCCACGGTTATGCTCTTTAGTCCCGTGTATGTTGCGTATGTTATAGCTAGACGTTGGCGGTGTTCTCTCCCGCTTGAACATGAGATCCGGGGCCGACATGTACGACGGCTTGCAGGGTTCACCCCCAAGTACTTCTCCCAACTAGCCCCGCCCAATAGCCCGCGGGACAAGCCAGACTGTTCTCCCGATAAGCATGAGAGTATAAGTTTATAAGTATGTGTGTGTGTGTGTGTGTGTGTGTGTGTGTGTGTGTGTGTGTGTGCGCGCGCGCGCGCGTGTGTATGTGTGCGTATGTGTGCGTGTGTGTGTGTGCGCGTGTGTGTGTGTGTGTGTGTGCGCGCGCGTGTGTGTGTGTGTGTGTGTGTATGTGTGAGTGTGGGTGTGTACATATATATATATATATATATATATATATATTTATTTGTATAAGGGCCCCAAGAGGTTCTAAGGTACGTGTCCACGACGGTGGCGTGTTTTCGGTAATGTCTACAAAGGTCTAATTCAACCAAGTCTAGAGGCGAATTTCAGCGGCCGGCTGCTGTGGTGGGTAGTTTTCCGTGTTATTTCCTATGAAGACAAGGCGAATGCTGCTGGTGCAGTAACCTAAAAAAACGGGTCACAAACCACGCGCCATCTTCCCTTCTTCATCCGTGTCCCCCCTCTCATTACACTCCCACTTCGTTCCATTTCTTTTCCACACACCAGGAGGCCAGTGAAGAACTAACGTCGCGCACCGTTTTCAATTTTGCTTGTTGACATTTTTGTGTTTTGGCATTCCTTGACAAATTGAGTATAAATTATGATGAATCATTTAATTAATTTATTTTGTTTTAGATGTCATTGAATTTAAATTTTGATTTTGGGGATTAAACTGAAGGATATGACCTGTCGAACAATAGGAAGGGGAAAGGGAAGATTCCTCACGGAATTATTAGTTTAAGAAGGTAGAGCATATCTTTGAGAAATATTGAGTTGATTCTACTTGGAATGTTTGCTGTTCGTCTTAGATGGAATTTATAACCGAAATGAGATGAAGGGAGAGTAGAATAGAAATTGTTTGCTAAGTTTTTACTTTCTCGCAATGGGAGTAGAGACATAGTTATTTAATGCTGTGCGAAAAAACGGCGAATTTTCGGCAGGAAAGCTCTTAATACAGGGCTCTGGTAACGAAAAAAAGGATAAATCCTTTTAGAAAAAAATCCTCTAACACGTGCTGCAGCACGAATCCAAGCCATGTTTTGTGACTCTTTGATACAAAAATATCGAATGACGTCAATACGTCTGTCCGTCCGTCCGTGTCTGTCCTTCCATCTGTGAACAACGCTAGAGGCTAAACCGTTCAGCCGATTTTCTCCGAAACTGGTATTCCCCAATTGACCTGGGTGATGTCGCAGCTCCTTGAATTTAGAACCCACATTTTCATTTTGGGGTTTACTTTACATGTAGCCCCTGGGACATTTTCCAAATTTTCAAACAAAATGGATCCATGGTTTTGATTTAATTTTCGTGTAGGATAGTGTGAAGGTCGTTTAAGAGAATGGTGCGTGTCTCAATTTTTAGTTGAAAACTAATTTTTCGAAAATTGCAAAAATTCAAAAATTTTCGGCGCCTTCCTTCAACTACAAGTATGAAGATAGAAATATTTTCCTTAATGAAATCTGTTCCTTAAAGATATATAGATTTTAACAGAAGGCCCTTTACACTCTTTAGAAAATTTAAGCACTTTTCGTAGAATTTTGAGAGGGTGAGAAAGTATATGCTATTTTAGCTCTACTAGTTTATATGTTCTGAAGCGATATTGATTTGAAGTTCTCTATGAATTTGGTGGTTAGGTATAAACCCTAGAGCTTTAATTAGCGGAATAACTCCTAAGCTCTCGGCTGGTCTCCCGATTAGGGATGCGATATCGCCAACAAAACGATGCTTCAAAACAATGATGTTTCAGTTTTAAAATAAATATTTAAACTACATCGACCGAAAACCATCGATGTTTTTAGTTGGGACTACTTTGGTCCAATGAATGTTCAATTTATAGATATCTGAAGATTATTATAGTTTTTATTACATGTTTTTCATCCAAAAATAAAATCTTATACATCAACCTCGTAAAAACATCGAGCACAAAATACAGATACTAAATACCATCAGCTTTGATTAATCGATGTTAAATTCATTGAAGTTTTTACAAAAATATCGGGATTTTTTGAAAATATTGACATCAGTGTCGCGTCCCTACTTCAAATATGTATACATATGTAGTATTTATAAGAGGCAAACGTATTCCGGTTGGGGAGATACCTGGAGGGGAAACCCTGCATGTAGACGAGGAGGTCGGAACCTGATCTCACCGTCCAGGTGGGGAGGAAGACTCCCATCTCCTGTCTTCACTTCAGTTACAAGACTAATAATGTCCAAATTACTAGTAGCGCCGGAAAACACATTTCAAGTTGTAGAAAGGTCACCGGCAGAGCGGCGTGAACGCGGATCACAGACGAAATCCATCGAGGTTTGGACCCTAATCTACTTGGCAACTTAACACCTGCAAATCCATTAGTCACACTTATTAGTGGTTTGCAAACATTAGTTTGAGAATCACTACACTAGGCACTTCCTAGGTCCAACAAAAGGCTCGGACTGCACCGCCGCATTCATGAGAATAAAAAGCATGCCTCCCGCGCGTAATGAGGCGTTGGTGAAAAGGGATTCATCGGCGCCTGTGGTCGGCGCGAACGCCTTTGTCCGTGCTGCGGACATGTGGGCTGCCTTTCCGGGTGAGTCAACTTCCTGGTGCGGTTATCGCTGCTTGTCGCTGCTGCGCCATGCACGAACATTCGCAATCGCGAGTCATGGCCGCTCCTCACGCATCGTCACGTGGCCTCTCAGTCGCACGATGCCTCCAAGACAAGGGCGAATCCAGAGAAAATTTCGGGGGGAGGGGAGGTGTAATTTCGAATCAGACGCTCCCTATACTTCTGTTTTTCCGTAGCTGCCTCTCAAGGCCCGTCTTCACGATGGAATATATTACGGCATTTTGCGTTCTTCTCGGACGTGCCGCTATATGTCGCAAGACCGTGACCGTATCAAGCACTACTTTATCATGTGACATTTAGCGGCACGGCCGAGAAAGACTCGAAATGCCGACTTATGTGAATATCGTGAAGACTGAAGCTATGACTATCGTGAAGACTAGACTCTCTGCCTTGAGAGGCAGCTATGGAAAAAATCTTAGTACAAATATTTTTTTGTTTTTTTAATAGTTAGCGTGAATTACAAAGAGGAAGAATCATGGTCGCATAAACACCTAAATGAAAATAAACGTAAATGTGACCATTGCAAAGTTCTTCTAAATGTAAAACACATATTAATTTCTTGCCCTCTATACAAAAGCAGCGGGCAAAAAATCCAATTAGAAGGCAGACATGATAACATTCTTAGTTCGAAAGATTATCAAAAAATTATTGATTTCGTTAAGGAAATCATATATTGTATTGTAGGTATTGTAGTATATGTATGTAATGTATTGTATTGTATTTTCTTACTTTTTTATAACGAATATGGGTCTAAATGTCATAATGCAATTGTAAAAGATACTTTTCTGTAGTCGCTAATGACCTTGATGTCGATGCGACGATAAATAAACCATTTAAATTAAGAAAACTGGTGTATCTGCTTTGGATATGATGAGAACTACATGTGGTAATTATTTTGAATAAACTGAATAAAAACAACAAACAATGTTGGCTTGGAGGGGGCGCAGTACACCACTGTCTCCAGTGCGGGATGTCAGTGGTGTTGCTCGCTCCTGCGGCTGATGTGACAGTTGGATGTTGGAGGTGATGCGTCAGAATTCGTTAAATAACCCAATCAATACTTTCAGTGTTATGATAAAGTGTAAATGTATAGACGATGTTTGTTGTGACTATGCAGACGTACATGCGTATAGGTGTGCGAAAGAATGAATGTGAATATGCATATGTGAATAGGCAAAATGTAGATATGACCGTGTGGATTGCCGCTTAAGTGTGAAGAAGTGTCTTGTGATAAATCTGACAGGTAATCGTATGGAAATGAATAGTGCAAAAGCCGTGGAAATCATTATCTCATTTGTGAATCTGTCATTTACATTTTTATATATGCATACGTATATAATTATAATTGTAAACTGCACGAAACATTCGCCACCTTTTAGACCAATTATTCTGAACAGCTTACTAAACTTTGCAAGCTTTCGACTTAAGTCTGGCAGTGAGAAAAATTGTAATATTATGCCGTCAACTGAAGTGGTTACACAATCAGTAAACTCGACTCTGTTTACCTTGTGTATGTTCATGCGCTTTCTAATTCAGTCTTCCAACAAAACCGGGACAAGAATTTTTTTATAGATTGCGAAACAATCCCGAAAGATCAATCTCATATTTAGTGGTATTGTCTCATTACCCAAAAGAGGTTAATAGTTTAGGGTTAAAAAATTGCATAATTAAATTGCCGTTGCTAATGACGTCGACAACGACGACAACGACGACGACGACGATGCTGCTGCTGCTGCTGATGATGATGATGAAAACGGTGCTACCTGCACTATGAGGAGAAGTTGCGGAACGAGTGAATTTACGAAATATACTAGGAATATAACTGCGTTTATGTAACACTTTTTTTGAGAGAAGGGTGCTTGCATGTGTAAACGAGTCTAAAGGTTATTCCAGATTGGTGTACAATCCTTGTAGGAACTCCTATCCACCGAACGTTCACTTTATCAGGTCACATCCCGGGATGGGCACCCAAGTACTGCCTCTTATTCTCACCTCCCTCGAATGTGCATGTATATCGTTGGCTGGTTTCGGAATAAGTCAGAACGCGATGAACTCATCTACGAATATCCATATCACGGGCTGCGCCTTCTCGTCAGGTAAAGGCTTACAAGGTTACCTGGTTGGTAGTGGAGTTGTTTTACTCCATTCACTGCTTCGGGACAATCCTCAGTACTCGTGGGTATCAATACTGCCAGGATCCCCCCCCAAAAAAAGGCTTTCAATTTTCGTTTGTTACGTTCCTTCTTTTGACGAAATTAATTTAAATATTTAAGTTAGAATGATGTAATTATTAAAAAAATAATATTGTGTAGTATCATATACATTGCAAAAATAATATACAATACAATCACAAATATGTGAATTATTTAACAAAAATCTAATATGTCTCCCACCCCCAAATGATGTGCTGGACCCGTCCCTGAGACTAACTGGTCGCCATCCATGAGTAACACCCTGGAGGCATAGAGCCCCAACCCATCACCTCACTGAGGTCACCTTCATGCTAAAGATGGGTTTCACCAGGATTCTGAACAGCTGGGAGAGAGGTTCTACTTCCCCACTAGGACATCTCTCTGTGGGACCACAGCATAGACCATGACCCCAATTCCGCCTGCGGGATCCAGATAAGGTATAGCAAGAAAGCTCAATACGTGAGATGCTTTCGAATGTTTCTACACAAAGAAGCATTCACTGCACTGGAAAATTGCTGCAAATGGATGATTACTTTTGCTCTATGTACAAACCAATGAAAGTCCATAGAGTTTTAGGAATATGCCTGTCTCCACATTTCATTTTCCTGTTGTGCTTGTCCTAAGGAATATTAATATAACAATTAATTTACCTGTGTGTGTTGTTTCGTGAGCTATAACAGTCTCTTTCAGTCGAATTAAAATAATATGAAGATAAGCGTAGGCCCTTATGGGACTGTAAAGTTATTCAGTTAATCCGTAACTCCAAATTACTTTGTTAATGATATTATCCATGCCTTCTGTTACACTTTATCTCAATAAGTCTGATAGATCTAAAACATGTTTGTGTGACCGAGTGTTTCAGAGTACCTAGAGCAATGTCAATCGAATGCTTCACGAATACTTTTGAGAGGCCAAGAGAAAAATCCTCAAAATTTGGAGTTAACCTTCGTTCTTTCCTTTTTCTTATTCTTTCTTTCTTCTTTCTTTAAAGCTTAGTTTAATCAAATGCACCCTCAGGTGGGAGGTAGGAATCGAAAGCATTTCCCATTTACACTTACAATTCATTGCTTTTCGTGTCTAACAAACTATTGTGTAATTAAATACCCGGAACTCTCGGATTAATTAAGCTTATTTACTTACAAAATATTAGTTCACAATACCAAATTTCCAGTAAAACCAACTAGTGAAAAATTTCCTATACAGCGAAAGTAAATAAATAAATATTTAAAACAGAAATTTAGAAAATTACTTATTGCGACGATGACAATACAACTCGATATTATATCGTAGTACAAACAAACTTCTCTCTATTTTTCTGTTGGTTTCCTCTTAACAAAAAGATTTGAGATAGAAATGCAAAACATATGAGTAATCTACGATCCTTAGATTTTAATGAATACTTTTAACAAAGAAAAAAATTCTTTTTGTTGTTGCTTTCTTCTGCTAGCCTTTCTGATATTTTCTCAGCCTGATAACATCAAACTGCCGATCTTCCGTCCACTAGTTATTGCTTTATTTTCATCAATTAATGGAGTGTCTTCATTGTAGTGCTTCACTTTCTACTTTCTCCTTTGTTAAATAAAAGAACGCCTCTCATTAATTTATCTCGAAGGCGTTGGTAGCAAATGAAAAGAGTTTTAATTCACCTCTCTTATTTGCAAGCAATTCCACCAACACTAAATGCTATGTTTGAATGGTTGTTTATCAACTTTTTGTTGTAAATATTTGTTAAACGATCATATAAAATTCACAGTAGTATTTAATTCCTTCAAATCATTGACATATAACCAATATGCCAATTGGTATATATGCAATTGCAATTCGAGTATTTCCGTCTAAAAACATAATATTTCAAAGATATTATTTAATAATGCCATTAATAAATTGTTTCTTTGCATGTTTGTAGGCTGCACGTTTTTGTAATCGAAATCTTTCGATATTATAGAGTGAGTTTCCTAGAATCTCATTTTCAATGTTTGGAAGTTTGCCCTACAATTCGCGCGGGATCTGTGTTACATTTGGCAATTTTAATAGGCAGTCCTTTTTATTTTGCAGCCCAATTTAATGTCCTAAGGCAGAAAGTAAATGCAGTTTTGACTGTTCTCAAGTCCATTTTTTTTCTTAAATATGTGTTACTAGGGAGTCTTGTTAACAAGCACGGACCCTCTAGTACGTAACTGTCTCAGAGTACCTCTGTACCTCTGTACCTCTGTACGTACCCAGAGACCCTCTGTACGTAACTTGCTCAGAGCCTTACTCACTGTTTTACTTGCTGCTTCAATCGTCGCCTTGTCTTTGGAACATTCCTTCCCACTTGTCTTCCCGGCTGCCATCGGCAACACTTCACTTTCTGTGGGCAGTATTGTTTGCTTCGTAGACACCTCCACGAACTTCTGCAAGCTACTTCCGCTTTTCGTTCTGCACAGGCGCGTCTGTTTCTATTGCATTTACTGCATTCATTATTTGCAACCTCCATTCAATGTCTTCTGTTTTTCAGCTCTGCCAATGACCAGCAACGTGATAACTTTGGCACACAGAAACTTCAAGGCAGGCTGCCTGTATCATCACATTCTTACGGCAACAAGCACTCGTGATAAAACGGTACTTGAACGTACCCGAACACTGTTAGGCATCATCCCGTCGCCTTTCACTTTCCACGAGCCCCTGGATAACACATCCTCAGCCGACAAGCGACAGGGGATTAACATACGGCCACTACACGTCTGGCACCAACAAAAAAAGTTTTCGGACTTTCATTTGTTAAATGTTCCTCTTTGTGTTACTGTTAGCACATTTTTCTCGGCGCGGATAAAGTTCCTGTGACTTCCGCCCACCTGGGCACTCTTTGTGGTATTCCCGCCAAATTATGGGAGTTCCATGCTGCACCAATGTGTTATGGGGGCGCGAACACAAAATTCGCGCGTCTCACTTTAAAAAATACTTAATTAATTAAGAAAATTAATTAATCATTGTTCCCCCGCGCCTCTACGCATGGAACGCCCTCTTCCGCCATGCGGCTTCAGCCACGCCGCCGCCGCCGCCGGCGTCGGGCATCATCATCATCATCATATCGCCACCGCCCCCGCCGCCGGGGCCAGCGCTGCTGCTGCCGCCACCACCACCGTCGCCGCCCTTATCTCCCCCCACTCCGTCCGTCCGCCCCCCCGGCCGGCCAGCCGCCCCTGCCACGCGCCCGGTGACATTCTCGGGGCGGTGGACAGATCAGGCGTGGCTGGCGGAGAGTGCGGGGTGGTGCGGGGCTAGGACGGATCGGGGGAGTGCAGTGGGCAGCTTATCGCTCCACACGGGAGTGCTCAAAAACCTTACCGTGAAGCATTCCCGTCAGCGAAGGGCATTTTTTCTGTGTGCATTGAGACCCTCTACTAGACGGCTGTGTAAAAAGGAGGAGCTGTGGTACTGTGAGAGTAGTCTGATTTGAAAAATCTAGGCATGTGTGCCTCGTAGGCTTCAATACATTCTGCAATGTTACACTAATTTAATTTTTCTTACTGTATCAGTCAGGTAGCCTCGCGTAGTCAGTGTACCTTTCATTTTGTGTTATCATAGCAATGTAAGAGTTTTGTGAAATTGTTAAAGTTTTTTGTATTCTTTGACAGTTACAAATGTCTAAAAATATTTTCCTGAAAATATGATGTTTCCTTCTTGTTAACAAATGATTTGTTCTTCAAAATAAAAGCCCACTGTGGTTATGAACTGATATCACTGCAGTGACTTTGACTGGGAGGTCCTAGAAATCAAGTCCCGACGGTAGCGAGATTTTTGGCACTTGACAGAGAGCTACTGCGTCGAAATTAGACGAAGTCTGTAAGAAAATTGTAAGGGCCGGCTGCTCTGCTCGATAGTTTTCCGTGGACTCTCCCGTCAATAACAGACCACGGTAGGTGGGTAGGAGGTAGTCCCTTAATGAACAGACCACGGAATAAGCGCAACCTTTTCTTCTTCCTTGCCCTATTCTCGCCCTTTGCTCTTGCACACTTACTCTTACACGTCTACACTGCTATAAACGACGGGAGCTTAAAGGCCCTCCGGGGCGATGCTCCGCTGAGGATATACCTGAAAGGGGAATTCCTCCCAAAATCCGACGTGTAGGTCGGCGCCGGATCTCAGCATCCAGCAGGGAGGGAGCTTCAGGGCATTATACTATTGAGTGCACTGATGCGAAGTACGTAAACATTTGAGTACGTAAAAAAATGGCACAAATCCCCAGAGCAAATAACGTGCCAGAGAATATCTAGCCGGCTGTTCCAACTCGGCCTCTCGCGGGCACGGGCGACCGCAGGGAGCCCGCGGGCGCGCCCGCGTGCAGTCGTGGCCAGTCGAGGGGGAGGTCGTGGAGAGGAAAGCGCTGTTATCACCAGTCGCTTTGCTTTTCATGGAAGCAATGTGAGCAGAGTGATGACTGGAAGCCACAACCCCTTTTTCTGTCTCACCGGATACCATGCCATCGCCGATGCAGTTGGAGATGATAGATTTTCAGAACTCCATACTTCTAAAGGACAGATATTTTATTCTCTTAATTTATCGCGATGATATCAGAAGTTTACATGTGCAAGTCTTCCCCAAGCTTCATAAAATTCAGTGTAGATTATATCTATGTTTAGGACAACATATTGTTGTGAGCAGCTTTTCTCTGCAATGAAAAGAATAAAAAACAAAGAAAGAACCCAACTTCAAAACAAGACATTGAAGAGCGTACTATCGCAACAGCCCAAGGACAAATACAAGATATTGCTTCACTTGTTAAAAAACAATTGTGTAATTTTCATTTCATAAAATATCGTTGTTGAAGTGAATCGAATGTTACGTTCCTGTAAAACTTAGTTTTCATTCTGAGTATGAGCCCTGGTGAGCTTTCTGCTCCCCAGCGTAACCGCTCCCTGCTTCGGCTATCGGCGCCGAATTGTCGCTAAAGGCCAAGGCCAACTCGCGCCCCGAGGGCTCATACTTCGCCAGGCGCCGGCAGCGAATGTTGGCAGCTCTCTCTGCCTGCCGCTGGTTCGCGGGCGCCCGCGTGCCCGATAGCGGGCAGCTGAGTTAGAACAGTTTTTAATACAACACAGTTTTTATTTTATGATTACTTCCTGCTAGATTCTAACAGGTAGTAATCATAAAATAAAAAGTCCACAATATGTTCTTCAGACTAAATACAATCGCCCCCCTGATTTACATTTGATAACCAATTTCAGAGAGAACTAAATATGTCATGTATCAAATAACACATCTTTCCAATAATTTCTACACACATGTGAACACAGTACATCGTTTAAAACAATACACCTTGCCTCAATGAACTATTCACCGACCATAATAAACAATTCATATACTTTCGACTCATTCCTAAAATTATTTTCAAATGATAGTTAACAGTAAGTATCACAAGAGATAGCTACATCAAAACTATGTGTGTGTAATAATAGTAAACACTACGTGTGAAATTAAGTTAAATGTAATGCCAAAAAGTGTAAAACTGATTTATGTCAAATTCAAGCAATAAATAAATGTAATGAAACAAAGAAAAACTTTCGTCAGAAACTGAGATTTATAAAGGATAGAACACAATGCAAATCTCCCTCAACCTGATTGCAGGGCCACTAAACTAAACTAGTGGTGCTAAAGAATGGCACAGACTTTCCCGTATTCGTTGATTATTTCCTTGGGTCTCGGGTAGCTATTCGGACTCGACACATACTCTTGCCAGCTGCCATCTATCGCCACCCAAAGTACTTTTTTAAAAAATGTTTTGAATTTTTAGGTTTCCTATTCGTAGAACGGAAATACAATTTAAGAATATTAAAGAACTGTAAAACCTCGTCCGAAATGGCAATTTACTTCGAACATTTGGGAGCCTTTTTAAAATAATGGCGATTACGCCCTGCTGTAAGCTCTTTTTCACAGGAATCTTTTCTGATTTCGAAAAACGTCATTAGAAGTTATTTAAAGCACTTTAACTCACTAATACAGTAGTGTTTACAAATTGCTGGAAATGTGCATATTGACAGTATGAGAGATCTTTCACAAAAATTACATTTGTGTAATTAAAAAAACATAAAAATACCCAAAATAAACTTGACGTCATATTCATTTTCGAAGAATATTCAAATTCGACGAATATTCATTTTAGAAGAAATCGTACTTACGGTACTTCAAACAATTTGCCGAGTTTTATAATTATTAGATGTCTTCTAATTGGCTTTCAAACCTTCTTTGGTTTTAAGCATGGTATGTAATTAGTTGTGTTGAACTGTTTTAATAATGCAGTATTCAAATATAACTTTCTTAAATGGGGATAAAAACGTGGAACAATTCGTTTGTTGATTACGGTGCCTGTTTCAATTTGGTTAGCGGGTAAACCTAGTCGAATTGCTGTTCAAATTTTCATTCATTTAAATTTTCAACTGAGTCAGGCTGAAACCGTCAATTAAGGCAAAAACTTACGTTGGCCTCACTGAGGTTGGCGTGACTGCGCCGCTTCGTAAAAAAGTTCAACACGTTTATGGGAGTTCCTGCCAAAATTGTAATGAATGGCTGTTTTCATGAATGGTGTCAGAAATTCTCTGGTCCCGGAAGGGAAACCACTTCGTGTTTACTTTTTTATAGCTTCAGAACCTAGCATAGCATTTTAGCGCAAGGATTTGACAAGTAAAAAACTCTACAGTGGCACACAGTAGAAAACGTATTTGTTACAATAACAAAAGCAGATTCAGAAGATAAATCTGCAACACTAAATTTGGATTTTCATATTGCGTAAATTATGAAATTTAGTAAAAAACTATGAGTTTTTTTACTGACAAAATGCTCCAGATCAATCAATATAGAAACGTAAAAATACCAAAACGGTAAAATGTGAGCTAACACAATACAAAAGAGGTAATTACTAATCCAAACATAACATGTAGAATGTTCAAACAGACCCCAATCTCTTAATTTTTTGTATACTCATTATGAGCTATTTACTGCCAAAAATAGAAAATCTACACGTGACGGATTCGTAAGAAGGGAAAGTAAATATTAATTACATTTATTGTATAGAAGGAAAGCAAGGGTCTATCTCAGCATTTTCTTTTCTCAACAGATCATTGAAAACCAAACAAAAAAAATAATGGATTTGGAATTAGTTCTACAATATGTAGATATAGGAACACATCATACTTATTAAAATATAAATGATTCTGTACTGTAAGCCATTGGAAAAATTACACAACTTTGTGATAACATCGTCTTTTGGTGAAACATTTCGCCTTCATCAGAAATACAATTTTTTTCTCATTCGTACAATTGTTATAAATTCCTACTATATAGTATTTGACTCACTGCGTGGGTGCGTACGTGCGTTACTGCGGATCCGTCACTCACGATTAGACCATTTCTCGTACACCAATCGAGTACACCAGTCAAATTGAATTCGATTGGAAAACTATTTCTCTCAAGGGAGTAAGTTTCGCGAGCGTCATTTCTAGAGACCGGAAAAATATGTAGTATAAAACGTCAAAATATGTACATAAATATGTAATGAAAACAGTCAGAATATGTAATAAATATGTAAAATCCGAATATAATATGTAATATTAAAATACACTAATAATAAAATAAATTTACGTTATACGAAATAAATTTTATAAAAACTGCTCACTTCACATCATACAACTTTCTCGTCAGTGGTAAAAGCTTCATCTATTGTAATCCAGGACCATAGTTTAGCAGCTGGACTAATCGCAATAGAAGCCATCGCACAAACTGGCGAGATCTACGACCAGCAAACATACACTGTAGCATCTTCGTCGATGTGTTACACGTCAGTGATCGCAAATTTTTCTCCGAAATTAAGGTTACAGATCACAAAATGCGATGTCAGTGATGCTATTGGACACCCAGATTTCCCCAATAATGTAGGGAAAATGCTGATATTCAAAAAAATACATCTTTTCGTAAAATATATGGAATTATATAGAAGAAAATTGATAAAAAAAGAAAATATATTGTGAAAACAGCAAAATATGTAAAATATGTAATATAGTACTAAATATGTAATAATATGTAACGAAAAAATCGATATTGTGTTAGGAGGGCTATCATTCGCTAAGATTACAATTTTGAGAACGGTAAGTAGAAAGACAAAAAATATGTAATTACATAAAAATCCGGTCTCTAGTCATTTCTGCTCAAGGAAAACCCACAGCCAGCTGAGACGTCTTAGAGCAGGTCAGTGACCTCGGCGGCGGTGTGCGTCTGCGCCTCAGCGATAAGAGGACAAGTGGAGCCTGGAGATACAGCGCATTGGAGCATGTACTACAAAAGAGATGTAACTTCTCTTCAAAGGTTGTAAACAGACGATCTTAGGAATCGCAGAGATATTTTGCGCAAAAGAAAACACAGCAGCCCTAAAGCAAACAATTCGTGAAGTGGCAGTTTTCAATTTGGCGTGCTCTAATTACCAAGTCTGTAAATATCAAAATATTATTGAATGCATTACATAAAACATTCATTATTTAAAATACGTTATTTTAACCCTACTACTCTCAGAACACTGCACTCGTGTGCAGGAAAGAAGTATAGTGTACTAAAATAATCCAGGGAGAGAAAGAAATATCGATCCCAGCAGTTGATCTGATATGCTTTTCGCTCATAAGAATACTCGTCTTTTATGTTCCCCCTCCAAGGGCAGAATTTTATTTCGGAGAACGTAGCTTGTGAAGACAATTAGGTATGTGGCTGCACCTATTTTCACTTGGTGTGTACAATGGTTGTCTGGCAGGACGCCGACTCAGCACGACGGCTTCTGACACCAATTTAAAAAGTTGACAATTGGCGGAAAAAAAGTTCATTAGGGTACTATAGGTTTTCTTCGATGTTTAGAAGTGTTTATCTGAAGTCTCCCTTAACGCTATAGTCTCCTTAATCTACAGTCTCCCTTAACGTTACGTCTGTGACAGAGTTATGAAATAATAATTCCGCCTCGCCCTTCGCGAAGAACAATGATGATACGCTGCTTTAAGATGGTCCTAAATCACTCGGTCACAGGTCACAAGAAAGTATTTTAAGCTCGGATACACCATCTGTCTTCTGAGGTGTTTCTCGCAACAAGTACAGGAAACTCCAATCACGTACCCAACACTTTACTCTTATCGAGATTTCCTTCTAAGATAGTACTCCAGACCTTGTCTTAGCCTTGTACTTTCGTCAGCGCTTTGTAGTTTACGCAGGAAAAGTTCGTTGGAGAAGACACTCATCTTGATCTAGACAGGTATGTTTTACATAACTAGGCCAGTATGTGAAAAAACGTTAAAACACTGGTTCGCTTTAAAGAAGTCTTCTAAATTGGGTTGTTCCCAGATTTGAATCAATACTTACTTTAAAGTCACAGCTTAAAAGTTATGCATATCTTCTTCCCACACAAGAGTATACATAAGTACACAAGGTCAGCACGCAGACATATTAGCAGGATTTATTACCTCTTAGCAAATAAACAATGAAACAAAAAACAATAAAAAGACTCTTAACAGATGTAAAGGTGTATAGAGAGCAGGATATATTCATTAACAGTTTTGCAATAGTTGGCAATTTTTTACCCTCGTATTTTGAGTACGGCAAGTTTAACTTGCTTACGGTTAGAGAATGTTAGGGATCCTCTCTTTCAGCCGGTTTCCACTTCCAAGTCCCTCTCTACAATAATGTAACGGGAGGCGAATAAAATCTCTACAAAAGATGGTATAAAATCAAGAATAAACTACTTCGAAAAATAGAGAGTAGAAAGTCTAGGAACAAGGAAGAAGGTTAATGACCATTTTATTCGCGGATGATCAAGTTATGATACAAAATAATGAAAATAATCTACAATAAACACCGCTTGAATTACAGAGGATAAAAGAAATGTATAATCTTTGCAAATCCTCTAGAAAAACAAAAGTCATGGCCTTTGAAGAGATGGAGCAGTGTAGATATAAATTAGTGGTACACAATTCATCACAGAGCAAGTTTCAAGTTTTAACTTCCTGGGATACAAAATACCATATAGAGGAGAAAGAGATGTACCGAACAAGAAAATATTGAAAGACAGTCGTATCAATGGAACAATCATATGGATCTTCTAAAAGATAAAAAGGAAACGATTATTAAATCCTATAACATATTAAGTATCTCAACATGCCTACATGGAAGAGAAAATTGGAAATTCATCAAGAAAGATATCACAAGATTACAGAGTGCGGATATGAGATTTCTGAGTGATAAGATTTGAGTAGCTGGTTATAGACTTAGGATTAGAAAAGGAATTAAAAATTCGTCAAGAACTTGGGGTACATTGTCTTCAAGAGAAATTAGCAGTTACCGAAAGTCTTCCAATCAACACATTGAAAGGATACATGACAGTCGATTGCAGAAGAGAATCCTGCAATACCACCCACAAGATCAAAATTCTGCTTGCGTGAGAAAGAATGGTGGTGACCATTTGAAAATGGAGGCGTAAGAGGCGGTGCCTATATACCTGAAGGAGAAGAAGAAAATTTTTCGTAAAAAACAGTAAAATTATACGTGACGTATGGGGGAAATATTAAATCTGGATACTTTGTTTTGAGCTTCAGAATCCTTAATCTACTCTTTTATTATAAAATAATTAAATTTTGAATAAAGATGGTTGGCAATATTTGAAAACTATTAATTTTCCCTTTAGAGAAGTACAAAATGCGTGTACATCGGCCAAACGAGCTACAGATTCGCTTTAATAGTTTTACTGAGAAAGTGAAAATCCGCCGTCGGCCCTAAACTCCCGCAACAAGGAGTTCAAAGAAAGATGAAGCTACATTTTCAGTCTGTGGTAATCTCGGCATTGGTCAATCAGGATGAAAAGCATTCACAGTAACGCTTAAACGCCATTTTCTGAGGAAAAAAAAACTGTTCAAAAATTTTGAATGAAAAGTGCTATTACGACGAGGCTTTACTCATCTTTAATATTCTTAAAGTAATATTTCGGTTCCACTATTAGTAAACGGAAAAAATTGCGAAAATTTAAAAAAAAATTATTTGGGGACGATAGATGGAAGCTGGCAATAGTATATGGCAAGTCAGAAAAGCTAGGCCAGATCAAAGAAATTAACTAGTACGAGAAAGTATGTGCCATTCTGCAGCACCACTAGTTTCTTATGCACTGACGATATGAAGATGTACATTTTGTATACTTCGTAGGATATTTCAATTACATACTAATTTATTTTTATTTCATAATAAAATTCAGCACTAATACAAGAAGTCTACAGTGTATTAGGAAAAAATACGCCTCTTGTGTGGCCTTGGATGATTGTCAAGTGAACACTTGACCACCATAATAATAGGAATAGTCATTACCCATTGTCAAACATTTCTTAATGACTATAACAACGAGAAAAAGATAAGCACACCTTTTCCTTAAGTGCATGATGTAGGCTCGCCATATTTGTGTGAGCGAAAGAAAGCTTGCAAAAGGGCGTTTTCACAAGGGAAAATGCAATTCAACGTCTGAATTGTTTGCGCGAGTGAGTGCCAAACCAAGGTGAGCAGACGAGAGGAGAAGAGCCCGACCCAGGGAGCCTAGGCACATGCGTAGTTGTCGTCTGCCCGTCGCGTTCTCGAGTTTCATTGTATCAAGAAGGCGCCCTAACACGTCAGTTTGGCCGTCGAGTTTCACTAACGCGTCTCTGTTCAGCGGCCGTCTGCGCCCCCCCTCCATCCAACGCTCAACCATTGTCCGAACGAGGGTTACTTTCGTCATATTGATTGATTGATTGATTACTAGTGATTCCGGGCGTGTCAATTGCTAAGGTCATTAGACCCGTACGTGTAGTGCATGTTGTTTGCTCGGGAGGTGGCGGTGATCTTGCTCCGCTGGATGGCGAGATTCGGAGCCGGCCTACCGTCGCCGGCTAGTGGGGTTTTCCACTTCCAGGTATCGCCCGCCAGCGGGATACCGCTCCAGTCGGGACAAGCTCTTATCTCCCGCCCGGTGTCCCAGCATGTGTGGTAGTGCATGTAAGTGTAAATGTGTAAAGGGGTGAGATAGGACAAGGAATGGGAAGGAAAGATCGTGCGCGCGCCATGGCTCGTTTCGTTGGTTACTGCTCCGGCATTCGCCTGAGCAGGAATTTCATCATTCGGAGAAACCACGGAAAACTACCAATCAGAGCAGCTAGCCGCCAGAATTCTCATTCAAACAGGTACTGAATTGGACCTAGCTGACAAGCCGAGTCAGCCGTAGTGACATCAGTTGATGCCCTGAGCCACCTCTTCCGGTTTGCTTTCGTCAGGACTAGTCTCTCGCACAACGTGCACACAGGGGAGGCCACGACGACCTGGTCCCTCTGCAAGTAATAAAACCTCTCTTATTTAAATAAAAATGTAAAAATCCTGGTAAAAAAAATGTGTATAGATACATTTGAAACGTACAGTGATGCCAAATCGATGGACACATTGGTAATATATTGTTACCATATCAACTTTTCAGTATGTATTATTGTCTTGTTGCCTAGAATTATAAAATTTGTAACATAACGCCATTTTACTTAGTTGGAATAGTCAACATTTACTACTATATACTGTGTGGGGATATACTGTGTGGGCATTAATTTGTTCACTTGTTCCTTTTCAATAACTTATAATTAATATTTATAACGGACCAATTCGAGACAAAAACGTGAAGAAATTTTAAAATCTACCCCTGAAAGAAGACCAGTTTAGCTTCGACTCCCCAAATAAACCACCCTAAATATGAGTCAGAAACCCCAAATCGCGCAAAATCAGCTTAAAATGTCCAATGAACAAAATTATTCTGAAGGGCACTAAGTTGGAGTTGATCACTCCTAGAAAAGCCAAAAAAAATTAAAAAAATTAAAAAGAAATAAAAATTCAGAAACAAAACCTGACCGAAAATTGTTGTTCAAGCTAACTCCCATATGCAGGTATAAATTGTTGATGGATAAAGAGACCCCACAAATGTAGTGTGGCGTCATGCAGGTTGCAATAATACACATACGAGAGTGTGTTTAACTTATTGCTGGTTTATTAATAATTAAATCCACCAACGAAATAAACTTTATGTACAATCGTTAAATAACGAATTAAATCGACTCCACTTCTAGGAGTAATATAAATTCTACGGCTACCACACCTCTACTTAACTATCGAATGAACCCGATCATGTGAAACACCGCATAATTCCTATACGACTCCTCACTCGAGTCTCACTGCCTCACGACAAATACATTGCCGGCCCTAGCGTCCGCACCCGCGGTCTGCGCCCCCACCGGGCGGCTGTCTCCGAACTGCACAAGTCGACTGCCTGCAGCGAAAAGGGGCCGGTGGAGCGTCGCAGCACCCTGCTAGTTATTTGAAGCACTTACACTCACAAATATAATAATGTTTATAAATTGCTGGTAATGTGCTTATTAAGATGGGAGAGATCTTTCAAAAAAATTACAATTAAGTAATTTTTGAAAAAACAGAAAAATAACTCAAAATAAACTTTACGCTATACTAAAGAGTGTAATTAGCACTATCCGTTACAAACGTTTCAAGAAAAATTTGCAGCCATATATGAGAAAATGGCTTTTGAGCGTTTCTGAAAATGCGAAATTTTGAGCTACTTTTCACAGAAAACGGTTGTGTTTTCGAGAAACTTTGCTTGACATTATATTTACGAGTACATGTGCTTTAAATAATCATTTGAAAAAATCGCCGGTGATGTAAATATTATCGACGTGAGAAACGTGAAAAAATTTACATTTTTGTAACTTTTGAAAAAACCAACCTACAGAGCAATATGGTTTTTATGTCGTCTGATCTGAGTACATTTACCACTATCTCTACCAAAAGTTTAAAGAAAAATTTTGGAGCCGTTTTTGAGAAAATCTTGTTTTTGTAATTATTTAAAATTGCATATATTGCACGCAATATTGCACAAAAACTACTAAAATTTTGAAAAACATTTACCTGACCTTTATGAAGGAACTCAATATGCAGAACAAATTTTATTTGAAGAAAAATTTTCTATCTTCAATTTTGTTGTTGGAGAAAGACGCCGAAAAAAATTCACACTTATACAATTTTCGAAAATTCAGAGTTATTCATGAAAATCGGACCTATGCCATGTTAATAAGTGTATTTTACTCTATTCATACAAGAAATTTAAAGAAAAAATTTGGAGCCTTTTTGAGAAAATTTTGAAAATTCCCGGGGGGCTTTATATAAAGTACCCCCAAATTTGGAAGAATATTTTTCAAAATCTCAAAGCTTCGACTAGAACCAGATCGACCGGGGAATTTCCATTTTGGAAGAAATCATACGTATAGTTTAGGCGCTAGCAGTGTTCACGGACGGACGGACGGACAGGCGGACGGACAGACGGACGGACAGACAGACGAACAGACGGACGGACGTTTTCCTTCCAATTGGTTTTTCGATATCAAGGACCTATAAAACAGGGTTTCTGGCTACACCACGTGTTAGGGGATTTGTTTTCTTAATTTAGTAACTGGTTTTGTCCACTTCTTCGTTTTCACGGCCCGGCAATTAATTTTTTTCCGACGAAAATTGGCCATTTTTTCGCGCAGCATCACATAACTTTCCCTATACTACGTATATCACTCCGTGTATACGTACGTATACGGGAAATAAAAATGTATCTTCACAATTGTAGTTGTAGGTAGACGACAATTTATTTTTTTTATTTTCGAAAAATCAGGCATTTCAGCGATTATGAGACCTGCACAATTCTCTTAAGCGTCCTATACCCTATCTAAGGTTAAAATTAAACAAAAAATATTGTGCAGATTTTAAAAAAATATTGAAGAAAAATAGAAATTGCCTCGACACAATAAAAATTGCCTCGACACAAAATTCCGCAAAAAATACATTATTTGTAGATCTAATTGTCATAAACATATTCAATTAAGAAAAAAGTTTGTCTTCATAATTATAGTTGTAGGAAGACGGTGAAAAAAATTAGATTTTTTTTTAAATTTTCTGAAAAGTCAGGGTTTTCAACGAACATGAGACCTGCGTCATTCTCTTAAACGCTATTCACACAATCCAATAACAAAGTTTAATCAAAAACGTTGGGGCCATTTTTTTGAAAATTTGCAAAATGTCCCAGGGGCTTCATATAAAGTATCCGCACCCCAAATTAAATACGAATATATGTTTCAAATTCAAGGAGCCGTGACATTACCTAGCTCGATTGGGGAATATCAGTTTTGGAGAAAATCGTCTGAACTGTTTAGCCAATAACAGACAGAGAGACACACGTTAAGCCGTCAATCGATTTTTCGTTCTCAAGAACCCACAAAACGTGGATTCTGGGTACACCACGTGTTAGTGGAATTTTTCTAAATTTATCATCTGGATCCACTTTTTCGTTACCAAGTCCCTGTAATGAGAGTTTTTCTGCCGAAAATTCGCCGTGTTTTCGCGGAGCACTACATAGCTTTCTCTCTACTGCGTAAGAGGTAGCGAGAAAGTAAAAACTTAGTTTGAATTTCAAAACAGTGGGCGTTATAATTGGGCAGATAAATAATGGAGTCGGTGGTCTTAATAAAGACTGCACACGACTACAAACTACAATATGCTAATGATCAGAGGCAGGTATAAGCGTTTATTTTGCATACTCGTATGATTTGCGTGTTGCAGGCAACATTTCTTACTTGGCTAATGCTGAGAAAGCATACCGTAATTGTTTGCACACACGTATGTAAAATTGGATACAATTTTGAAACGCGAATTCGATACGTTACAGACTTGTGAACATTGCTATACAAATAAATCCTGTCAAAACGCGCGGTTTAGTCGTCGCTGTGATTCTGTGCCGTTATGAACACGATTTTAAACACGGTGGTAATTGGATAGTTGATATAGAAGAATTGATGGCTGATTTAGAAAAATTGATTGTTGATTTCAAAAACTCGGCAGATAATTTTGAAAACTATAGTTTATTTCTAAAACTCGCCAGTCAATTTCGAAAACTCGCCAGTTGATTTCGACAACTAGCCAGTTGATTTAAAAAACTCGACTGTTGATTTAGAAATCTCGACAGTTGATTTCGAGAACACGAAAGTTGATTTGGGAAACTAGTTGATTTTGGAAACTCGACAGGTGATTACGAAAACTCGACCGTTGGTTTCAAAAAATCGAAAGTTGATTTCGAAAAATCATTAGTTGGTTTCAAAATTGTTATTTGGTTTCAAAAAATCGATAGTTGTTTAGAAATCATCGCCAGTTTTCGATTGTAGTGTTACTTAGTGCTAGTTAGAACCATTATTTCTCCGTGACAGGCCCCGAAAGGTGAATCCATTCTTGCCTCAACGAGCGAGGTCGTGTCATCGGCTTCTGAAAACAATGATCACGCGCTGCACTGGCTCGCTTCCTCGAGGCGGCGGCGGGTGGGGGCAACCGTCTGCTCAACAGGTGGTCTTCGTGGAAGGGTCCCAGGCGTAGACCAAGGATGTACATCTTTACTCTATGTCCCAGGCGACCTGCTCCATGCGCCGCATCGCTCGCCCTCTTTCAATTTGCTCACGACCGGTTTAACTCCTTTGCTTGTCACTCCTCAGCGCGAAACGTTTTTGTGAGGTCGATGGACGGACGGTTAGCCTTTGTGATGTGTTTGCGAATCTTCCTTTTGCGAGTTGACCAAACTCGAGAAGCCCCAGTGAGTATAGGTGGAGTCTTGAATACGTGTGAAGTTCCTTGAACTTCTGCTCCTTGTCCTTGTCTTCGGTTTGAGGAAAATTGCACATCACAAAAATCATCTTGTTTTCGGGTGAAATGTTCGTGAGAACTGTTCCATAATTGTGGGAATTCTGATGAGATATTGATAACATAAATGTTTTTCTACTGTAGCTGGTAGAATAAGCACGAGAAATGGTATGGGGTGAACAAGATCATAGTAACAGAGAAAGCTAGTAACAGAGAGGAATAATATAACTGTAAAATGCCTGAACAGCTTGAATTGAGCAGGGGGAATGCAGTGATTTGGAAAGTACAATGTTTGGAAGATATGCGTGATGAAAACTCGTTTTAGAATCTTTAATCTTCTACAGCCTTCGAAGGATCCAAGGATTCGAAAGTCTTATTACCTGGGTATCGTGTAGCTGGAGGAAGCATGTATGTATGTGACCGAAGAAGCAAATGCCGCAAGTCCCATATACAAAATTAATTTTTGTTTCCTCTTGCAACACACATAATGAAATAACAACTGATAAATCTAAAACATTAAAGGCCTTCGTTTGGAAATAATTTTGAGCATTCTACTCAGTCATATTAAGCGACGTTTATTCTGTAAATGAAAGATGGCGGTCCTTACATCTGGTATCACTTGCTCTTACTATTTTGTAGAAGAACACTAATAATAAGATGTTACAATCAATATAATCTGCACTTATCTATTGTAATTTGTTCATAATGTTATTTTCAATACCTTCTACATTTCACGAAGTTGTCTTGGTCGTTTTGTTTTGTTGCAATCGATCGCGTAGAAAATGTTTCATTGAGAGTGTTTTAATTTCAAATACTAATGAGCATTTGTAAATGATAAGGTTGGCGAGCGCATATAAGTGCAATGTCCAGCAATCGTCTGCAAATGTCTTTACAGCCGATCCGGGTGACCGAGGTCGCTAAGGCAGTAGTGCCATGGCCATCTCCGGCAGAAGGATCGCGGGTTTGAGTCCCGTCTCGGGCATGGTTGTATTTGTGTTCGTCCTTTCACACCTTAGTATCACCATATCATTTTATTCAGAATACCTATACCCGTAACGTTCAATCAATAGTGGTCGCTAATGACCTCGTAGTTAATGCAACCTTAAATATTTTCTTTTAAAGTGTCTTTACAAAAAATGTTCAATGATTGTAATTATATGTAATGCATTACGTTTCTAATCTACTGTGGATAACAGGATTTCCTGCTGTGGTTCACAAAATGCATGTCCTATATTCGTACAAATTTTCTTGTGTCATCATTTCGCTTGATGCGAGAAGAGTATGGGGTAATTATTTTGTCGGCAGGTCTATTAAAATAAATCTGTAGCTCGTTTTTCGAAGCAAAACAGTTTCTATTACACGTGAACAAATATTTATATTATCAGAGTTAATCAAAAAACCTTGTTCCTGCCCCTACTCATGATTCAACTAATGTTAGTAAAGGAGTGGGGGTAGGTATTCCTGGTTTCAAGAACAGGGGCGCGTATAATGTAAATCTCAGTAAATAGAAACAATTCAATTCATTTTCAGAAACATGTTTGTGTAACTTTGTTTTCACAGTGCATAGCAGTGGCGTAGCGTTAGGGGACGCTCAGATGCTGAGCGTCCCCACGTAAAATATTAATCAAAGAAGCCTAAATGTTGTATTGATAATCTTCCAAGTGAGATATTGATAACTTTTCTTTCTTACTCGTGATTCTGTGCTTGGTCATGGGAATAAACAGAAGATATAGTGCTTGCCTACTAATTCTCAATTAATATCTAATAAGTTCAATTATTACTTAAATATATTAAATTTTATTTTCGTTCGAAATATATCAATTCACAAATGATCTCATTGTCAATCACGCATGAGAACAAAAGCTGAGCTATTTCATAATTTGCTTTCAAGAAGTCTCCTGACATAATCTGTTGAAGTAGTGTAACATTTGTTTCAATAACAGATTCTAGAGAACATTAAGAATCATGATGTCTTCAATTCGCGTTGTTGTTGAGCGTCCCCGAACGCAGGAGTCACGCTACGCCACTGGTGCATAGTGCTTTTATTGTTCAAGAATTTATAACCCTCTCAGTTCATTAGCTTTTGAAAATAACTACTGAAAATTCGAAATAATATTTTTTGAGGTTTTCGATTTTCCATATTACGTATGTATTGTATTTTTCCTTTGAAATCTTTCTACAGTTTTATTCGCACGGGTTCAGCTAGTCTCTGTAATAATATGGAGAACCTGGTTTCAAAATGATAATACACTGGACAGCATTATTTAAACGTCGGTTGTACGCATACATTCTCAGCTTCGAATACCAAACCTAACGGATTAGTACAGAGACAATAGTTCGGCTCTGAACAGGATAATGACGTTGGCGACACAAACGCTAACGGTATTTAATTGTTGGTGTGCTACGACCCTCCCTAATATGAAACATGCTGACGTCAGTAAAGCAACAATAAAAAGTAAACACGTTTGGGTCACTGTGTCAGCGCAGCGAAGAGTGATCACGAGCAGTATGTAATACACCACTACGCTATGTATTACAGTTCAGAAAATCAGTTTCATCAGATGCGAATTAGTAGAGCTTGATATCATTCGTGCCTTATGCGCCAGTAAAGACAAAGGCACGAGTAAGAAACACGCAAATGTGAAGAATTCAATTATTTTCCTTTCTGTCTATAGAGGTTTTAGTAGATGTAGAATACTATTCTTTTCAGACTCTCATTAAGATTTTATTAGATTTATTGTCCAGATTTTATTTTCGACAGTCATATTTTGTACATGTTGAAAGCCAAAAAAATTAATAAAACATAATTTTTATTAAAATTTTATTGAAATGTTCTGTTAATTTTTGAAAACTTTTTCATCTCTTCACGTTTCGAGGAGCACGTTTCCTCTTTTTCAGGAGTCTAATTTGAATACAGACAGAAGTATTAGAAACCAATTATTTTTTTAAACTTTTTGTATTGTAATAAAAATTGAAAAAAATTATAATAAATATGTACCAAGTATATTTGGCAACCATTTGTAAGTGGAATCATGGACCTACACGTGGTTTGGTTTGTTAGATGATATTTACTACGCATAGGAGCAAGAATTATCACCTTTTTTTTTAGTTCCAGAGACCCTCAATACAAATTGTTTCTATCGAAAAATTGCCGATTTCCGTTTGCCGTATTACAATACATTTATACTTAGCAAATAATGCAATTCTCCCCTATTACGTCACACGTAAATATTTCCTAGACTTTAAAATAACGTCTCAGATTATTCCTTTGTCTATCTGGTCCGGCTCGGAAGCCCTGTGATTTTCAAAACAAAATCAATGAATTTTGGTGTGCATAGAGTGCAATACACTAATAAAGTTGGCGTAGATTGGATTTTCACTGTTAACTTTGAATTTTGTAAAATTATATAGTTTTCATATTTTTGGACCCCCTCGTACAATTACATTATTGAAGATATTTACTTGAGATTAAATTTGCTCTCTACAATTAGTTATTTAATTAATGCCATGCATTAATAAAATTTATTATTATTCACATTAATATATTAAAGTGATTCGGCCTCGTGAGAAAGGGGCGCGGAGCTGATGAGTGTACGGGAGCACGAGGACTCTAAGGCTGTGAATCTGAAAGTCAAGCAAGACTTGAACGTTTTTAGTTGTATTTCAGGCGTGGAGGCCGTTCCAAAACCTTTTCAAAACAATGGTACAAGTACAAAGGTGGTCCAAAGGAGTAAATATAGAAATGTACAGGATCGAGATATGTCTACGCAACATTCGGTGTGTATATAGACGCAATTCATCAGTGGTCAGGTGAGACCTAGAGTCTTTTGCACGTCGAAGAAAATTGGAAAGTAATTGGAGGAAGCCTGCGCCATTCTTAGCACCACTAGTAAATTTCTCGAATGCTACACTCATAGTATAACGAATGTTAGTTAATGCTGTACCAAAAACCGGCTATTTTTCGGCAGAAAAATTCGTATTGTAGGTCCAGGTACCGAAAGAGGAATTTTTCGGTTTACTACTTATTAAATTTCGATTTTTATTCGCGTGAGCCAATGACATTCCTACAAGTGATGGCGGAAAATTTAAGTTTTTAAGACGCGCCTCTGTTGTATCACATTGTAAATGGGTAATACTATGCCGGAAGCCAACAAGTCTCGACATCGAATAAGCACTGACGCAGGGGGCAATCATAGAACGAGTTTTTAGCTAAACATTCATTGCTCACTTGCAGATTGGGCCTGCATAAGTTCACAAATTACGTATGGTGTTTCTTTGTGTAGCGCGAACACGACTTTCTAATTTTTTCATCTCTTCTATTATACCCCTGTTTTTCCTCAGAGCCGACCATGTAATTGAGTTATGTTTTCTGATGTGTGTGTGTGTGTGTGTGTGTGTGTGTGTGTGTGTGTGTGTGTGTGTGTGTGAGCGCTCGCGCGAGGGGGAGCAGGAAGACAGCCAATCACGGAACGCCAATAAAAAATAGAACTCTAATTAGTGTTGCTGAAATGCCAGTGATTGAAGATGCAACAATCGTAATAGTAATTTAGTTTCTAGAGTATTAAGTAAAGGTTTTGCCCCGAAGGCGGCTTCCATTTCCAAGGGCCTCTGACCGAAGGAGTTGAATATCATCTGACGGGCAAAAACATTAAGTAAGGCCCTTGGTGCATATTGAGATACCCAGATATCCTAAGGGATATTTTGATTTTAAAATATAATGAAATTATAGATTTTATTATTTGATAAACAGCCTCTCACGTCGTTAATATTTACATTAGAGGTGATTTATTTATGTTACTGCATTTACGAGTAAATTTGATTTGAATGATGTCTAATAAAACTGAATAGTTGAAAACTCAATAGTTTTCTGTGAAAACGAGCTTAAGATTTGGCATTTTAGAAACGCTCAAAGGCCAATTTCTCAAAGACGGACCCAAATTTTTTCTTCAAACTTTTCGTTCAGGTAGTGCCTTATTACACTGCTTAGGATGACGTAGAATTCCTTTTTCTGTTTTCTTAGTTTTTTTAAAAAAATACACAATTTTTTTAATATCTCTCACGCCGCGAATATGGACATTTCTAGAAATTTGTATACGTTATTGCATTTGTGAGTGTAAATTCTTCAAATGGCTTCAAATGAAGCTTTTGAAAACACAAAAGATTCCTGTGAAAAAGACCTTCAAATTTCGCATTGATACTAGGCTTAAACGATATTTCCTAAAAGTGGCTCCAAATTTTTCAATAAAAATTGCTATCTAGGACGATTGTTGTACTCTTCTTTACTATTTTAAAAGTAATATTTCGAATTTACCATTAGGAAACCGAAAAATTAAGAAAATTTCAAAAAAAAAAATATTTAGGATGCGATGGAGGGCAGGAGGAAAGAGAAAGGATGCAAAAGCATAAAGTTAACCTACACCAAGAACATTATAAAAAAATTCAACGAGAAATTCTGTGCCTTTCTATAGCATCACTGTAATTATTTGCTTCTATCGAAAGTTATTTAGAATACTTCATTACATCATAAAATAACATTACGAGGATGTTAGCCGACTTGCCTTCAACATCCATTACACAAGTAATATTACTACACAAAAAGAATATGTGTCTCTAAAAAAGATAATACGTAACAGTGAAATAAAATTACTGATGAGAATCATACATTCATGGGAATATTCCAAAATTGCAATTTTCAATTCAATAAAATCATGATTTTAAGACGGTATTTCTCTTATTTGAGCATTACGACAATTGCTTATTGTATTTTCCTGTTTCTTAATATATCGAATTCATAAAAAATGTGTTCTTTTGTTATATGCCCGCTCCGTGGGCGTATAATATTCAAATATACGGACGGCGGACGTATAATATTCAAAATGCCAGCGCAGACGCAAAAAAAAAAATTCGAAACGCCCTTAAGAGTACCTTGACAAGTATGCCATTACGTGTTTTTGTTTCGCTTTTGTATTTGCTTTGAAATCCTAGATTTTTTGAGAATTGCAAAAGTGCAATTTTATGTGGGACGTCTTCCTAAAACTATAATATTGAAGATATACAATTTATTCCTTAATTAACTCTGTTTGTTAAAGACATATCTTGAAACATAGTCGTGAACAATTTTTTCGAAAATATGAGGAAGTTTTCATGTAATTTGATGTGAAATATAGGCAAGTTTTAAATTTTTTAAACAATTACTTTCTGTAGAACCCCTCCTAGTTTTACAAAAAAATTCTCCTCGTATGCATTAAGCGACGGTAAAAAATATGGTGCTAGTCCCATTTTTGGTAAGTCTCTGCATTTTCGAAAAATGTAATAAGTTAACATTTAAAGATTCCAAAATTCAAAATAGAGATTTTTGCCATAGTCACAGCCTGTTCCAAACAATCACATGTTTAAAAAAGGTTTGCACAGTTTTTTGACAAAACTTGTCGATTTTCGCGTAATGTAGGCTTGAAAACAATTTATAAAAAAACATTTCCTCAAAAAACGCTCCAAATTTTTACTTTTTTCACGATATTAAGAAGGGACGCTTAAAATAATGGCATTTTTCGTTGAATTCTATGAATTTTCTAAAATTGCAAAGATAGAAATAATGCGAGAAAGAATGAGATGTAGGAGCACCTCTCAGTTTCCCAAGTGCTAAAGTTTGTGTAGCATTCTACGAGTTGGAACTTTATCAAAATCTTGAGTTAAGTCGAGGTAAATGATATCAGTAGGAATGCTATTATCCAGGGGGGCAGTCTAGTCGCGAAGACAAGCACCTTTGTGATATGTATCGGTCTTCCAGGATCGAAACTGTGGTGGGTTGGCAGGATACACTCAATCGACAGAGCATAATTCAGTAGTCATTTATATATAATTCTCTCCAAAATGTTACAGATTGAACTGCTCAGATTAAGCGGTCTCTAGTTGCTGGGGTCAGTTTTACTCCCTTTCTTGAAGATTTGTGTGATATCTACAGTTTTCCAATCAGTTGGCAGGATTCCAGAATCCAAAGACTAACGAAAAATTTCATGTCGAATTGGGGCAATATCTAATGAGCACTCCTTCAGAAAAAGAGGGAAGATTTCATCATATCCTTCCACAGACTGGATCAAGGCTGTTGAGAAGATTTGTCTACCAATGGATTGCACAATTCCTCTTCTTCACTTCACGGCTTAGGCTACTGCCTGTTCCATGCCTCACCTAGTGGCGTATCTACGGTATGGCAGGCATGGCACGTGCCATGGGCGCCTCTCTTAAAGGGCCGCTATTTACAGTATACCCGTTAAAACAAATAACAACAACCTTAATTTCAAGCATTCCCCACAGGGGCGCAAATTCTATGCTTGCCATGGGCGCCTGAATACCTAGATACGCCTCTGATCCTCACAGAATATAAATTTTCGTGAAAATCAGCTGAACGGTTTAGTTGCTAACGTTGTTCACAGACCGACGGAAGGACGGGCAGACAGATACATTTTGTCGTCAATCAAGTTTTTCGGTATGAAGGAGCCATAAAACATGGATCCTTGCTTTTTCGCGCAGCATTACATACCTATCTCTTCTGAAGAACTTCCTTCTTAATCGCGAGAAAGTAAAATCATTTTATTTTACGTTTCTCCAACCTTTACTCTTTATACGTGAGAAGATATTAATGCGTAAAGATATTTGATCATTATTACCACTTCGTAAAAAGTCTTTGACTCGGAAGAAGTCTATGCGACTATTTGGAAACAGTCATATACAGCTGTCAGTTTTTACTTCATGCTACAAACAAGTTTTTCTGGATGTACTTGCGATTATTGCTAGGGAGCTGTAAACAGTTTTCGCACTAAATTCCTACTGAACTTGCAAAACAACGTATGCTGTTTTTTTTCTTACACAATTACGGATTCTTTTTACATAGTTTTTACATCCACGCACCTAAAATTACTTTAGGTTGTATCATAATAAGGATCTACACAAGTGTAACAAGAGTCACCACTCTTGAATGAATGAACCAGCACTGAGCCAAGTGTTTCCTTCGCATGTAATCACATTCGGTTCTAGAGTCGACAGGAAGACCCCAATTATTTAACGGGTAGCTTTATCTGTCGAATCTAGTTCGTAGCATTTAAGTCTTCGCGCCTAATGCGCTACGATTTGTCATTTACGTTTACAAAAGAAGCTGAGATGTGTTAACCCTTCAATGCACGGAGCTCGGACTCAGCGACTTTCCACTTAGTGGGCCTCAGAGGCCCGCTCTGAATTAAACACTAATTTGGGGACCAGGATGAAAAAGTAATAAATGCAATGATATTTATTATTAAATAAAATTGTATTTTGAAACTTTTAATGCATCATAAGGCATTTTACTCATTTTATTTTCAACTTCAGCACAGAAAACTGTTATTTTTAATGTTCTGGTAAAAGTTCGCTTTCGCAAATGAAGCACTGTGATTTTGTTTTTTGTCTTTTTCGAATAGGCATAAATGGCGTCTGGAAAGAAAGTAACGACCTGAATAGAAATACTTTATAACAAATTTACCACGATATTAACATTTGTATATATCCCACTCTTTATTTTCTTTGAAAATTATCTGTAAGACTTCCAAACATGTGCTCCTGTGATTCCCAAAACTTGAAGACCTTTTAGGGTTGTTTTGAAGATATTAAGGTTTCTCACTCATGTTTTCATATTAGTACGGGAAAATTCTTTTGCCAGTTGCATATACCCCCTTCTCATTGACATAAGTCTTGAATCATTTTTGTGAAGATTACGTACGCATTCAAAACACCAACGTCAAACTTGTAAAATAACCTAATTGGCCATTGACAAGTATGCCTTCATGATATGTAATTGTCGACTTCTTGATCAGTGAGGTCAACTCGAATCATTGTTTTGAAATAAGAAAGTATATTCAGTTTCTTTTTGGTCGTTACTTGGTCTTGGTCCAGATGTATTGTGCTAAGAAGATAAATAATTTTGTGGTTTGGAATTGTATCATACAAAAAATGTCTATAATGTAATTTTAGAACATCTACCGTTGTAATATCACAGTTCAGATGGTATTTCCTGCGTGTTAGTTTGTAATGTTATTTTCTTCTCCATTAGAAATTCACCCAGCAATATGCACTTGAAATGCTATCACTAGAAACTCTTAGAAACTCAAAGTTGTTACATCAGTGAATAATAACCGTACCAAATCCTTTACCATTTCAATACAAAATCCTTTGCAACAGACTCATCTTTGGTTTTTCCGACTCATCTTTGGTCCGGGCCTCTAAGGCCCACTAGGTGCAATAAAGGGTTAATATGGCTAGAAATTGGGATTATGATTTTATGTATCATTTATGACAGGGTGTGTAGCTACTTCCACTTGCAGATTGTACCGCCCCCGAAGTTGCCCCTCGAACACATGCCCCAAGTGGTACGAACACTCACCAAAATTAGTGATATTTATAGAACTGTGTACAATATTATACTCCCAACCAAATCAAACTGATTGCGCGATAGCTGCGAACAAACCGGATATTGCTACCCTGGATTTGGAGACTAAAACGTGTCCACTTGTAGATATTGCTGTGCCGTGCGATCAAAACGTCGCCGTAACCAAGGAGACACAGAAACGTTATAAAACATGAGTTTGAAAATCGAGACCACCCGAGTGTGAGGCGTAAAAGTATAGATCGTCCCGAGAGTATGGGATTTGACTCGAAGTCTCTTGAGTCTGGGATTTGTTCCGAAAAATTCGTGTAAGAACTTGGCTAATTTCCCTTGGCTAAAAGGTCTTTCAAAAGACTGGCAAGTTCAAGACAGTTCTTTAATAGGAACAGCCCATATTTCACACACAGTATTGTAGATGCCACCGACAGTTCCTAGGTCTGCTCCTTGAGAAGCTGGTTGCAACCTGGAGCATATTTTATTTTCAGCCGACTCATAACATCTTTAGTCGTGATGTAGAGGAAATAATAATAATAATAAGAAGAAGAAGAAGAAGAAGGAGAAGAAGAAGAAGAAGGAAAAGGAGGATAAGCAGGAGAAGAAGGATAAGCAGGAGAAGAAGGATAAGCGGGAGAAGAAGGATAAGCAGGAGAAGAAGAAGAAGCCGGCCCCGGTCTTGGCGCAGATGGTTGCGACAGCCTGCATCGAGGAGGCTGACGGTGCGAGTCCTTCGTAGGCGTGGTTAAATTTGTGATTGTTCCTTCATCCCTCATCATCATCCTAGCACCTCATAATTCATAATTCAAGGTGCAACAACCTTGTCTTTACAAGGGATACGGATGAAAAGACAATCCCCATAATTATACACGCTCATTCCGGGCGTCGGAAAATAGCGTGTCATAAATGGCCGATACAACAACGAGAATAATATTAATAATAATAATAATAATAATAATAATAATATAAAAACCTGATATTTTAAATAACTGGGCAATTATAACCAGCGAGTTAAAGTGACTGTGAAAAGCTTGCTGTACCTGTATCCCGCGAGGATGTTGAGCAGCGTGCTCTTGCCGGCTCCACTGGGGCCCAAGATGGCGGTCAGCTCTCCGGGCAGGAAGCGGCCGCTCACGCCACGCAGGATCTTCTTGACCCCTGCGCACACACCACCCCCACATCTCGCTTACTGAGGCTCAAGGACGCAAGCAGGCTGTGGAACTGATGTCAGCCACAGTCACAAGGCCACAACTTGATTGATTGATTGATTGGTTAATTAATTGTTAGTGATTCCGGGCGCGTCCACTAATGAGGTCGTTAGTCCCGTAAGTGTAGTGTGTGCTTTTTCGTCGTGAGGTGGCGGTGACCTTCCGCCACTGGATGGTGATTATCCGGCACTGACCTACAGTCGACTAGCGGGGTTTTCCCCAACCCGGTATTTCCCACTAGCAGGGCACCGCCCCAGCCGGGACAAGCTCTAAGCCTCAAACCGGTCCCCTGGCATGTATGATAGTGTAGTGCTTGTTAGTGTAAGTGTAGTATGTGTAAGAGAGGAGGAATAGGACAAGGAAGAGGAAGGAAAGATCGCGCGCGGTTCGTGCCCGATTGTTAAGGTACTGCTCCGGCATTCGCCTTGTGTTGATAGGAGAAACCGCAGTAAACTACCAATGAGAGTAACCGACCGCTAGAATTCTCCTACTGACAGCGACTGAATTCGATATAGCTGACAAGCTAATGTCGGAAATCATGCCGCCGTCGGGACTCGAACCTACGGCCGCATCAAAGGCATTGCATTGACATCAATTGATGCACTGAATCATCTGGAAATTGGCATGTAAATATTTTTGTTAGTACTCGTGCATGATGTGTGAAAACACTCCGTATGTTTATTACTTATTGATCGGAAGGAATTATATTACGGTACAAGCTTCAAAGTAGCGTTTTTGTGGGATGCATACCGCAAAGTAATGAAAACACTTGAGCGGCATGAAACAATACGACTGTCTCTTGGCATGTTGAAAATGATAATTTAACTATATATTTGTAAATTACCATCATTTCGTAATTTTATACTAAAAAAGTGACAATGTAATTCTAGTGAAAATTTCAGCATACTCATTTCAAAATTCCAAATTTGGGCTCCTGTCGTCGCTTCATCCATCCACATTTCATTCGTACATGAAATAATTGGGTAACTATTCAACTACATTAACTAGTGTTCATAAAATTATGTGTGAATATATGCATGCGTGTGATTGCCAGGTCCATTTTTTTTTCGATTCACAGGGCTAAAATTAATTATAAACCATACGTAAAGAATTTCTTTCCACCAGTCGGTCAAAAACTATGCGATTTGAAAAAACATTCAAACATTCGTAACAACTGAATATCTGTCGTAATTCTTATCGACAATTTGCAAGTTAAAGTTGATTGTAAAAACATTAATAGCATTAATAATTAATTTGTCGGAAGAATTCTGGTTGAAAATTAGATTTTTGACTTTTGTTATGTTTTGATTTTGTTCTCAGCAAAGATTAATCTATGGCAGCCAGAGCCGTAAGACTACGCACATTCTATCGATCTTTGCGATCAAGTTGTCAAACTACCTCGTACCACATTTCCTCATGCAGGAAAACGAGTCCAAGGTTATATCAAGTCAGTCAAGGTACGCGTAATAGGGATTTTTATTATCTTCGGTTAAGTATACTGAAATTTAAGCTCATATCAGTGTACATAACTTGTGTTCTAGTAATAATTATTAGAATCCATGTGTTCTAACACTTCATAGTTTACTATTAACAATAATGCTCAGTTTCCTAAAGAAAAAGAAAAGTGTTAACACAAAGTTTATAACTTATAATAATGTCAATAATTTATCACCAAATTAATACAAATACAAACAATACAAAACAAACTTTTTCGAAAATTACTTAAAGATAAATGGTTTATTTCCAACAAACAAATACACCGTGAACTTCAAATAGAAAAAATTAAACATTATATCACTCTTCAAACCGATAATTTTTTAAACTTTATTTTCAGCTCCCGCTTCTCAGCACTACAAACTTTATTTTTATATCAGACAGTTTAATGTAAATAAAACTATCTACCATGTTACTTTCCCAACTGAATCTCATCCCTTTTCCCTCGTGCGTCGAATTGGTTGGCTTAGAATTGAAGATACTTAGTATCTCCCAGCTCACCTCGGTGGGTCGTTGGTTAGCGTGCTCCCTTTCCACGGCGCAACCCCGGGTTCGATTCCCGGTCAGGGCTAATTATACCTATGCGCTTTCCTTACAAATGTACCAGTATCTATTACTGCGTGACGACGAGAAACCCCTACCTGAGGTTATGAAGACCAGTATACACGGTGACCGGATGCCTTCGTGCTAACCACACGAACCCCTCACCCCTTGGCCGAAAGGCTGGGTCACCGCGAGTTGGCCAAGCCCGCAGCGGGCTGTCGAACCGTAGAACAGGAAAAGGAATATCTCCTAAGCCTATTCGCATTTCGAGACCAAGTTTCTTTCCAAGTTAGTATTTTATCTGCTCTGCGCAATTTTGTTAGTATATAAAAAATGCTCATCGTCGCCCACCCCCTGACCCGTCACATGTATTATGTTTCTTACATAATACTTATTTGATTGACAGATTTCCTGGGATTATCTGTACTGCATAATAGTTGAAAAATCATTTAAAACCAATTTGTGATTTTTGAAACTGCTTTTGAAAATTGAAATCAAAGCTTATTCGTGCTTGTTACGGTGATGTTTCTATAAGCTTGATTTTGAGACTGTAAGAGCTGTCTCCAGCGTTCTGAAACAATAGTGATTGTATGAACTTTAAACCATTCTTTTAAATATTGAATCTCTCAGACTGGCTACTTCCTTTTCATTCAGAATTTTGAAGAAATGAAAAATGTCGGTGAGTTTTATGGTCTGAATTATGCCCAAAATTATTTCACTAAATAGTAACTTTCAATATTAAAGAAAAGTACATATTATGAGTATTTTGAACACCTTATTTTTCCAAACCATACGCTGTAAAGCAGCAGATTCGTCATTTGCAAACAAACAAAAAAAAAAAAAAAACCTCTGTGTTGCATAATTAATAGTTTTCGTCAGTTTTTAAGTTGCAATACGCTTAAGACACTAAAACCCTTTTGAAATTATTTTATAAAATTTTTGGTTGCAAAGCCGATGTTAAGCTCACATGAAACTGTCTTAGGAAAACAATTCTCTCATCATGAGTCCCGATTTGAAATTCTAATCTTGTGGAGACAATCCTATGGTCCAACCTTGGTGTCTACAACATTGAGCAAAGAGGTCAAGGACCTCAATTCACCAATTTCCTCGTTCGGTAAAACCACTCTATGGCAGTCTTCATCGCAAACATAAAAAAAGGTCCTCCCAACGAACTCCGCTGCGAATGTGTCCCTTTCGGCGCATGCCCTGACGCTCCTAAGCAGGCCGGCGTCCCTTTTGGCGCGTGCCCTGACGCTCCTAAGCAGGCCGGCTCAGTCTTCGGGTGAGGGAGCCGGTTTTTGGTTGTTTCAGTGACGTAACGGACGATCCGCGAGCTTCCAGGTTCAATGAACCGGTGTGGCCGGTTTGCTGTTGCTGTTTTGTGTTGAGTAGGTCGGTGGGAGAAACCTGTAAGAAATGCCCTCAAGTGCAATCTCCCGCTTCGAGGGGTGTTGAGGGCCTTCCCAGATAGAATTTGAAGAACTCAATCAAGAATCGAAGACTCTGCCCTCTCAAAGTCTTTAGTTCTAATTAAAGACTTCAAGAGTGCATTATTGTATGTATGTTTATGCAGCCGATTTATCAATCTTTCGCAGATAATAGTGTTGATTCTATAATGATGTAGTGATGACTTTTAGAACAGCAATGTTCAGCAATTAACTGGGAAATGTTGTATGAATATCCCTACTTCAGTGATGCTGAGGTAATGAAAAAATTAAAATCATTATTACCGTATAAAAATTTACAGTATAAAAATCATTATCACATTACAGTATAAAAAACTACTGATCTAAATTATATTTCAATTATTTATTAAGTTTAATTTATTACCTCTTGCGTGTTTTCATAATCTTTATTGTAGCATATTAGGAGTATTTTAATATTATTTCTTATTTTAATGTCTTTTAACTCTTTTCTCACATAAAGGGAAAAAAGTTGATAATTCAATTAAACATCCATATTACAATAAATCCACTACTCTAGGGGTTTCAAAATGAGAGAAATGCTTTGAGTTCAATCACGTTTTAATCATTGTTAGGACTGTTATTCTTTAACACAGCTACGCATGGATTTAGAATCATTATAGTGAGTTAAAATTTAGACGATGTTGTTCAGTGCAATATATGAATTTTATTATTATTATTATTATTATTATTATTATTACTATTATTATAAATAAGCACATTACACGATTCCCTGATACTAGGGTGAAGGTCTTTTAGCCATTAGAAAGCGGACAGTGTAAATGTCTGCATATATTCACGCTCCATGGAATGAAAGCAGCGGGATGTATTAATATGATTGATTATTTTGTGATTCAGAGCGCACCAAATGTTCATACTCCCGTAAGTGTACAAAATAATGTCCTGGGTGTTTCATCCACACTGTATCGTGAGATGTGACGTCGAAACACCTCACCAACGGGAGAGCAATCCAGCAGAGACAAGCTCCCGACTGGTCTGTCGAGATGTGAGGTGGTGTAGTGCATGTAACTGTGTCGCCTGTTACATGCACTACATATACGCGTGTGTATAAGGGGGAGCAGGACAAGGATGAGAAAGGAAAGATCGCCCGAAGACCGTGGACCATTTGCTAAGGTAAGTGCTCCGGCATTCGCCTAGTAGGTGATCGGAGAAACTACTGAAAATTCAGAACAACCGGTGTGTCGCGGCCACTGGAATTCTCTTGCAGAAAGCAGCTGCATTCCATTTAAAAATTCGACATCCTAGCGGGTCTTGAACCCTAGGACCTCCTGGTCAGAAACGCTACAGTGACAACAGTTTTTCCACTGAGCCATCACAGCCAGCGGACGTAATAATATGATGACACCACGATTCATGATGGAAGTGAGCCATATATCTACCGCTTGGCGCTTCCGCTTTCTTTTGAAGCGCTACATGCACCACTGACTATGCGTGAAAGCCGCATTCCGAAAGGCAAATTACTTTGTAATAATATTACGTCATGGAATCAAATTATGTAACATACTGCCTGCGATCGCGTTACTACTTCACTTTTGAACCATTTGTCAAACCAAGAGATGCACATCTACAAAAAGAAGAAAAGAAGGGTCAAACCCAAATGTGAGGTCATTCGGTTATAACTGATAACTGGTGGCGTGCCTGGAAGTGATTGAATGACCTTTGTACCCTTAAAATGTGAAACCTAAAGACTAGGAATTTGGAGAGCAGTGGTGTGTCCAAATACTGGAAGAAAAATGAAATTTTATCACTACGTCAATGGAATATCATATATTACACTGACGTAGTGATAAAATTTAATTTCGTAAAATTACCAAAATGGTAATAGCAAGTGTAATCTTTAGTTCTCTTTGTAAGATTATCATAATTTATATGTTTCGTAAATACATTTAAGTACAGTGATCCCTCGTCATCTCCGTGAATTCGCTATTCGCGAGTTCCGAACATTCGCGATTAGAGAAATGCTACCAGTTTTAACATTCGCGACTTCAACATTCGCGAGTGTCGTTTGGTCGTACTATATTTGTGTCGCTATTAGGTAAAACTCATTAACTCCACTTTTACGTTATTCGAGAAAATCAGGTTTTAAATTTGATAATACTAATTTGGGATATAGAAATAATGCTTCGTTATGCGATTCTTTTTTTAAGGGTTAAGAAATATCTAAAAAAAAAGCTAGTTTTTAGCAATATTTGCCCATCCCATCCGCCCGCGGTAAACGTGGAAATTGACTGGATTGGGTTGGAGTTAATGAGTTTTTCCTGGTACACGGGTGGAGTTAATTAATTTTTCCTGTTCTGCTTCACTTTTATCGACTTATTTAAACATTTTTCGATATATGTCGATGTTTTTTGACATATATCGACGAAATTCGATATATCTTCATGTTTCGATATATTCGGTATCGTAGCTTTATTTCGATGTATTCTGATATCTTTCGATATAGATGGATATATTAAACATATTTCAATATAATAAAATTTATTTCGATGAATATTGCTATTTTTGCTTACAAATCTACACACTTTGATATATTCGGCATATGAAAATTAATTTAGTTTTGAGTTGATGTTGACATATTATATCGATGAGTTTGACATATTTAAGGTTAACAATTTGTTAACAAAAATGGCGACTTTTTGCCAGAAAGAAATTCGTTGCCGGGCCGTAATAACGAAAAAGTGGATAAATCCTGTTGCTAAATTAAGAAAAAAATTCCCCAACGCGTGGTATAGCCAGAACCCCTCTTTTGTGGGTCCTTGATACCGAAAAACCAATTGAAAGGAAAACATCCGTCTCTCCGTCCGCCCGCCCGTCTGCGAACACTGCTAGCACCGAAACCATACGTACGATTTCTTCCAAAATGGATATTCCCCGGTCAATCTGGTTCGGGTCGAATCTTTGAGCTTTTGAAAAAGATTCTATAAAATTTGGGGTTACATGAAGCTCCCCGGACATTTTCACAATTTTCTCAAAAACGACTCCAATTTTTTCTTTAAATTTCTTGTGAGAATAGAGTAAAGTACACGTATTAAGATGGCATAGGTCCGATTTTCACGGTTAACTCTGAATTTTCGAAAATTGCAAAACTTTGAATTTTATTGGACGTCTTCCTCCAACTACAAAATTGCAGATAGATATTTTTCCTTCCAATAAAAATTGTCTTTGATAGTGAGATTTTTCTTTAGGGTCATGTACATTTTTTTGAAAATTTTAGTACTTTTCTCGCAATATTGCGTGTAATATGTGCAATTTTAAAAAATACAAAAACAAGCGTTTCTCAAAAACAGCTCGAAATATTTTCTTTAAACTTTTGGTAGGGATAGTGATAAATGTACCCTATGAGATGATATAAACACCATATCACTCTATTCTTTTGTTTTATCAAAAATTGCAAAAATGTAATTTTTTGAATTGTCTCTCACGTCAGTAATATTTACATTAGTGGCGATTTGTTTACATTATTATATTTACAGGTTCAAGTGCTTTAAATAATGTCAAGAAAAGTTTCTCGAAAACGTAACATTTTCTCTGAAAACTAGCTCAAAATTCTACATTTTTAGAAACGCTCAAACGCCATTGTCTCATAAATGGCTCCAAATTTTTTTCTCCAAAGTTTTGAAACGGATAGTGCTAATTGCACTCTTTAATATGACGTGAAGTTCATTTTGGGATACTTTTTTGTTTTTTCAAAAATTACACAAATGTAATGTTCTTGAAAGGTCTCTCACATCTTTAATATGCACATTAACAGCAATTTGTAAACACTATTGTATTTGTGAATGAATGTGTTTCAAATGAAGTTTTATGAAAACTCGCAAATTTTCTGTGAAAATGAGCTTCAAATTTCGCATTTTTAGTAGCGCTTAAACGCCATTTTCTTAAAAGCGGCTACAATCTTTTAAAATAAAATTGCCATTTAGAACGAGGATTTTGTGTTCTTTAATATTCTAAAATTAATATTCCCGTTCCACTATTATGAAACCGAAAACTTAAGAAAATTTCGAAAAAATGTAATTTGGGTGGCGATAGATGGCAGCTGGCAAGAGTATGCGGCAATTCCAAATAGCTAGCCCAGACCGAAGAAAATAGAAAACTAATACAGGAAAGTCTGTGCCATTCTGTAGCACCACTACTTATAACAGATTTGATGGAGTTAATGAGTTTTTCCTGATAGTGTTGGAGTTAATGCGTTTTACCTGAAATTACTGTTATTTTAGTGATTTTTATCAATTATTGATTAGGTGAACGTTTTTCACCGATATTGCTGTATATAATGAAAGAAAATGAAAAACTATTGCGAAATATGGTGAAAACTGATTTTTTTTCAAAAATGGAGTTCATGAGTTTTACCTAATAGCCACAGATTTGTTTGAAACGAGCACATTTCATTTCCTTTATCAGCGTCATCTGAAAAACGAACTCGGCAGATGTCGGAGCATAAAATATCACTTTCTGCAAAAATTTCAAAGATGAAATGTCAATTCTCATTTATAGAATAGTACAACTGTAAAATAATCCACTTCAGTTGTGTCAAATTGGAGGTAGGGCCAAATGAATAGAAAAGCCATTCAGGATGTGTGCAACGCTCATTATTCTGAGCTCATGGTAGAGGAGCTTCGGGAAATCATCAGTGAAGAAAACCTCGCCGAGAATAATGATGAAGTAATGGAAGTGAAACTGCATGCTGGAGCAACTTCAATGTCAAAACTGTTAATGACGTTCTAAAATCAACAAGCTCTGGTGAAACTGATATTCGAATGTGATCCGAACATGGAAATAACTTCGAAATTTAAGAGAGAATAGAAGTAGCAACTCTTCCATATTTGGATACTAGAACAACGAGGAAGGTGATGCAACAAAAAAATTACCAAATCATATACGAGTATCTAATCACTTTCAACATTTTATTACTTCATTTTTAGATGTTAATTATGAATTTTGTTTGTAGTAGCGCTTAGTCAGTTCTACTGTAATTGATTGTCAGATATTTTTTCTTTCTTTTTTAAATAGTTTTTTCGATATCCAGGAACCTAACCTAACTTTCTTCATTTAAAGATAGACTTAACATTCGCGGATTTAACATTCGCGATGATTTTTGGGAACCTACCTCTCGCGAATGTTGGGGGATTACTGTATAGTGTCTCTTTTCTTATCCGTGAACACACTTCTTCATTCGTTACGAAATATGTGTTATGTAAAGTGGTCCATTTAACCTTCACGCAAAAATTTCAAATGACAGAAAAATCCACTAATCTGCCGTTCATCGCTGAGCTCGTTTTTCGCTGAATTAGCTGTTACTGCTCCATTGGGTCGTGGGGGAGAAAGGCGGCAAAAGAGAGTGATCAGATGACCTCAGCGTCGAAAGGCTCGGTGGCAGCGGCTGATGTGGCTGATGTGGCGGAGGCGGCGGAGGCGGCGGTGGCGGCGGCGGCGGTGGTGGTGAGAGCTGCGAGAGGAAAGGGGCAGGCGAAGGACCCTCGCCTGCTGCTCTGCCCCACATTCACTCGGTCCGCGCGGTGGGGACTGTTCCGCTGCCGCGAGAGGCGAAGGCGGAGACAAAGGCGGTGGTGGAGGCGAAGGCAAAAGAAGCGGCGGCGGAGGCGGTGGTGACAGCGGGAGCGGTTGCGGTTGCGGTGGTGGTGGCTGAGGTAGAGTCTGAAACGGTGGCGAAGGCGGAGACTGAGATGGTAAAATTCAGTCATTTCATTCTATGCAGAGAAAAGAGTTTCACTTATACTAATGAATAGATACCCCCTCAGATACTAATGGTCGAGTAGCGTACGACGAACTACGTACAATACTACCATGTCGGTATATTAAATGCAAAATACATCAAATGATCTTAAAATTGGAGAGTAATGGTAAAATGAAAAGATTAATTATATTACTATCCTGAGCTCCAGACTAAAAGAAAATTATATTCTTTTTTTTCGATGCCAAGTAATATTTCTGCAAAAAAATTAGGAATATTTTTGGAAAAGTAATAAAAATTAATTTTATTGAGTCTCATATTAAACAATGACAAACAGCGTACTACATATGCACTTTTGTAAATATATTGGTATAAATACTTCCCCTTTACTTCAGAAAATCGTTAAAATCAGAGTATAAATTACAGATATTCAAATAAATCATGAAACCAGAATTAACTTTTGCACGGCCAATACGGATAAATGTGGAGCCCAGTATTTTTAAACTTCGGCAAATAAAGATAAATTGAAGAAAGACTTTGAAAGCTTCATAGTTCATGCCGTACTTTCAACTCAAATACGAGTAATTATGTAAACGTATATATGCTCAATGTAGATCACCTTGGCTTCTTGACACAAAACATATCAAATCGGTTTTACTCACTAATTACAGGCTTGACTGGTCGAACCAGATTAAACCATGGTAAAACTTCGAGCAACCAATAAAGTATACGTTCTCGGCTTCTGAAGGATACATTTAGATAGCCATAATTTTCACCAACTTTTATTTGTCAATTAGAACCTTCAATTTTAACATGCATTTCTTTGAAAATCCTTAATCCCTTTTTTAACAACTTAAATCAAAATGATCTCTCATATCCGCATTACGATCTGCAGTTCTACAAGTTAATAAATAAAAATAATATTATTGTAAGACAGGACGGTAGATCAAATGAAAAAACGTATGTGAAATAAAAGTTAAAGGCAGAGTAAATACAAAGGAAGTAATAGGTGAGGCGGAAATGGTGGCTGGGGTGAAAGGGGAAATAGTGGTGTAAAGGCATAGAAAGGGGTCATGATACAGAAGGCCGTGGTGGTATAGAAGAGGAGGTAGAGGTACACTGTCAGACATGTCATTAAATTTAATGTAGAAAATGACATGTACTGTATAGAATATATGTACATGAAACTTAATGTAACCTAGTACGGTAAAAAGAGCTTAATATTTTGTACATTCAATTTAATGCTCAAGTTAAAATCAGTTAGATTTAATGAAGAGGTTCTCCCGTTTCCTCTGCCTTCCATCATTCATATCGCATAATCATAATCACCAGGCCATCAAGATCGTTCATTCATTCCTTCCAGATATGACCATAACGTTTTGACTCTTGCATATCAATGTACATGTGTACATTAAATTTAATGTGCGTTCATTACTTCAATGTATGTTTCATTAACGAAATGCGGAAATTTCTGTGTTCAAATAGAGAAGACACGAATTAGTGATGCTTCAGTATAACATAAACTTTTTCGTACTACTTAGATTCTGAATCTCTTTAGTCTGAGCTGGCTTTTCGATTTTACTCCAGCCTCTTCCCAGTTGTTCCTATTTCAGTGTAAAGAATATTTTTTTCGCATGTTCTGTTTTTTTCTGTGCCCAATAGCAGAATAGAAAGTGGGGGTGATATAGCTGCTCATAATTTTGCGCATTATGTATCATTTTTGTAATTTTGAAAATTCAGAGAATTCAAGTAAAGAGAAACCTGCGACATTATGTGTCCTCCATCGGATAAAAAATTGAAAGAAAAAATTGGCCCTGTTTTTGAGAATTTAAATCGTCTTCACTTAAAACACAAATTACGCGAAAACTTCTTGGCTTTTCAAAAAATTGTTCTGTAGGTTATTTAAAGAATGTTTGACGAAATTATAAGAAAAAATGTGGCTTACCAATTTGTGAGTTTGCTTCATTTGTCACATTTCATGTAGCTGCATCCCTGTCACTTGAAGATCAATGGAATAATTTCTGATTGGAGGCGTAGCTTATTAAAAAACGCACATTTAATTTACTGTTATTTTTAAAACTAATGTAGGTTATTAGTAGTGTAGCCAATAAGGAAGAACATTGTTTTCCTTCATCGGTAGCAAAAATGCACAAGGGTTTATAAATTTATGTTTTACATTTTGACATCAAATATTCAAAATTGAGTATGAAACGCTCTTCATTCAACTTAATCCAACTATCCGCATTTCTTTGTAAAATTTCCTGTTAATTTCATCTGGATATTTCATTATTGAGTTTTACTGGATGATAACCGCTAGCGTTCTTTCCTCAGATTTCTCAATCACTTGCTACTTAGCGGTTTCTATGTAGGAATTTTAAATGTTGACAAGGGCATTAAACGTATTGCAATATTTTCATTGGCAACCAAAAGCACCATCCAAGCTCATTTCATTTACAAAACGATGGGATCTGCACCATCTTTTAAGTGTCTAATGGTCCCTTGAGGTAAAAATTTAAAGCCTTGTTTGACAAAAACAATCAATTCTTTACAAATGATCTACATTTCTCGCATAATTACGCGAAAACTGCTACTCATATTTCATAAAAAATATACATGATATTATTGTTTGAAGAACAGAATTTATTAAGGAAAAAATGTCTCTCGTCGCTATTTTAGTTTAGGAAGGTGCCAAAATATTTTACTTTTGAAATGATCGAAAATGTAGAGACTTCAACATGCAACCTGTACCTTATTTATCTTTTCTCTATTCGAGGAAAAAGTTATAAAAAATGGGAATGCATTGTAAGAACCTCAAAAATCAAAATCTCCGAGAGCCTCAAGAACTATTGGGAAATATCAGTTTTGGAGAAAATTGAACGGTATTAGGCACTAGAATTCATCATGGACAGAGATAGACAGACTGACATTTTTGCCGTCAACCAATTTTTCGGTTTCAAGATCTTACAAATGGAGGATTTGGACTCTACCACCTATTTTACAACGTATACGAACAAGATTTAGGAATTTTTTGACGTTAGGGCCCAACAATATGAGTTTTTCTGTCGAGAACTCGCCGTTATTTGCCGCAGCATTAAAATACACATACATACGAAGCATTATCTTTACTACATGAGTAGGTAATATGACGAGAAAGTGGAATGAAAGAAGAAACTTGCAGGATCGTAAAATAAGTGAAGAGGTAAAAAGGAGAAACGACTTATATTAACAAGAACTAGGAGGTCGGTGGGAAAGTAGAAAGAGAGGGGGAAATTTGCTTGTTATGTTCATTGTTTATTAAGTCAAAGAATCGCTAATATCCTTACTAATACAGAGAGGGATGCGGCTTTGCACCACTTATCAGAAGTTAATGCAACAAAAATTCGTAATTTGATAAGGAATTGCCCTTCGGTCGTACATTAAACAGATTATAGAGACGAAAAATTCGAGGTTGAGAGGTTACGGTGTAGAAGGTGAAGGATGCGTTAGGCAGCGACTCTCTCTCCCGCAGCGCATCATTGGAGACGAAACGTCCAAGGCTCATAAAACAGGTTTTCTTCATCCTGTAAGGCGACAAGTCGTGTTTTTTAAACTGTTATCTACAAAGGAAGACCTTTTCGGATGTTCAATTACATGTTTGGAGCGTAGCCTATCTTCGAAGCACGGCTCTGTCAGAAAAGTTCGAAGTTGTGCCCTGTATAAAGCTGAAAACAATGATTTCAATTACACTTTGAAAACAGTGATTTCAATAGCGATATCTTGCAAATGGCTGTTTTTTGGCGAAAAATCTTATTACATTTTTGGGAGTTTCGGTCTGCTGAATAATCCAGCTATTAAGAATTTTCCCTTTCCCCCAAGAAAACTTCCGCACTATCCACTGAAAAGCTTAGGAAAATATTTCAAAATAAAAACACTTTAAATAAATGTCTAAATTTCCAATTTAATTTCTATATTAGCACTTCGGGGGGGAGGGGGCATTTAGTGAACTTGTGGGGAAAAATGTGAGCATGTAAGGCGACAAGTTGTTTTATTTACATATTAATTTACAAGTCATTGATTGATTATTACGTGTTTCTGATCGCATGAACTGGCATGATAATTGGTCCCGTATGTATTAGTGCATGTTTCATCACGCGGGGTGGCGATGTGCTTGCCCGCTGGATGGATAGATCCGGCCCACAAGTCTGCTTGCGGGGATTTCTGGATCCAGGTATCTCCCCCATGCGAGGGCACCGTCCAGCCAGGACAAGCCTAAGCTCTCGACTGGTCTCCCGAGATGTGTGGTGTGTGTAAGTAAGAGGTGAGGACAGGACAAGAAAGGGGAAGGAAAGATCGCGCGCGGTCCATGGCCCGATTGTTAGGACATTGCTCCGGTATTCGCCTGATGTTGGTCGTAAAAACATGGAAGCAGCCGGCCAGTAGAATTCTGCTCAGAAAGTGGTTGCATTCGCCCTAGCTGTGTAGCCAGAGTCGAAACTCCCGTCACTGTCCAGCCTCGAAACCTAGGACCTCCGGCCAGAGTCACTGCAGTGACATCATTTCTGGCCGTGAGCCAAGACAGATGGAAGGACGAGTCGTTTCTTAAGCAGTTTCCTTCAAGAAGAGACATTTTCGAAACTTCTATTACATGTTTTAAGTTTTTAACTCTTCTTGGCACCCTTGTTTAATATATTGGGTTATCAGAAGCGAGTAGAATTTTGAAATCTAAAATAAATTAGAGGAATAAAGTTAGAAATATTCCACGAGAAAATTAAATGCCTATTTTGTGATATGCCTATTTTAATTTTCTATGAAATTTAATCCCAACGCTTAACAATATTATGTTTTCTCATGTACAATATCGGGGTGTATAATGCTTTAACGTATAGTTCTGAGAGTGATTGTTCGAACTTGGAAACCCCTATCAAGCTAACTTCACTTTTAAAAGCAAGATTTACAGTGCAAAATATTCACACGAGTCCATTAGTGCGAGTATGTAATATTGTAATATATTTAATTGTAGAAGGTATATTTTAATTATAAGACAGCGAGTAGGTACAAACGACCTTTTCATTTTATACATAAGGACGCATCTCGAAACTCGAATTTAAGACAGCAGATGGAAGCGCAGTTAATGGATACCGCTTCATAGTGAAGCGAATGCGTAAGTGGAGATTGAGAAGAAATGAATACAATTTAATTGAGGGTGGATTTGGAAACAAAGGAAGAGATGAAGACGTAAGATGGAGAAGTTAGATGGAGTCCGTACAAAGACATTCTTACGCGTTCAAGTTCGTTAGCGCTGTAAGACAAGACGAGGGCTTCGATAGAGGTACAAAGAGGACCCCATTTCCAGTGATGTGAGAAGCGGCACTAAAATATAAAAAACGAGAAAAGGTCATAAATAAGGAAGACGATGCATGGAGGCAGATTCATAGACGTATGCGGTTAATGCGGTGTAGATGTAATGGCAAAGAAAATGAGGTCGCATGGAACATCGTATTGAAATAATGACACATAACAGGGAAATATAAAGAGGGGCACAGAACATGGATCTGAGAGGGGGGCAGGGGGGGCCATCCCCTAAAGGCCTACAGTTTTCATTTGTTATTTTCCTTAATTTGACAACATTGATTTAAATATTTATTAATGTTAGAATTACGTAATTATTTTAAAATAATATTGTATAGTGCCATATATACAGTACAAAAATTATGTACAATGTAATAGCAAATATGTTTATTAAACTGATATATGATCCCCCCCCCCCAAAAAAAAATTGATCCGCCCCTGCTATATACGAGCCTCAGAACGGGTGGAGCGGCTGAGGTGGCTCAGAGCATCAACTGTTGATATAGCCATTACAGACTATGACCGGGAGGTCCTAGGGTTTGTGTCTGAAGGTTGCGGGTTTATAGCCATATAGCTAGGTCAAATTCAGCCGTTGTACGTGGAGAATCTTAGCGTCCGATTTGATCAGTAGTTTCTCGTGGTTTCTTCAGCCTAAGCTAATGCTGGAGCAGTTATCTAACAAGGGGCCACGGATCGCACGCTACAGTTCTTTCCTCAACCTTGTCCCCTTCTCGCCCCCTCTCCCACACGCGCGCACACACATGTACACACACACATACATATTATAGAGAGACCATTCGGGAACGTGTAAGTTGTCCCGGTTGGGGCGGTGCCCTTTTGTCGGAAATACCTGCAGACGGAAATCTCTCATAGCCGACGAATAGCGTTCCAGTGTGGAAAGAATGCAGCCATTTCTCGCGATTAAACACACCATATAGTTCCGGAACTAATAATCATAACCGCGCTCAGAAACGCAAAATACGCAAGCAAGCAACTGTGGGAAGGAGAAGGAAGCATTGTGAAGAGGGAGAAGGTAGTTTGTCAGTTGGCGCTTTGCTTACTCTGCTACGAGCGCTTGACTGTGTCGCGTCTGAGTTAACTGGCAGGCCATGTCATTAGATGCTTTTTCCGAAAACTTAAGTGGTCGAGACACGCGACCAATTGTTTTTTACTCAAACATGACAAACGTAATTACGGGGAATGGTCACTTGTAGAAACGATGCACATTATTTTTACGAACGTTGGCAAACTTATGCTGGGAGCTTTGGTTTTCCTTATTGTTCTGTAATTACGTGATATTCTGAAAGATCACATGAAACTATTTATTTATTTATTGTGCTAGAATTCAAGAAAAGTACACTTCAAAACAACTATTAAATATTATTTACATGGATTAATCTTTTATTCAAAGCCTATTTTTTGCGAATTTAATTGAAAAAGCGATAAAAGTGAACAATGCTGGTTATTTGATATTCGGAGATTTTGGACCTTCGTGCGTGACTCCAGTTTTTATTTATCTTCAAATAATTCATTTTAATATTCTTTTTTGCTTTTAGATATGATTTATCTCAACTCTTACAATATTATTTTTGTGAAAACATCATGTAAAAGTAAATCAGTGGTAAAAGTTACTTCCTCTGAACTGGAGCACTCACTAATCTAACACATTCAAAGCATTTTCAGCTGACGGAAGAATACGATAATATTTTGAATAAGAATAAGATTCAGTCGAGCGTTGTGGTCTTCCGAGACGTTCAACTGTTTTTGAATGTGTCAAAAATATAAGTCGCTGACATCGACCGCTTATAAGAATGAGTGTCGGGAAGCAGGTCAACGGTCCCTTGGAATTTCGGTGATTGTTGGGGTACTAGCAGTTTGTTTAGAGCCTTCTTCGTCTTAAAGGTTTATAATCTTCACGAGCTAGGCTTGCTTGTGCTTAATGACGATCACGCAGCAACTGCTGCAGCTTCAAGAATGTCTAGACACCTATCTACCGTTTTATAATTCTATCATCCCTTTTAGAGCCATAATTATATACTTAGAGCGTTGGTAATCCACATTTAAATGGATTTCATAGTAGACAACTACATTGACGATTAATTGAATAGTGATTAATTGAATATAAAATTTCATCCCAGGCAGTGATCAATTTTTAACCCAAGCTGGTTTCGTAAATACTGCCTACGTTACAACTCGAACCAGTTTTCTCTCTACGAAGACTTGGTGACAGACCTGAAACGACATACTGCACAGCATCCGATAAACTTCAAAAATTAAGCATTTAATTTCAAATTGTAACGAAGTTCTGAAAAGGAAAACCCTTCCGGTCCCAAACTACCTTTTTATAATTCTACCCCACTTTTCTGGCTAAGAAGATTTTTTCCCTCATAAATGATTTTTTTAAATTTGTTTTGCCTCTTGAATAGAGTAGTTGACTTCCTTATGAACATTTAAAAGATCCTCACAGATGCTGATAGTTTTGGGGGAATATGAAATTATGCAAAAGGGTCAAACTGAGAAACCGAGTTCTGGTGAGGTACTGAAAAAATGTTGATTGAGGTACAGAGGGCGAGCAGGAAGCAAACTATTGAACCGTTATCGAGACAATATTTATTAACTTTCAGTCAGTATGTGACCTGAGACTCCATAATTTCTTCCAATACTTCCACGATTTAGTAGCTGTGAAATGATAACCTGTCTTGAATTTATTATGCATTGTTTTATGGCAACAACTCAACGATTTTATTGTTAGTAACTCTGGAGGCGAAGCCTGAAAAATGACTTGGGGTGTCTCTGAAGGTCGGGAGAGTTCTGGAATGATATCAGAAACTTGATTTATGTCTTGGTGATTGACAATGTCTAGGTCCTGGTGTTTTTTCAAGCGCTTCTACAAACGATTACTTGAGTACAATGAGGAAAGGAACGTGACTCGTCAGGAACATCATGCACGTAAAAAGTGGAAACTTCTTCTCTGTTGTTTTTTAAATTTTTTATCATTCTTCTCCGACCATGGCTTCCACTTATTGTTCTGCCTTCTACGTTCTTATTATGACCAGTTTCCTCTGCTTTGTACTTTCAGGTATACGTACGTATATACGGGATAATATACGTAGTATTGGGAAAGTTATGTAATGCTGCGGAAAATCGATTTCGAGATTTCAACGGAAATCGTTTTGGGGTCTCCTGATACCAAAAACGTACGTGTATTCGAAACGTCCGTCTGTCGGTTCCTTCATCCGTCCGTCTGTCTGACCGTCCGTTCGTCCGTCCGTCCGTCCGTCCGTTCGTCCGTTCGTCCGTTCGTCCGTTCGTCCGTTCGTCCGTTCGTCCGTTCGTCCGTCCGTCCGTCCGTCCGTCCGTCCGACCGTCCGTCCGACCGTCCGTCCGTCTGACCGTCCCACTATGGTTTCCGCGACCCGATTCTGTGGCCAAAATGCAATTTTTCAACTTTCATCAAATAACTCTTCAGGCACCGTAATGTGAAGTAAATACTTCAAAGTTATCTGTTTTGCATCTACTTCCTTCATTGTTGCCCTCCCCCGTCACGCACTGGGAGAGATGGCTCAGTGCATCAAGCTGATGTCACTGCAGTCCCACTGACCGGGAGGTCTTAGGTCCCGACGGCGCAGCGGTAGGATTTTCGACACTAGCTTGTCAGCTAGGTCGAATTTAGTCACTGTCTGGAGGAGAATTCTAGTGGCCGGCTGCTCTGATCGGTAGTTTTTCGTGGTTTCTCCGATCAACACCAGGCGAATACCGGAGCAGTACCCTAACAAACGGGCCACGGACCGCGCGCTATCTTTCCTTCTCTTCCTTGTCCTATCCTGTCCTCTTACACACACTTACATTAACATGCACTACACTACCACACATGAAGGGAGACAGGTCGGGAGCTTACAGCTTGACCCGGCTGGGGCGGTGCCTCCCTGGTGGGAGATACCTAGTTGAGGGGAAAACCCCGCTAGTCGACGGTAGGTCGGCGCCAGATCTCGCCTTTCAGCCGGAAACAGATCACCGCCACCTCCCGAGAAAACACACACTACACTTACGGCACTAATAACCTAAGTAGTTGACGCGTCCGAAAACAAGAATCAATCAATCAAGCAAGGCACGCTTGTAAATTTGGTACTTCCCCGTTTGTTCTCCCCAGGTCTTATTCTCTTGGTAGGTTATTATTAATCATGTTCCAACAAGTTCCAGCTGCAACAAAGTGCAACTCTTGACGAATTATTGTTCTTTATTTACACGTGCGTCGTTCCAGAAATTTCGTTCGTTATCTGTTTCTTATTCGATTTGCGGCGAACAGTTCGTGATAGACATCCACAGATTATGCTTATTAAAGACTATGTAATTGAGAATATTAAAGTAAATTAAGTAGAATCAATAGAAAATTTGGTATAAAACTTGCCAATTATACCAAATATTTTTAAAAAGATGGTAAAAATGTAAATGTCGGTAATATTTTACTCTAAGCTACCACTCATGTCGGGTGACCAGTCTGGAGATTAGAGCTTGTTCTGGCTAAGGCAGTGCCCCGCTATTGACCTGGTTGGGGAAAACCCAACAAGCCAACTGGTAAGTCGGCGCCGAATCTCGCCACCTGGGGGAAGATCAACGTCACCCCCCGCGATAAAAATATGCACTACAATTACCGAACTAATGGCCATAGCCGATGACGTACCCGAAATCACTAATCAATCAATCTAATAGTAGAGGCAGTGACTTGGCTCCATTTGAGAAACTCATTATGCCTGAGGATAAACCTGTCACACAACCATTTGTTAATGTCTGTATTTTTGGTGTTAGAGTATTTTTCATATTGGTGTTAATATTATAAAACATTGTATAAATATGAATTTGGACCATGAGTTTTAAGTTGATAGGAAGTTCTAGACAAATATGTTACATGTCGAACTTGACATCTCAAAACATGGGACGTAGTGAGAAACCGTCATTTTCAATCAAATATTAGAGCATAAGGAAATGAGTAAATTCATAGAAATTTGATGAAAAATGTACCAAAAGTAAATATCCTTTACGAGAAAAAAGTAAATAAATAACCAAATCGTATTTTACTTTTGGTGATCTGCCGACCTAAAAGTGACACCAAAATAGAGAATCATCCAATTATATATTTTAGGCTTAGGTAATTCACATTCAACTGGATTGTGGCGGACGCCTCACCGTAGCTTCATTCGCAAACTGAGCCATTACGTTTTTCCGCATATTTTGCACGTGTAGACAGTGTTGGCCAACACATTCGCAGACCAACACGCAAACAAGATGAGTAATCAAAACACCACAAACTTTAACAAAAACAAGTCCTACGAATAAAACAAACGCAAGTAAAAAGTTACGGTATCGTCATAGATACGCCAAAATCGAAGAGATTCATAATTAACGAAAAGATGTTGAATCATTACGCAAATCGCGACACCGTGGATGCTTTAGTATTGAATGATTTAAGAATATCAGAATTAATGGAGCATATCAGTGTTTACCGGGCGAGGTGGCTCAGGGCATCAGCTGATGTCACTGTAGTGCCTCTGACCAGGAAATCCTAAGTTCAAGATCCGACGGTGGCAGGATTTTCGACACTAGCTTGTCAGCCAGGTCGGATTCAGTCGCCATCCGGAGGTAGAATTCTAGCGGCCGGCTGCTTTGATCGGTAGTTTTCCGTGGTGTCTCCGATCAACACAAGGCGAATGCCGGAGCAGCACTCTAACAAACGGAACACGGGTCTCGCGTGATCTTTCCTTCCTCTTCTTTGTCATATCCTCACCCCTTAATTACATACGTACACAGACATGCACCATACTATAACACATGCCAGGTCGGAAACTTAGAGCTTGTCCCGGCTGGAGCGGTTCCCCGCTGGCATTCATAGTCGGTAGACTCACTGGAAGTAGCATTGACCGAAGGTATCGTGTTTCGAACAAAGTTATATAGGAAGTACCAGAAATAAAGGTGATCTTCAAGGTGGTGACTTTTTTCCTTTTATTATTTATATTCTGGATGAATTTACAAAGTTCAGTTGATGATCAACATTACATTTGTCGTTACTTAGCTAACTTAAATCTAATTTACAACTAACACTAACATTACATTACACACTACATTTGACAACGGGACCCACAGAGCACCTCAACTTATTCTATGTTGGTGATGAAGGTGAGTGAAGAAGATAATGACTTTCGCGCTAACAAACATTCCGGAGAAGGTTGCGAGAATGAAAGTTGGCTAGTTTTGTTGAAGAATCTAAAATATGGACTAGTATACCGTGTGGCCCACCTAAGATGTTCCCTTCAATTTTCTCCTGAACCGTTGCAGATACTGAGATGCGGTTTTCACTAAAACTACTACATGCAAGGGGCACATATAATCATGCATAATATTATTCTATCGCATTTTTTATTGCAGAGATATTGACCCAACTTTGTTTTTTTAAATGGAACCCTATAGATTTTTTTAGCTCATCATAACAAGCGTGAAGAGACGAGTTCATAAATATGCACATTGTCATATGTTACATAACAAAATTTTCGAGAAATTAAGCGTTTTAAAGACGCACGTCGACTGCTGGTTTCGGTAATCTGAACGAGAAATTCCGGGTGATATGCGGCGAGGCCATTCCCTTTCGTTGGGTCGGCCCTGCGGGCGCAGTGCTGTAGTAAACTGGCCGGCAAGGTCACCTAATCTTACGCCCCTGGAGTATTTTCTATGGGGAACGATAAAGAACGAAGTTTACTCACAAGTACCAACAACATTTGAAGATCTCAGGCGCCGTATTACAGCATCTTGTCATGCCATTTCACGTAAAACTCTAAATTCTGTTCGAAGGTCTCATTATAAGTGTCTTCAAATGTGTATATCCGTTGATTGTGGACATGTTGAGTACATGTTATAAACCAAGCTATTTCTAGAATTGAATCTAGAATTTCTACAATTGCATACCTTTTGTTTCTGTATTTTAAAGTATGTTTCTTACTTTTATTTACCCGATATTTTTGTACCGGCTGAGGTTTTCAGTCTTTCAAAGAGTAAACGTTTGTTTGTGACAGCACACGCATTTATTAATTCAGAACATGTTCACTCTCCAATCTTCCCTTGCTTTCACTAAGGTTAATAATTCAAATATTTTCTCAAATCTGTAGTATTTCATGAATTAAAAAATAGTACTTTATGGCGTACAGATTTGCTCAGAACATGGCTATGGGTGAATACATCGTCTCCAGGGCTGAGAGGATGTAGTCTTAAAGAGCAAATCGCGGGTTTTTGTGATCTCCTTTGCACATTGCATCACTACATTTACCGCAGGGTCGACGCAAGGGAAGGGAATGGCCTCGCCGCATATCACCCGGAATTTCTCGTTCAGATTACCGAAATCAGCAGTCGACGTGCGTCTTTAAAACGCTTAATTTCTCGAAAATTTTGTAATGTAACATATGGCAATGTGCATATTTATGAACTCGTCTCTTCACGCTTGTTATGATGAGCCAAAAAAATCTATAGGGTTCTATTTAAAAAAACGAAGTTGGGTCAATATCTCTGCAATACAAAATGCAATAGAATAATATTATGCATGATTATATGTGCCCCTTGCATAGAGTAGTTTAGTGAAAACCGCATCTCAGTATCTGCAACGGTTCAGGAGAAAATTGAAGGGAACATCTTAGGTGGGCCACACTGTATATGTACCGACTCTTACGTGTCAATCTGAATAGTAATCATTTACCTCCCAAACGTGAAGTTATTTCATGTGCGTGTAAGATTGTTGCACGAAGAAGCTCCTGTGCAATTCTATAAGCAAACCAGTGTAATTATTTACATGTGTGGTTATCGAGCTTACGTATTCTAGTGGTATTAAATAAATAAAAATGACCTTTTTAAAAAGGCATTTCATAAGTAAGCAACGAATGTTTCCTAAACGTATTGGATGTGTTACAAAGGGACACATTGTTGAATAATGTGACAGTGGCTTTCAAAGAAAACAACAGAACAAAGACTGTGCCCAGAAAATGTGCTCCTATAGAAACTGAAAAATAGAGATGAAATATTAAATGTTTAATAGATACACCACAAGAACTATACACTTCTTTGCACAAAACAAACAATGCCCAAACCATATTAGTATATTTTGTATATATATTAGTATAAGTATATTTTGTATATATGCATATTTCATCGTTTGTTGAATGTTTTGCATTGGTATTAAAAAATTTGGCGATTAGCACACTGATGCAATAGCCACGACCTTCAGCTGATGAAAGCATGCAAGCTGGTGATAGACTGCCTAAAAGATACATCTGGCATCCTTTTATCGCATGCGCTCAACGCCAGTGCCTGGTTCCAGCAAAAAAAACAGATGACTTTCGAATTCACCGAGGACGACGGGCCGAGGGAAGGGTGCGAGGTAGAGACAGGATCGTCTGGTTAATGGGGAGATGGAGGAATTCATTGTCAGTTTCTTTGTTTCTCGAGATTATTGTTCCATTATCCTCCTAGAAACAACGAAATGCCTAATAGAACCGACGGCCGCAGGGTTAGTTGTCCTCTGGAAAGTTTCGATCAATATTTATTGATCTAGTGTCCAAAAGTGCTGGAATAATTATACAACTTCATAAGTTAACATCCCTAATGCTAAACACATTTCAATTTTTACCCATCCATTTTGAAATTCTCTGGGTATTTCTTTTACAATAAAATCCCGTTGCATGCGTTCCATAAAATGCAGTGCGATGACGCCGAAATCTTGTGGGGTCGCCGATTACTTTGCCCCTGGAAGACAAGGTTCAAGGCAAGAGATGAGATCACGGTTCTCTGACGAAACGAAACTGGTTTTGTCACAGACCGGGCCAGACAGAGAAGTCTGGGGATCGAAATTTTCCTCGTAGGATAACTGACGTCAAGAATTGCGCTGTAATTATTCATAGTTATTTTCTTTGCGCCAAAAATAATTAGATGAGAAAATAACTTTGGTAAACGGGACAAAACATGTATCTTCATTTAGTTCGTAAGAAATATGTGAGACTTTCTCAGCATTTCCTCTGCAGAATGCTGGGAAACTCTGTTGAAGATTCCGAGATCGAAACGGGGTATTTTACAAAAAATATAATAATTGCTGCAATCATTACACTAAAATTTGTTCAATACAATTATGTTAAAGGGCATTTACGTTTAAATAATTAAGGATTATTTAATAACTTTAATAGTTTTAATAATTTAGGATAATTATGGACGCACGGTTTGCGTTCACGCACTTTAGACACGGAGCTGAAAACACCAAACCTAAAAAACTAAAATGCCTTTAAAGAAGGCTTCTCTTAAGGGAATATCTTTTTATAGATCCTATATTTCAAGAATATAAGGAAAATTTAACAAATTAGAAATGATACCTTTGCTCGCACAGAACGAGAAGTTGCATTCGCATTCACAAAATCTGTGGTATTTTAAAACAAGTTGTTGTCGACCTCGAGTTTTGTAGAACTCTGTGGTCGGCTGCTTCTTGTAACATTAGGGACTCGTGGTAAACCAGCAGGAAATGTTCTTAACTTGAGAATAATTAGAAGCATTTTGATCAACGCAATCCAGACTGATACCGTCCACACATTATGATTAAGACGTAAGAATACATTTTGCAAACCGGCGAAGTCTTCAGCAATGTTCAAACTGTTTTAGAGCCTGTCGAAAAAAATCGTCTACAAGTCTGAACCAATTAAATCAAACCAATTCCTGGCAACGCGTTTGAAAGGCATCGTCAGCCACATGTGCATCCGCTCCTGTGTCATTGGCAGCTCTCCAGGACGAGTACGTAGAGCAGTGTTGTCAAGGTCAATGCCACGAGCGGGAGTCCGTGGCGCGAGTGCCATGACGAAATCGCCCCTTCACGTAGTTCGTCACCCCGCCACCAGAGACAACGCCATCCCTATTGTCAAACAGCGGGGTTTCTAATAGTTTCCTTTCCCGACGCTAGTTGCGCAGAGTAGCTCGTGGCATGCTACGGAGCTACGACGCGTGCCGCTGCCACCAGTATTCTACTGCCACCAGTGACCTTGACACCACTGACGTAGAGGCGACTGCATATGCGAGAAGTGGCAGGGGAAGGACATGCCGGGCAGGTGATTCGGACGCAGTATTAACGCTATTTGAAGCGACATGTTTGAAGCAAAGACTGCGTGTACGAAAAATGTTTCCAGGAGAAGGGGCAATTGCAGTTGGATCTCGCCCATACATCCGTTGAAAAAAATGACATTTCTTCAGAACGTGAATTTCTTTTTCAATATCTTCTTATCCGACCAGGAGGAGCGGTAATACGATTAATGAATCTGAGTGTAACATACAGTAATAATTGTTTCGAATAAATTGAGTAAAATTACAAACAAATGTTTAATCGGGGGATCTTTATTGCGTCCTCATAGATCATTGTTTTCTACAAGTTTTTTTTATTGGGCATAACTTGCACCACCGTGAAGTACATTTGAACTCCGACTTGGCGTTGTTCATGTGACCTGAATCGGCATTCTCTTCAGCATTTAGAAGAGCAGGTTATTGAGATTAGCACTATAGAAGATCATTTTTATATTTATGCCTCTGGAACGGCCGTTTTCGCATTCAAATGCGCTTCACCGTGGGACAAGAAAGGGCCAGTTCAGATCTTTGCGTAGAGATCAGTGCCCTGAAATCGATAATGAGTACAGGCACACAGCTGTTTTACAACGTTCAGAAGGTCGAGTGGTGCCACTCCCTCGCTATAGTAAGTGCTATTTCCTACTTATTTCTGTATTTATTACACCATGTTTTGTTGACAGTAGTCGAGTGCGTAAGTCGAGTACGGAGGTAGAGGCTGGAAATGTGAAGCCGGGGTGCGAGTGCGAAGCGGAAGATGCAGGATGCGGGAATATGGGGACAAACATCTGGGATCGGCGTGAGCTTGTTTAATGATGTGCAACAGAGCGACCCTAAGTCCATGTGCTGACTGCGGCGCATTTTCTACACAGGCTAACAGACCGATGTCACTGCTGCCTGAAAAATAATTCTACAGGCACGCTGTTCCATGGGCCCCTGAAGTGGGTGGTCCACCGAGCGTGTTTCCCTGCGTTACATGGCTTCTTCCATATCTTAGCTGTGAGCCACCGCCGCTGGTTTAGTCAGCTCCTTGAGCGCATTCGACTCTAGTTTAGTAGAAGGCGAAAAGCACGCGGGAAACTGCAATGCCCACTGCGGGAAGTCCTGTCCGCAATTCTTGCATTTGAGCTGTCCTGGTTTACTCAATTCAATCCCGGAATGAAGCCGAAGTGTGCAGTAGAGTGGGGGTAATCCGACCCTCCTAATCCGAGATTCCGTGCAACCAGAGGAGGCCTGATGTGCATCAAGCGTCGATAATGTCGTCCCCGTAGCCGGGATCGTTAAAGCAGTAGTGTCGTAATGATCTCGACCGAAAGGTTGCGGGTTCGAAGCCCGCTTCGGGCATGGTTGGGTGTGTTCGTCCTTTCCCCCCATCATCACCATATCGTTTCATCCTTATACAATAAAGTTAAATCCAACAGTGGTCGCTAATGACCTGGTAGTTGAAGAGACCTTATATAACAAGGAAAAGCGTCGATAATCAAGAGCGGATGTTGACGGGAGTGGCAAGTTGTTGGATGTTGGGGGGAACTTCACGTTTGCGTCGGTCCGTGCAAGTGTCAGTGTGTCTGTTATGTTGTAGCGACCGGTTCGCGTTCATGTATTTTAAATAGTATCTGCATATTAAATTTAACATTCGTTATACACTGTAGTTGAAAATTTCATCATGTATTTTCCTTTGTTCCATGTAATCCGAGGTTTTGTCAACCGCGTTATCATCAGCCCCAATTACCTCGGATTATCGCGTCTCTACTGTATCTACAAGGTTGAATTACAGATTACACAATCCTTCCCGTCGCATTCTATTCCTCCTTCCATCGTTAAAACCGGAGGCGAGGGTATGTCAGTACGAGGGGAGAAGTGGGATGTCTGAGTCGGTGAAGACGAGGACATGCGCCTGGAGTCTCCTTGAATGCCTTGAGACAACTGGTAAGGCGGTGCAGCTCAGTGACCGGTCGACCTCCAGCATATCTGCCGCAGCAGCTGCTCTCGACGCGTTTTTGCTTCATTTGGCTTTTTGCTCTCCTTTCGCTGCGGTATGCACGACGTGGATGTGTGGTAAAAACCTGTTCAAGATCTCTTGGTGCCCGCCGTCGCGAAATATATTTGTGTCGCGTTGACCTGGGAACATACAGAGAATTTCAAAGCAGTCCCATAGCAAACGGGCCATAGACTACACTCTATCTCAGTAGTGTCAAGGTCTGCTACTGGTGGCAGTGGCACGTGTTGTGGCATCGTGCCATGCCACGAGCGTCTCTGCGCAACTAGCGTCGTGAAAGGGAACTGTTAGTAACCCCGCCGATTTATACTAGGGATGTTGTCTTTGGTGGCGGGGTTATGAACTACGTGGAGGGGCGATTTCGTCGTGGCACTCGTACCACGTACTCCCACTCCTGGCATCGAGGGGGAGTACACTGCTCTATCTTGTCTTCCTCGTCCTTAATCCCACCTCTCCTCTTTATACACAAACATGTACTACATTACCAAATATGTCCTGAGACTGGTCCTGAGCTTAGAGGTAATGCCGAAAGGGGTGGTAATGCTTCGTTAGGGAAACCGCAAATGAACATCAAGGGGGCGCTTTCAAGCAGGAGAAGAATATCACCATCTCCATGCACTACACTGACGGGACTAACAACCATAGAAATTGGCCTGCCCGGAATCACAAATCAATCAATTATGACGCGTCCTCCGAAGACAGTCAATTCTATTTTGCTGTGAATTTGCAGGGTTTGTAGAAAGCTAACTTTACCTTCAAGAAAAAAATCTAGGTTTCGCGTGCTCCATTGTCGTTTGCAGAAATTGATAATCTGCGGGGTGGGAGAAGGCGCATGCGACTTTGAGACTTTGTTGGTGCACGACATCGCTAAGCCTTCCGCCCGGAATTTTCTTACTCTAAGAAGCGTCAGAAAAAGGTTGTGAGAAGAAAACCCGTCTCCATGACGCGGGGCAGTGGTGCTGTGCCAAAGTTCCAGGAGTTCAGTTCTGCGGGTTCAAGTACCGCATAATGCATCAGTGTTCCCACTGCGTAATTCTTGGGTTATTCACTTCGCATGCCCTCGTGTATCCTACCTAAAATCATTAATATCTCATCATAATTAATAGCCACAACTTCTATCATCCATTTAGCGGAAGACAATGAAAAACAACCACTCTGTCCACTTACCGAATAAAGAGGAGAACAAAAAGATCTAAAACTTCTCTCTCGCTTACGCTTGAAACTTAGACTGGAATTAAATTCATCATCATTATTAGAGAAAGGAATCATTCATGCAGAGGAAAGCAATGAAAAACTATAACTATCGGCATGCTGATGTCTCCTCCCTCACCTTCGTTCTGAAATAAAAATCCACTCTCACCAGAGGAAGAAACCCTTTAAATGGGGTGAACGGAAACCACCAAAGTGAACTCTTGGTAAAAAGGGCAGGACACAAGTATGTAATCCTCCTCCTTTGCTTAATTTCGGGAATAAGGATGCTTGCACCATGATCATGATTATAATGATCATTATCGACATGATTATAATTACGAGAAGGAAAACGTATATAATTATAAGTTTTTCGCGAAATAACCTTTTCAGGAAAATTCATTGCACAAAACTCTCGCAGTATGAATTGAGTCAATAGTAAGATTAAATAATGTGTATTTCAATGTAAATAATTTAGAAACAAATGGGTAAAAGACTGCGATTCATACATAGTTTTGTCAAGGTAAAGTTAGATTGATCAAGGAAATCAATAAATAAACAAATAAATAAATAAAAAAACAGTGCATTCTTATTTCATAAGAGAAAGTATTGTAATCGTGCGCCGGAAAATGGCTAATTTTCTACAAAAAAATTCTTACGGGGCCCTGGTAACGAGAAAATGAATAAATCTTGTTTCTAAATACAGTAAATTACTTCCTCTAACACGTTATGTAGCCAGAATGCATATTTTGTTGGTCTTTGATACTGAAAAATCGATTGACGCTAAAACGTCTACCTGTCTCTCCAGTCGGCGACTGTGTGTGGTCAATGCTAGCGCCAAAATCGTTCAGTCGATTTTCTCCTAAACTGATATTCCTGGATCGATTTAAAGCAGCTCGAGGCTTTCTGAGATGAAAAGTGTTATTTTTGTTTTTAGGAGGTACTTTATATCTAACCTCAAAAACATTCACAAAATATTCTCGAAAATGGTTCCAAATTTTTAGATTAAACTTTGTTTTGACAGCAGCGTAAAGAACAACTAAAAGAATGGTTCAGCTCTCATTTTCATTGAAATGTCTGATTTTTTGGAAATTGCAAAAGTACAACATTTTTTGGGGATATTCCTTCAATTATAAATTAAAATTGAGATTTTTCCTGAAAGAAATGTTTTCTCCTAAAATAAGGTCAGTTACAACTTTCTTAAAATGAGTAGATTTTGTGTCATTTTGCCTGAAATATAGTAAATATTTAATCAATTTCTTTCCCAAAAAGTACTCCAAATTTTGTATTTAAATTTTCTCCTCGTTTGTATCAAAGAACGGTTAAAGAATTGACACATTTCCCAGTTCTGGCGAACTCTGTATTTTCGAAAATTACAAAAAATTAACATTGCAAAGGTTCAACATTGACAATATATATTTTTTGTTTTAAATGAAATTGGTTGTAAAACTTCTTATCTTTAAAAAAGCTCATCTACAATTTTTTGAAAAAATAGTGTTGTTTGCCTAAATTCTGCTCAAAGTTAATGCAAATATTGAGAATTTTTTTCCAAAAAACAAGTCAATTTTTTACTTTGATTTTCTTTCATGGACAGAACAAGGCTTGCCTAAAAGAATGGCGCAAGTCTCATTTTTTACTTCTCTTTATTACTAGTTTATTATAAAACCCATTTCCTGTATCCCTCAGATACTAACTAACCTCAGATACCCACTAACGAAAGCGAAGTTACGTTTTGAATATAAATCAACAATAATACTCTTTTATTGCTCATACAGAAAGTGGACTTTCTATCTACCTAGTGAGAAGCAATTACAAAACAATGTCGTGCCTGGAAGCTCACGTTCCATCTTTAAACTCTTTCTCTCTTAACTTTTTCTCAAACGTGACATCACGTTGGTATTCGTCACGTAGTTCGGTACACTTTGCATTCGTCCGAGTGGAAACACAGACCACGGAAGAAACAGAAGACTTTCATTTCACGATTTCTTTTCGTAACTGACGCTGTGAAGAAGTGCAATGAACCATCAATATTGAGGTCTGCTTTCATTTTAGTTGCTATCATATACATAAATGCGTCGTTCATTATTAATACAAAGAGCCAGCTCTAATTAGGGTTACCACTTCTCCCACCTTTGATGGTATGTTCCGTATTCTACATAAAACATTCTCACTCATTGTAAGCCAGATGTATCGTAAAACTTCGAAAGGTGAAGGAAGGTTTTACGGATCCAAGATTCATGTAAATTTTTAAGTCTAGTAAAACCTAGATCCACATAATCGCTGCGTTCATACTACAATCCCACCAAATGGACTGATACTAAAAACAGGTGTTCAGTGTCGTTAGTAAAAACTGAACTTGTGGCTTCAATACACATGGACATGACGTGCAATGAATGTCACATTATCAAATCTGAAATTTTAAAATCATCCATATAAAATTACAAAGCATTCGAACGAAAAATGCCTATTTACCTGCTTAAATATAGCTTAAATGTAAATTTGTTACTAATAGCATATTTATAATGCCTCACACATACAGTAACAGGTAATAATCGCGTTCAAATTGTTTCTGATTACGTCTCTTTACTTCTGTGAAATTTTCCTAATTTCATAATTCCAAAGGTGACAGTTCTAGAACTTATGGTTGGGAAGTTAATGCACAGGATTCTTACACACGAGTTAGTGAGCTTAAACATGGCTTGCGGACCTCGTTTCTTGAAGGGTAAAATATCATCGACGAGCCTTTTCACGACAGAGGAATGTAATACTAATGGCAGGCAAGAAAAAATCCTCCGACACTGCCCGTTGTACTCACATGACTCATATTTGTTCAGCAGCGGAACAACGTAACTGATAAATACGATTGATAAACATCGTAAGAAAGATTGATAGCGTTAGACATTAATGTGGCGGGAAATTTGTAAATGTCCAACAGTTCATCCCCATGTCCGAGGATGAACGATGGAAACGTTTGCAGCCTAAGTTGGATAATCCTACAACTTATGGTTGGGAGTTAATGTAGAGGCTTCGTAAGCACAGTTTCGAGGGTTCAAACATGACTTGCGGTGCTGGATTTTCGAAGGGCGAAACAGTCATCGAAGAGCCTTATCTCGCCTGTGATATGCAATACAACCCTCGCTAATGGCAAGCAAAAATAATTCCTCCTTTACTTCTCGTAGCTCCGGGCGCTGCAAATACACCATTTTGCACTTTTACGTATTTTTTCACCCAGAAGGTTTATATGTAACTCCACTACATGGTGCTGTAGAACAAAAGTAAATATTTACGACAAATGCAACTCCCAATACAATCGGCAGGATTTTGAATCTATATCATTGAATAACTCCTAAACGAGGCGTTCTAGGGCATTAAAAACTAAACTTTTGAGGCCGAAGACCCCAAAATTGCCCTTATTGCGCGGCAGATGCGTGGGCGGTACCGAATTACATATTATCTCAGGATGTACATACATTCTTAAAGTTGAATAATTGAAATTTACAAATATAAACATTTAATAATATAACTAGTTGCACTCGGCCGAATGCCTCAAATAAACGTTTCTCACATCGTAATCTACAGAATGAGCTCTTCTTGAACGTTCTATTACATTTTTGCTCTTCCGGCGCTTCCTGATTTTACCTCACCTCTCAGAGACGTGCAGAATGTGCAATTAAATGTGAATGAGAGGGATAGAGAGCGGCAGAGACAGAGACACACAGAGACAGGCAGAAAGGGATAGAGTGAGGGAGGGAAAGACAGTGAGAAAAAGAAATGGGAGGGAAAAGAGGGAAATGAAGAGCAGAACAATGTCTGCTGGGTTTTCCTAGTAATAATATAAGTTCACTTACTAGGCAAATTTACCCTTAATGGACGTTTAATCAGGCAAAGAGGCACTTTTTTCCATGTGCTTTGTAATTTGTTCTCACTGCTTTTAAAATTTTAGATTTCATAGTAGTACGAAATTCTTTGCACGTCATATCCATGCTGTATTAGGGGGGCCTCCTGGCGTAACCTCTTGGGTTCGATCCCCGGGTTTTCATATTGATAGATACAGAAGATCGATCTATATTTTCGAACAAATGTTGCAATGTAAAGGGAGAGTTTAAAAACATATTTAGTTGGATTTTGTTGGATTTAGTTGGAGTTTGGATGCCCAGCTATCGAGTAAGTTGAGGTATATTTGTGTTTTATTTCTGATTTCAACGGTAGAGTTACCAGAAGAGAATATTGCTGTGTCATCCGCAAATTGTGAATGTTCATTAAATATAATTAATGTTTCGACGTTTCGTTTAGTTGAAATGTTGGGACCTTTCTCAGGATATGTTTATCATATACTTGTAAAACCACACAATCATCCAGAGAAGTTGAAAGTACCAACAGATTTCATGAAATAGGTACTGCCTGATATGTGACATTGTGTCCACTGTAGTGACGCTTAAAAGAATGGCGCAAGACTCATTTTTGTTCACGTTTGTCGTTTCGTTGTAATTAGTAGTCTTTGCAATGCTGAAAAGAATAAAAGTTTTGTGTAAACATACCAATAGATGGGTGTAAATGCTCATTTCGCTGCATCACCCTTACTTGGAACTTGAATAATTAAGGTAGATCAAAAAAAGTTGTTGGCGGGGTACATAAGTTATCTCAAAGAGAATACGTTCAACTCAATATAAGAAATAGGTAATGAAAACTACGTCTCTTGACATTGAGGTGTGAGATTTAATGATCGTAAAAACCAAGTAGGATCATGGATGAAGTCTCAACGTCGTTAGGTAAAGTGTCAGAGAAAAAATAAAATTATCCATCATCATCCGTCACTCACAATTGTGTTTTCTGTTACAAACACGAAAGAGAAAATGAGGTACAATTAAGCCTATAAAAAGTCGACGAGTCATACTTGCACTAATGACAAAAATATTTTTATGTAACATTTACTTCAACTTTTACTCATCCGATTATATCAAAATTTTACATCCAATGTATCGTTTCGCATAAAGTTACACATCAAATGAAGTCATGCACAGCGAATTTACGAGTTGCATTTTGATATTTTTTGTAAAATAAAAACACAGGGAACACATTTTTAATACCTGTTTATTCGCTAACCTAAGGTAAATTGTCAATAGCTTACTTCCAAAACGAACCGGCATTCAGTTTCTAGAAATCCAGCCTTCAAACATACACTAGATACCGACACTTTTGCCGGCTCCTCGGTCTGTGATCAGCAGACTCACGAGGCCTTCCGCCACAACATGAAATTAACTTTTTCAACATACATTAAAGCCAAAGGGACTAATAATCATACCCACCAGGGGACGCGAACTCGCGACCCTTCAGAACGAGACGCTGAGTCAGCACAAGCTCTAGGCACCTCGACCATCCAGGTCGGCCAAAGATTAGATATGTTAAAAAAATTAAGAAAGTAATTTGCACATTCATGAAACGGTGTTTTCCCTTATTGCGTGGCAGATACGTGAGCGACACCGAATTGCATATTCTCTCAGGATTAAATACGTTCTCAAAGTTGAATAATTGGAATTTACAAATATAATTATTTAATAACATAATTAGTCCCATTCGTGCGAACACTAAATATTTGTAAACCATTAAAATATCATTGAAAGGGAAGATAGCTTCATACTGAAACCAAACTTCTAAGGGCCAGGTCCTGAACTGCGTGTCAATTTATAACTGTATATACGTCAACGTTCTAGTATTACTAAGCGTTTATGAACAGGGAGAAAATTGTAACCCGGGATGCTAAATGCACAGAATGTCAGTCAATTTAAGTTTACATTGATTTGTGATTTCGAAATTCTGCGAAAATCTGTTTTAAGGGCCTAGGTCGTACAGGTTTTGATTTAATACATAATTTAACTCGATGGTGATGCGACCGGCTGAGGAGCATCAACTGAGGTCACTACAATGCCTCTGAGGAGGAGGAGGCGACCCTGGAGTCCCGACGGAGGTAGGATTTTCGACCCTAGCTAGTAACCGCGTCGAATTCAGCCGCTGTCTGGAGGAGAATTCTAGCGGCCACCTGCTCTGATCGGTAGTTCTTCGTGGTTTCTCCGATCAACTCCAGGCGAATACCGGAGGAGTAACTTAACGAACGGTCCAGGAACCGCGCGCCTTTCCTTCCTTTTCCCTGCCCTATCCTCACCCTCACCCTTACACACACTTACACCCATATGCACTATACTACAAACACATGCCGGGAGAGCGGTCGAGAGCTTGTCCCGACTGGCGCGGCGCCCCGCTGGTGATGTGAAAGGTAGCGCCGCATCTCGCCATCCAGCAGGGGAAGCCCACCGCCACCACTCGCGAAAAATGCACAACATTTACAGAACTAATGTCCTTGGCAATTGACACGTCCGAAAACAGTAGACGATCAAGTGAGAGCGTAGGCTTCCGCGGCCGGAGTCAATATTAAGTTGGCTGTCCGGGTGACGCCGCGTCCATGGCAAAGGTCCCGACGTTTCGGTCGTAGGCCCTGAGGGCGTAATGCCCTGAGGAAGGTCGCAGAATGGCGACCGAAACGTCGGCACCTTTGCCATGGACGCGGCGTCACCCGGACAGCCAACTTAATAGTAGGACGATCAGTCGATGGCGACGTGTGTTGTGGGTATCATGCGCGCCTTCTGCTTTCAATACAATCTCTCTTAAATTCTGTATTGTTCATCCTAAATCTGTTTGAGATAATTTCCAAACAATTGGTAGAACATTGACGGATTTTTTGTGTCGACGGCCTTGTACAAAAGTCATCTTTATTTACATTAGTGTATTAAAAAAGAAGGTACATTTTGCTGTAAAGTTAAGATGTAATAAAAGCGTTTAATAATAGAGTATTTTCTCCAAGATTTTGTGCACCTTACGCAATCAAGGATAAGCAAAGGAACACACAATTCACGCAGTCGTATAATGACGTGTGCACTTTATGACATTCCTTGTTTGTTTACACACATGAGTGCAATACTCTAAACATAAGAATGAGTTCAAGGTTACACATGGAAGGTTATACACATATACGCATTCTAAGTTACGATCTGTGAATTCCGCAAAGCAAGGAGACAAACAACTTCGCTTCATTGTATACCTAACTTATCATCTTCTGTATATGCAGATCCTAAGTGCTGTGCCCCCTCCTCTTACACGCGTGAAGAGTAATATCGATCGCAATTGTTTATTTGAACGGTGTAGTATAAAAGCAGAGCATGTAGATGTGAATGAGATAACACTAATGAATCCCTATGAATTTGGTACAGGGATTTATGTTTCAGGTTTGTACTTCGATCACTGGCGATCGCAAGCTGAGCTTGGTTCGGTTAACAACACACGCACAAGATTAACAACACATCGAAGCCGATCCGGGTGGTCGAGATCGTTAAGACAGTAGTGCCATGGTGATCTCGGGTCGAAGGATCGCGGGAGTTTGAGTCCCACCTCGTGCAAGGTTGTATTTGTGTTCGTCCTTTCACCCCTCATCATCACCATATCACTTTATTTAGTAAACCGATACCCCTACCGTTACATGCCCCTAACGTTAATCAATAGTGATTGCTAAATCACCTCGTAGTTAATGCGACCGTAAATAAATAAAAAAATTCAGACGCAAGTACATCATTTATTTTTAAAATTATACCGAGTGTCTTTCGATTTAATTGTAGTACATTATTAACATAAAATGCATCAACATGCTAAATGATGTAAATATAAATATTTCTTCCACAAATATCTTCACCTTCCGTACTAATATAGTGAACTATATAGTTAACTACCTGTTTAGAGAACTAAATATAGAGAACTAATAAAGAACAAAATCGTTAACTAACCTAAGAGATAAAGATCCCAAGGGTCAGAATATAGCCCCTATCGCATAATGGCGATTGGTCTGCGATTTAGAAGATACTTTGCATTCATTTCCGATTACCCTATCATCACGTCATCAGATTATTATTCCTATTTTCTAATACAAGAATATCTATAAATAGAGGATTGAAGGAAAAAGATATGCATTATTGCTGATATATGTTTCCTAAAATTATTTCATGAAATGTAATGTACGAGTGCTATGTCCTTTAAACCTAGAAATATATTGAATATCGAATATGAAATTCGTGGGCCATTGCTAATGATTTCTAGAAAATATATCGCACATCGCATCATACAGCTGTGCTATTGATTCCTTAAGTGACTATGACCCCAAAGCTTCTACATAAAAGATAAGAACTTGGGGGGGAAATGTTACGAACAAGCTCTTTTATCAATACCACTCGCGTGCCTCACAAACTGATATGAGTCCAATTCTCATTCTGTTTAAGAATAAAAATTCAGTTATCACAAAAATCTTTAGACTTCATGACACTTGACAAAAAAAGTCTATTGCATGTAGCTGAAACTTAAAATGCTACAAAAATGTCAATTTCTACGAACTTGTACGCGCTCGTTAAGTTAGTTTTCTTACAGTTACTGAAGTCTCTGAACCGGAAATGACTTTTTCCACGGTGATGCCACGTTACAACATGAAAAATATTTTTCGCACGGTAGATAAGTTGAAACAGAAATTAGAAAATTATTGTCAAAACAACTTTAATTTCATTATCATTAAACTAATTCTAATAATTATTAACATATAATTAACTATTAACACATATCAACTATGCACACATTAACGGCAAAACTAATTCTATTTCTGCTGTATTTCATGACCATCTTTAGTGGAATCCATTATGTGGTTCATGAGTAGCCTATTAGTCCAATAATTGAAATTTATGTCAGTTAGCCGACGTTTCGGAGTTTTATTTCCCCATCCTCAGGGCTGAATACATTTACAACACGGTTAGATGTATACACTAATTACCAGTGGCGTAGCGTCAGAGGACGCTGAGATGCTGAGCATCCCCATATATAATATTAAATACTATATTGATAATCTTACAAGTGGTCTGTTGAGCGAAACACGTTTTGTATTAATTTTAAATTGATTTCCTACGATTGAATTCGGCGGGGTGTTGAAGCTGGCCTGTGATTGCTTGGATGCTAAATACTTCTAGCGTCTGCGATGTGATTGCGACGAGCAATGACGCATGCGCAGATGGCGAGGTTCCCCTCTCCTCTCTTCACCCCTGGCCCTGAGAAACCCGACTCCTTTACGCTAGCATCTACTGCTAAAAGAAGCTCGTTTGTGCACGAGAGAGCAGCACACTTCAGGCGGTCAGTAAATTCTCTCTCTCTCTCACACACACACACACTCGGGAGTCCCCGCTTGGTCATGGGTACAAACTGTAGAAATAATGCCTGTCTACTATTTCTTAATTAATATCCAAGAAATTGTATTATTTCTTAAATAGATTACATATTATTTAAGTCTGGAATGTATAAATTAACAAATGGTCTTATTGCCATTCGCGTATAAGAATTAAAGCTGAGCCATTGTATAAGTTGCTTTGAAGACATCGACAGCCCTGACTGCTATGAGGATTTTGTGGGAAGCGCCTACACCGTCGTAAGCAATCGAGATCGTGGAAGTAGTTCCAGTGTATCTGCCTTGTGTTGCGTTCGTCTGTTAGATTAAGTAGTTGATAGTGACATTTTGTGTGTTATTGTTGAGCATCCCCAAACGTGCGAGTCACGCTACGCCATTGCTAATTACACAATGCAATGAGTGTGAAAACGACGTTTCCTCTTTTATGTCTTCATTTTGTTCTATAATTAAGTTGCATTATTATATTAATAGTGGAAGCTGTTACGGTTATTTATTATAAATGCGTTGCATTTGAGGTAGTCGTACGTAGCAGAGTTAGGACGGGAAGTGATCTGACCGCAGAAGAACGTTGGTGGGAATCCCGGATAAGGTTTGGCTGTTTCCATCTTGTGTTTGTGGCATGATAACCATTTCAGAGATCCACATCTTACATCCCCAACTATCATTTATCACTCCATACCACTGTTTAGACTGACTAGGGTATTCATTGAAGGAGAAGCCAATGTACCGAGGGCGTGAGTTCGAATCCCACAAAAAGTATGAGTATTTTCAGAGTTAGTGGCACGGTAGCCATTTCATAAACCCATGTAGCTCTTATTTAACTGCCAAATTATACCCATGAACACCTCCCATTGTTTAGTTGTGCTGAGATGTGCGTCCAAGCTTTCTTGCTTCAACATATGGAGTAGGACTCGTTAAATGGTGAAGGGGTTTGTAACTAGGCATAAAAGAAAGACATCACATAAAACACACGGAATGGTGGAATAAAAATTGTGGAAAAAAGAAAACTGAAATTGAAATCGAAGCAAATTAATCAATGTAACCTAGCCTAATACAGCATAACTTCTCTCTACTTTTCAATTTTTGAAAAAGTAAAAATTTACGTTTGAGGTCTTTTGGCTATTATTCACCTAGTCATTTGTGTCGTTCAATAAAATTTGGAACTACAATGTCCTTGTTTGCAGATCCACATTCACTCTGCGCTAACCCCGATGTACTTTGCCTCTTATAACATATTTGACGTGAAGAATGTGAACTGCAAAATGACAGTCAAAATTCGTAGGTTCGTTCATCCACCAACCGAACATAGCTTTGTGTCTTGAGACAAAATTGATTTCATTTAGCTCCCTGTTTCTGAAATTCCTGGAACGAACCCTTGTAGTAGTTGATATGTTATTTATATTCTAAGAGTTTGATTCGATACAAGTGTTGCAGTTGAGTATCTACAAGCAGTCAGAGATAATTAATTTTCTGGTCACATCCCCTCAGACTGTTGCCAGCCGTCTATGCGTGACTGCGAATTAAGAAATGGAATTTGCGTTTCTAGAATCCGATCTGAAAGGTTGTTTTATTTATGGCTAAAAGGCGAACGCACCCCTTTCCATAACATAAGAGCTGGGTCATTCCATGCAAAAAAGTAGGAAATCTGACACTACATCTCAGAATTTAAAAATATTTTGCCATCTTACTTATAATGATACCTGCATGAACCAGGTACAATATTTTTGTCTCACCCATTGTTTAGCAACAATGGGCACTTGAAATATTAGGTTAGCAGTCTGTAGACATTCCGTTATGATTTTTTCCGATGATATGCAAACAAGCAAAAAATATGAAAGTTACACTATTAGTTTAAGTAATACTAATAATTAAGTTATACTAGAAGAAATGTAAAGGATAATTTTACGCTAAAGATATTTTTTTTACCATGAGTCTTTAACAATTAGGAAGTAAACAAATTCTAAAAATGCAATAAATGGAAATATAATATTTTTAAATTCTTGAATTTTGGAAGAAAAATTGCTGAAACTACTTTCAAGCTACTCTGTAAATTTCATCATGGAATCTTGAATGGTTTTAAAGTTATGAATAAAAGTATCTTACTGGCGTTCCGTAAACGAACTCATCTCAGCTGCTAGAGCCGCCGCGCCCCAGCGCTCTTCGTCAGCTCTCGGCTTTTCTTTTTTCCTCCGCGGCGCGATGGTGGATTTCGCAAACTACTTCTCTAGGTGCTAATTTTGCCGTACGAGCTACATGAAGAGATACGCTAAATTCGACCATTATTTTTTGTTCACTCCAACTTTTTGGTAAACACGTTAAAATCATATATTTCTCATTAGCTGTTTTCACATTTGAAAATTTTTCTTTGAATTGTGTCGACATTTCTTCTCCATCATTGCTTTCTGTACTCACATGAAATAATTCAGAAACTGCTTTATTTACGGCACTCACCTTTCTCCTTGCGTACGATTTCTCTCGGGTTTGTTTTCGCAATGACAATGATGATTGACCCAGAGGATACAAAATGTTTACATTACTGATAGTGCCTTCCTCTGCAACTCCTGGGGCTACGTACTTCTCTTCACTTGACGTTTTCACCTCACTGTCTGTTTCAGTTGAGTCACTAAGATCTGCATTGGGCATTTAGGATATTTTGTGACAACACAGTTCGCATTTTGCTTCACCTACCACTAAATTCGATATTTTCTTCCGCATCGCCTCTGTTATCTTTCTCTTACCCACCCGACTTTTGTGCTTCTCAAGTCCGAATGGATTGCAGCACCAAAGCCTGTTAAACGTATTCACAATCTTTGACATTTTCTATCACGATGTATCACTGAACAGTAACATGCGAAAACTAAGGCTATAAACTGGTGTCAGGATCCCTTCGACGGCATCAATGGATATCCCTAGGGAATGAACTTGGCGGTGCCTGCCTACGACCTTGCGTCACCCCTCGCTGGGCAAAGGCACGCGACTTTCAACCTTAAGAGCAAAATGCGCGTATACTTTTTATTTAATAACTTACGCATTTTTTAAGATTCCATCGAGACAGTTTGCAGAATGGTTATTTATTAGTTCTTCTTGCAGTGTGTAAAATATGAAAGAAAAGAAAATATTAATTTTGAAGAAAAATGTATTTGTTGAATTTATTAGCATTTTTTATTATAAACAAATATCTCAATCCTTAATATATTATCAACTGCTTAAAATATGATCATTTATCTTTAAAATAGTGTGCCTGGTTTTAAAGTTTTATTCATTTTATGAACGTCATAATTATTATCATTATTGAGTACATTGTGTCATCGTCCATGTTTAACCCGCAATTGTTGCTAAACTGCTGAAGATATTAATATATTATCCAATATATATTCCATAAATTGTCTTTTAACTGTTGATCATTAGTAGATTAATGTAATAAAATATGAAAAAAATCTGAGACTCACTGTCGGAAAACCTGAAATTTTGCATGGAATGACCCAGCTATTACACTGGTCAACACTCATTTTCTTGCCAAACAATTTAAAGCCATTTTAGGGAATGTTTAATGCACAGATTCCAAATATGGCATTGGTTTTGGAAGATTGGCTATAGTTTTTGAGATAATGGCAATTGGATTGAAAAATATTATTTTATTTTATTGAGTACAGTCTATTCGTAAATTGCATAAAACTTGAATTAAATGTAACTAGATATGTCCATTTATACAAAATTAAACTCTTGAAATACATATTAATATATTCAATATATTTATATTTACAGCCTGAAAAGAATCACAAAACATATTATAAAATCCTTTTATGCAGCAAATCAGGGCAATCACGATAGTTTCAGTAGTAGTCTGCCATTGTGCGAATTCCATCGGTCCTGATATCTGACTTCCATTACCGTAATTTCTTGATGGAACCACTCACTCTGTTCCTCACATATATTGCCAATTTCTGGAAATGTGTCTAGTGTACCTTAGTGCTCATAGTAGCACCCAAGGTTTGAAAGTTTAAAAGCAAGTCTTGCACCAGTTTTGCATAATTTTCTGCTTTATGATTACCCAAAACGTTCTTGACAACTATTAAACCAGTAACCAGTAAAGTGTTATTTTCGCTTCCAGTATAAGACATTACTTTTCTTTTAGTCTGGATGCTAAAAGTTCAGCTACTTGGTTTAGCAAACTGAGGTCGCGTTCACGTTCAATAACTAAGCTTATCTTGGGGGAAATGCTCTTTTGTAACAACACTTGCATCGTATTCACTGCCACTGCCAACTTCTGAATTGCATCCCAGAATCTGTATGTCCTCACTATCAGACCCGGGAGTTCCAGTGAGTGTGGTGAACATCAGGTCCATGTGACACACGTCGCTTTGCTGATTTCAAATCAAGGTACTCCCAGTTTTTTTTTCTTGTAACGATTGAAGGTTTTTACGTTTACAGAACAAAAATGGCAATCATCATGATGATTTTAGGACTCTCGCCATACCATCGGTACACCAAATTTAAACTATTCAGTTTTCCACTGAGGCCACAACTTATCTTGATCATCCAGTTTATATCAAAATATGTTTCGTATATTCTTTCTAAAAAGTTTTTAATACAGTAATCCCTCAACATTTGCGAGAGTTAGGTTCCCAAAAAACTCTGCGAATGTTGAATCCGCTTATGTTATCTTTAATGAAGAAAGGTGGGTTAGGTTTTTGGATATCGAAAAAGTTTAAAAAAGAAAGAAAAAATCTGACAATCAATTACAGTAAAACTGATTAAGCGCTACTACAAACAGAATTCACAATTAACATTCCAAAATAAAGAAATTAAATTATGTTTGAAACTTATTTCGAAGTTGAAAATGATTGGATATAGGATTTGCTTCTTTTTTGTTTTATCACCTTTCTCGCTGCTCTAATATCCAAATATGAAAGAGTTGCTGCTTTATTCTCTCTTATATTTAGAAGTTATTTCCATGTTTGGATCACATTCGAATGCCACATCCAACAGAGATTGTTGATTTTAGAACGCCATCAACAGTTTTGACATTGAAGTTGCTTCAGGACGCTGTTTCGCTCTGTTACTTCATCATTACCGTAGGTGATGTTTTCTTCACTGATGATTTCCCGAAGCTTCTTCACAATGAGCTCATTATCATGAGAGTTACACCGATCCTGAATGGCTTTTCTGTTCATTTGGCCAAAACCATTACCTCCAATTTGGCGCAACTGAATTTAATTATTTCACAATTGAGTTATTTTATAAATGTGAATTGACATTTCATCTGTGTAATTTTTGAAGAAAGTTATACTGGGAGCTCCGAGGTCTGCCGAGTTCGTTTCACAGATGAATATCAAGGGAATGTGCTCGCTTTTAAAGAAAATGTACGACCAAAATACACACTCACGAATGTTAAAACCGGGAGCATTTCTCTAATCGCGAATGTTCGGAACTCACGAATAGCGAATCCGCGAATGTCGAGGGATTACTGTATATCTTTTCTGTTTTTGTAGCGTAAATTCCCCACAAATATAGTCAAATACATTAAAGTCGTTTAAAGAACGTCTTTCTGAAGAACTCATTGTTTTGTAACAAAAGAAAATGTGTCAATAAAACAAAGTTCAATTAAAGTATCCTGCAAAGAATGCGATATTCAAAGTTTAAAATGAAAAAAAACAACAGTGTTTGTATAAAGATAGATATTTGCATTAGATGCTGTGAGTTTTGTGATAGCATCATTCATTACAATGTTCATAGCACAAAGCCTAGACCCAATTCAACGAAAGTAATGACATATCTGGATTCAGCGTACCAGATTTACTATAAATTCGTTGCAAAATACTAGCAAGTAAAAAAAAGTTTTTTTGTTGAGCAGTGTTGTTGTTGTTGTTGTTGTTATTGTTATTATTATTATGATTATTATTATTATTAGTTGCAGTTTAGAGGTCCTTCATTCACTAAGGTCATTGAACCCTATGAGTAATGATCTAATGATAAGCGATAATGATGATGTGAACGGTATTGAAGGGATGGGGGAAAGATGATGGAATAGAGAGAAAACGAGAGAACACTACAAAACCCTACGGACAACTCACTTCATCTATCCACATGAATTGGCAGGGAATCGAACTCGGCCCCAGCGGTGGATTGCGGTTACGCTATTCATTACCTCACCAGCGCCACTCTACTCTACAGAGTCGTATGCGGGATGACCCCCGACTTTTCACTCCGAATATTGGCTACGATTTCCCTAAAGGTTGGCCATGAATACCATCGTAATTTTCTAGAGCTAATGATGGTGTTAGACGAACCCTTCTGGTTTTATTAAATGGTTTCCCAGATGCACTAATTATGTTGTTTCACGCGTTATGGCACTATGCTAATTTCACTTCCTAGAAGATCACTGACTATCAGGTGAGCTTGCAAGAACAGGTTTCTTATTGCATAAGACTATTACCACACTACATAAACTTTCAAGGTAGACCAAGCACAATATTGTGTTTCATGTCAACAAGGCTCCCTATCAATGTGTCTGGAACAACGCACTTTTTGCGACCTTATTTTATCAGCAAGAACATTTCAGGTTAGGAGTGTGCTAACAGCGATAAAGAAGCGTCTCGAAAATTCTTTGGAATAAGCAGTGCACGTTTAAAATACATTACTATCTGTAAGCACATACTTGGTCTTGAGGAGTTTTTGTATTTTGAGGATTTTTAGAATGTGAGTACATTGCTTTATCTGTGTAAATAACAATTACAAGGTATATTCCTGTATACGAAAGAGGAAGAAGAAGAAGAAGAAAGAGACAATGAGCTAGAGGCAGGGTGAACCGTTGCTTGGTATTGGCGACATATTAACTATGATTAGCTGATCGCCTTCTCCAAATACCAGACTACTTCAGAAGTTAACGGCCTTTTTTTGATATCTTGAGATTTTGATTAAATTTTATATTTTGATAATATCATTACAGCAGCATATCATCTCCTTTGGGTTCGCCCATTTTTATTCTGCCTTTCTAGATACGTTGCTTACCCATCTCTTTCTTAGACCAAATGTTTAACTTTCTTTCCCCCTCCCCCAGACCAGACCTATGCTTTCGTTTTATCATCACTCATTAGTTCTAAATTTGTGCGTCTCATAAATATATACTTGCAGAAGCGATGAAGCGCATACATTAGAGAACCTCAATTTTTCGAATATGAACGCGAAAAGTATCGAATCGAAAACAGAGATTACGAGATACCCATGAGAAGAAGAGGAGGAGATAAGAATCTGCTACACTGGAGATTTTAGAGTATGAGGTCATTTCCCCTGTGGATGAAGTAAATAACAATTACAACATATTTCTCGCTTTACGAGAGAGGAAATGAATGAGAATTGAGGTGGTGGATATTTATTTATTTACGTCAAAAACAGTTTAAAACTGTGTGTGCCGAGCTATGGGGAGAAGTGAAATTTGTTCACGTTTTGATAATTCTGTGATCTCTATTCTAAACCATATTCTAGTCAAATTCTGAATACAGAAAAAGAGCGGTTGTTTTTCAAGTTTTGTTGACAAAATATTCGCTCCTATATAATAAAATATATTTTCAAAGGTAAATTAGCTATAAATTTGTGCCCTTAATCCTCATCATGTTCTTCATGAAAGAATAATACTTTTTGCCGCAACAATAGGATATAGGCTGTGCGGAAACGAGAGAGAGCGAAAGAGAGAGAGAGAGAGAGAGAGGGGGGAGGGGAAGGAAGAGGAGAGAGAAAGAGAGGGAGGAAGAAGAGAGAGGGAGATAAATTGACAGAGAAAAAATATGACTAAAGCTAGGAAGCTCATGCGTTTACAAATTTTGTTATTTGTCTTATCTATAAAAAGCTTAAAATTTATAAACTCATGACTAAATATTGAATCTGGGATAGTAATATTTTTACACACTATGCACATTTTGCACTTTTTTGATATATTTTGACTTTATCGGCATATTTTCTACTTTTTTCGTAAAACAAGTTTATTTTTAATTATAACTTATTAACACAAAGCATAAAGTTCTTGGTGATTCAAGGAACCATTGAATGACTGACGACACAGACCGGTAATGGAATTGTTGAGTTACCGAGTAAATATAGAATCGATAAATGCTATAATGGGAATGATGATTCTTTAATGAGAAAATTCATCCCCTGTGTATCTGACTTTCAGAGAATGAACTTATCACAGAAGTGTTAAAATACAAATGAGCACCCATGATATATAAGATCAGATGTTGGGTTTCTGATTGGTTTGGCACTTAGGCGAAAAAAGTTAGCTAAATACTAAAGTACGAATAATTCTTATTCAAAAAACAAAGTATTTACGAAATAATCAAAGTATTTCTTATCGTTTGACTTTCCTCAAATTTAAATTTTTTTGTCTCTGAAATCACTAATGTCAAAACGCAATCTCGCCACTTTTGAACAGCTTGTCATATTTTCGGCAAAAATCGCTTCAACCAAAATATGAGTAGATGCAAAAGATATCACATAACATATCAACATTCATATTTTAGTTCAATTTTGCGTAACAAAAGCGTTATGATATCGTCTACAGTTTTATTTCTACATATTTCGTCCACGTATTTTATGTCTACAGTTGTAGACTCGGTTTTTCCGCGTGACCACAGAACTGCAGCGGGTTTCAGATCGTTAGGTCCATGGACAAAAGGTCTAGTACTCGTTAGGTCTAATGTACAGGACGTCTATTGCGAACCAGGTCTAATGCGACATATGGTCTACGCGACAGAGGATCTAATACCAAATGAGGTCTACAATTAGAAGGTTCAGTTAATTAGCTCTAATAGGCATAAACACCGAAGGTCTAACAGATATACAAAGGTGTAATAGCAAAGTTTCAATTTCATTTTCAAACGCTTGAGAACCAAAAGAGTAGATTTTAACAATGTCAATTAAATTTTCAAAATTTTTGAATATTAGCAAATTACCAAAATTATAAAGATGTTGGTGATATCGACTTATACCTTCGGTCTTTGAGCTACAGACTGAATTTTTTAACACCTGTATCATTTTATGTACATTACGTACTTCCTGAATTAAAGTGTATCATGCCAATTGTGATTTCATTTCAGACTATAACATACTGACGTAATGATATGTGAACCACATTTTGGTACGTATCTGTTACAGCATAATAGATTCAACATTTGTGTCCGATAGACTAAGTTTATTAGATATTTTTGACAACTACACAGAATATTATTATACATTTTTAAAAATTAGATCAAATTATCATGAGACGTGTTTTGATAGACCTTGTCACATTAGACTTTAAAATTAGACCTTCAATCATTAGACCTAATAGGGAGTTTTAACACCAGGCTTAAGGAGACTTCCTTAAATTCTATTGATCACATGACTGGCGAGTTTATACGGTCCTGATGAACAACGTTCAGAAGAGTTTTAGCAAATAGCGTCATCGCGCTATGCGTTATGAAAAAGCATTTCAAGCGTTGAACACAGAAGTCTCATAATATGTCAAAGAGTGTAGGATAGTGGTGAGACATTTCAATCACGATACGAGTTAAGAATATAACAAATCTACATTGTGCAGGGAATTTTAGATTTTGTGGCCCACCGCGATGAGTATGCAGTCTGGAATTTTGAATCGGTTCTTCTTGAGAATATAGGAAGTATCTTAAAACAGCGTTCGTTGTGAGCATACGACATAACGTAACCCGAAGATATGATTTCAACTTCTTTTCCGTGAATTTCTTTCCTGACACATGTTCAATATTTCCCGTTAATTCTTGCCAGCATTTTGGAGTTGGTAAGGAAAAATTTTTACTGCTTCACATACGACAATCGGATTATCAGAGATGGAAAAAAATGCACCCTTTCCTGTTTTTCGGCGACAATTTTGCCGCTTGTAAAGTGATCGTAGAGACTCCTGCAGGCGTGCACGATTTATGAAGGTATAAGGTCGTACCTTTGGCGTAAGGTAAGACGTTATGACTTCAAGGTCCGTCACGTGACTGTTAGTGCATAAAGGTGCCTCCACACGATGCGTCTTTTCGTTCAATTTTGCGCATGCGTCCAACGCATGCGTCTAGCGCACATAGCGCATGCGTTTGGGGCATGCGTCCTTTCGTCAAGACGATGGGCGTATGCAATAGCGCAAGCTTCCCAGAACTGACGGGAATCTCGTTCTTTTTTCTCGTGCGTTTCTTCCGAAGAACGTGTATTTCATAGCGAAGTCATCCGGAATACCGAGCTGGAAGAGTTCTTTGGTAGTCTTCTGAGTTATTTTGTACCGCCCGTCTGTGTTTTATTGCGAACTTGTTGTTGCAGAATATTACTTTATTATATATTTACGGTAATATCAATTTTCAATACTAACATTTATGAAGATAAATAATGAAAACTAGTAAAAATAAATGTGAATATTCCCTTTCTATTCGGTGTGTTGCAGTGACAAGAGAAGAATATTTAATTCTCCCTAATTCTTATTTTATTTTTACGGTAATATGAGTTTTCGAGATTTACGTAATAAGTTATATAACTGAAACAATTAAATGCAATAGCTTTCATTTAAGGTTATGTATTTTCAGAATGCATCTTGAAAACCAAGAACTCACTCTTCAGTTCATTCAAGATTATAGAGAAAAGGAAGTTTTTCTCTTCTCTTCTTTCTACTGATTATAAAATAAGCTGCCGAAATTGCCGTGCAAATAGCTGGATCCATTGTACAGAACAGAACAAGCACCGCTCAGTGTCGCACCGTGTGGACAAGGTAGCGCACGTGCGCTGTGTTGAACGTTCGTCTTTCAACTTTGCGCATGCCATTGTATTCAAAATAATCTTTCTGCGACGCACAGAAAAGACGCATCGTGTGGTCCCGCCATAACGCCGCTACCTTACGCGTGGCGCTAAAACTCCGTATGACCTGACGCCCTCTAACCCTGCAGCGGCGGCCTAACGGGCCCTCGCCGCGCTGCCTGCGGGAGCGGCTCCGGAGCGCGAGGGCGCGCGCGCCTGCAGTGCACGGGCTGCCGCGCGGGCGGCTGCGGCGCGCGCAGGGCGGAGCGCTCCAGGTCGTTGCCCTCGGCCGCAACCGCCCTCCCCTCCCCCCTCCCCCCTCCCCCTCCACCACCGCCGCGGCCACCATCTGCACCTCCGCATCCTTCGCCGCGGCGACCTCCGCAGGCACCTTGCCCCCTTCCTCCTCGACCGTCTCCGCGACGACCATTCATCCATTACGTTCGATGATTCTTGACCCGTAGTAATAATGATTGTGAGGTTCATGAGTTTGGGTCAACTTTGTTAGTAATAAGACGTCTTACATTGCCGACGTTTCGGTCGTATATTTGACCTTCATCAGGGCTACATAAAATACAAATACATTCATATAAATACAAAATACATATGAGCACTATATGTATTTTGTATTTATATGTATGTATTTGTAGCAGTCTGCCAATCTCCCTGTCTGCCAGACAGACAGTAATAGGGGACCTCAAAATCTGTATTTTCCTTAAAATCTCGACATCAGTTTACCTCGGTATTAGATAACTTTATACTACTTATATTACGCCATACATACGTACGTATTTGAGATAGTAAATATACTGCGTCTTTTTTCGTAATTACTGGGCACGAGAAAGTAAAAATGCACTTTTCGTTCTACAGCCTTGGCCTAACTGCGTAATTGCACGTTTCTCTTGATTTTGCTGTACTTTTCCTACACTAGCTCCATTCACTTTGAGTCATAGGACAATTTAAGATTGTTTTAGCAACACATTGGCTTGAGAAACTAAACTTTTATATTGTTATATTGTCAGTTATATTAAGAAAGTTCTCATGAAATGAAAGACTAGAAATAGAAAGCTTGCTTATCTATATTTTTTAATAGTAAATGGTTCGCAAAATCAACTTAATTATCTAATAATAGTCAAATAGATACCAATATTTTGGATTCTTGAGCAAAATGTACTTCTAAAATGTTTGAATCCTATTCTCGAATTCTAAAATTTCTCGAATCCAAATGTGATTTTTTAAAATCTGTCGCTCTTTTAAAAACATCATGTTTCGTATTCTCGTTGTAATGTTTTAACATGAATAATAATACATTCAACAAAACGGTGTAAGAAGATTTGCTGAACGGAATAATTGTAACGAATCGTCGGGTGTTCTGGAATATTGTACTGTAAGTAACCCCGATGATAATTTTTCGTTTTTTTTATTGTTCCTGCAATTGAAGAATGCAGTCCATTCTATTCGACGATATGGTATAATAATTTAATGAAACTCAACGAGCAGCCTTACAGATTACAGAAATTAATTGTACAAATAAATGTGTAAAATTCATCCTTCTGCTCGTTGCCGTGCCACAAAAGGTGAAGAACAAAAATAATTTTAATGACAAAGGATGTTAATGAAGAAGGAAAATAATGCAGACGAAGAACAATGCTTACAAAGAAACAGATTAGTGATAAAAAACTGATTAGGATGTTGCCAAAGGATAATATTGGTGGACCGTTGAATAGACGTCCCATGGAAACCTAAAGGGTAACCGGCATTCGGCTGGATAAAAGCCCTAAGGGAAAAAAAGTAAGTCCACACCATATATTAAAAATTGCCAATTTATAATGGCATAATAATACATGCTGCTGACTCGTCTAGGTTGAGAACGTCCTGAAAATGTCCTGAACGTCCTGAAAAAAAGTAAGTCCACACCATATATTAAAAATTGCCAATTTATAATGGCATAATAATACATGCTGCTGACTCGTCTAGGTTGAGAACGTCCTGAAAATGTCGATACCTCATACAGATAAAAACATGACTGAACCGATTCTGTTTTCAATCTTTGTTTCTAAGGGCGTTTTTAGTCTTCGAGAAGTCTTAGTCTTCGCGATTCCGTTCATATTGAAAGCGCCATCATACATCTACTCCAGAGCACACTGATCGGGTGTTGTTTGTCTAGTTGAGGACTGTCCAACTGGTTACCCACGGTGTCATTTATTGTGGCCCGTGAAAGGTAATTACTCAAATGTGAAAGTCCCTTGCACTCATGTCGGGCAAGAACACCGTGCGCCTAGCGCACGCGCGCTGCCGTGGTCAACATCGCCTTTATGTGAAAATAGGTTCTTTAGATGTAAGAATTTGCCTTTTCCTAGTAAAATAAGAAATTCAAAATCGTCCCAATGTGTTTCACTGCGTTATGCATGGTACGGTCTGGTATTACGCAGGGTTCCATGACCCCCCCCGTTGTTTCATAGTAAGGCAAACTACCGATATCAACTATTCAGAATCACGTATGGATCATCCGAGTACTGAAAATTTGTCCCACAAACACATTAAATGTTTTCGTAGTCGCCCTTATGGCCTTGGAAGTTGGACACACGTGGTCTAGTTTAAACGTCGTTACGTAAACTCCCTTTAACGGCCACGTATGTTAATCTCAAAATTACACTACCAGGCCACACCCGCTACTTTACATAGTATAACTTGCATCGGAATATACACATTGCCTCGCCAGATGGGAAAAATCTTTATCAATTTGATACTCTTTGCAGTCTAAGAGTTAAGAAAATGATTTTGTTTAAAACTTCTCGATACGCATACTACTTGAAACCACTTGAGATGACGCATCGCCCCCGTGCCCCCGGATAGAGCCGTCCAAGATGAAAAAGATGGCGTTCCCGCTGTGATCCCAACCGTCCGTCCGTGCTTTAATGCCGCTGCGTGGCCGCGTTCGCCTTTCCCCCGCTCCTAATTCTCTCGCAGCGGCTGCGTCCAAGGAGCCGTTTTTAGACGCCTCCCCACTCTCCGGCGGCAGCTGCAGCTCGCGTCTCCTCCAGCAGCAACAGAGGCCCCGCTCTTGCCTGCACACGTCGCCTCACACGAACCTCCGCCATGATACGGAGCCTGTGCTTTAACGGCCAATTAAAATAGAATGGCATGGGTGTTTGTGAAAACTAGAGGTGTAGCACCAAAAGCTGCGCATCTACTCGGCACAACATCAAAATTCTATAATTTTACGTAGTATAGCCAGGTCTAAATGGTATAGCCAGAATCCATGTCTTGTAGGCCCTTGATACCGAAAAATCAAATGACGGAAAAACGTCTGCTTATTCGTCCGTCTGTCTGTGAACAATGCTTGAAGCTAAACCGTTCAGCACATTTTCTCAAAATTGATTTTCCGCCATTCGATCTGGCTGATGTAGCGGCCCCTTGAATCTAAAACCAATATTTTAATTTTTGGGAGCACTTTACATGAAGTCCCTGAGACATTTTCCAAATTTTCAAAAAAATGGCTCCATCTTTTTTTTTTATAAAATGTTGTTGGATAGTGTGAATGACATTTAAGAGAACAGTTCCTGTTAAAGACAGATTTTGAAATGAGGTCATGAACAATTTTTAGAAAATTTGAGTACTTTTCGCATTATTTTGGGAAAGAACATGTTTTTTAACATCGCTATTTAAAAAATTCTACTAGTTTAACCGCTAATGTTGTTCGCATACAGATGGACCGACATGCAGGCAGGCAGATGGACGGACTTTCAAAAAAACATTTTTTCAGGGACTTCCAAGTCGTGTTTTTTCGTTAAAATCTCAAAATTAACTTTCCGCAGCATTACGTAACATTCTCTTATATTACGTATGTACTCAGTGAGTGTAAAGAAAGTATGTATTCAAGAAAGTAAAAATATCATCGTATTGAAGGCATACACCCAAAAAACTAGTTACAAGTTGTTGCTTAGTGTGGGGGATGCTCTTCAGCGAAACATATCATTGAAGAAGAATGATGTTTGAAAAAACTGGATTTTGAATGTCTTAAAATTTTCAAAACCACCTGCGAGTAATAACAAAATCGGGCTAACTGACATCTATCGCGTAGACGCTGTGGTCTTGCCAGACCAGCAAAGCATTACCTAATGAGATATTGCTGTTAGTTTTTCTCCAACCCCATATCGTCGTACTTAGTTCAGAAAATGTGATCTCCTGACACAGTTCCTGGTTATAAGTAGTTTCACGCGAACTTTACAATTATATTAGAACAGAAAAGAAGAACAGTCTTATATTTCCTGAGTGTTGGGTTGAACTGGTGACAATGGCTAGATTAGAAATCCATTCAGTGATAAAAATTGCATCTGGTATGTTTATCAGCACTGACAGGTTGTGTGTGTTGAATAAAATTAAAGAATGGAATCAGAAAGAAAGGTTTTATTTTGTAAGGTTTCCTGTACATTTGGAAAGATGAAGCATTGATTTTTTTTAAATATTCATTTGGCTGTATCGAAGAAATGGATTCGGTTAACATAAAGATCCCGAGATAATGTATGTAGACCACCACTTGATGGTGTAGAGTTGTCGCAGAAATGTAATGGAAAGAGGCAAGTGAAAGCTACCAAGACCAGAGGAAAATTATAATTGTTGTATTATGTTCCTCTAGTGCATAAACAGTTTAATAGAGGTTTGCATAATGCCAACAGCAAGTTAGTTACCAAGGATCTACTTTCCGATTGCTAGGCAGATGTTTCTCATGTTTTGGGGTACGAGTAGCTACATGCGAGCTGATGCATACTTCCTTTTGGTAATGTTATAATGATGCTATTACTTTATGAAAAAAACTGTAATACATTTTCATATTTTTCTGTCTCTATGCAAAAGTCTGTTTTCTTCAATTTCAGCAAAATGTTTATTAGCCTGTGTTTTTCGTGCGTGTCTTCAGTATCACAGTGCCATTGGTCGGCCTAACAGATACAATGCTATATTTCTAATGCATTTGCACTCGTTCAAACTTATTAGTTCAATAAGTACTGCTTCAGTCTTTCATACCTTAACAAACATCTATTTGACTTGAATTATTTCTTTGTTGCATTATTGATACGCTATAACACATCGTAATGTAAAACAAAGAAGTTCAGCCTCTGAATTATATTGAAAGCAATCACAAAGTATTCATTCATTGAATAAACAACCCAAGAGGAAACATAGTTACGATAATAACATAGTTACGCAATAAGGCGAACCACTGGCGCACGTTGTAACAGTTGTAACAGGCATAAAAGTAAAATGTTAATAAACCCATTTGTTCGATATCTTGAGTTAATAAAGACATATATGAGACATTTGGCAACCTCGCACGTGCTACGATTCTACCAAACTTCGTTCATTAACGGAATTACAAAGTGCGAGTGCGCGAATGAAGTGTGAAGGGAAGAAACCATCACCCATTATGCTTCTAATGTATTAAATGTATGTAGACAAATATGGGTTGAATTTCGAAATTAGATGCCTAAATGAAATACGCAGAAGAAAACAGACAGAAATATTTTAGATCAAATTTTGTCGATGGTAGTCATCGAAAGGAAATCAATTGGATTCAACGCGATATTGCGCCAATAAGGAAATAATGTATATTCTCACAGCGTAAAACGGCTGTGTGCTAAGAGCACGATGTAAATATAGGAAGCGACACTTGGCAAGGGCACCTCTGAACTAGTTACGAGAATCCTTCCTATCTAGTCCCACGGGGAGTTCTCATCATGCTACGAATATACTAATAAGTATACATATACGTCTTGACGATTACGTGATGTGGCAAAAACGCCATGAAGTTCATGTAGGTTGCGAAGTAATGATCCCATTATACTTGCACATTGTGTTCACCGGTGCCATGGATACTGTTGCTACATCAGGTGCGGATCTAGCCGATCATTTGAGGGGGGAAGAATCATAGATTTTTGTTAGATAATAAACATATTTACTATATTGTATATTATTTTTGGTGTATAAATGATAATATCAAGCCCTGTATATTATATATATTATATGTATATTATATATATTATATGGATATATATATATATATATATATATATATATATATATATATATAATAGTCTCGCTCCACTTTAGTATAAGGATGAAAAGTATTGGAATCACCTCAACAATGCGATCTCGAATTTTCGGTCGTGAAATCCGTGTTTAAGATTCTTTTAAGGTCTTTTAAGCTCTTCCAATAATGGATAAAATAGGTGCAGGTGTCAAGATTTTATACGCAATTTTATACATAATTCACATTTATTTATTTATTTTACGCGTATTACACGCGTTATTATAAGCATATATTTTTATATGCAGTTTTATAAGGATGTCCGTATGGACGGATAGGTGGATGTTTCACGCATAACTGTCAGATTAGAAACTTTTGAGCTGAAGACGGGTAAATCAGTCAGGAGTAAAATCTAGTTGTGCCGTTCTGGATATCATTAAGATATTTTATCTTTTGGTGGTACTTTACATAAAGCTCGTTTGACATTTTCAAACACTTTTATAAAATGGTTAAACATTTCCGGAAATTTCTTGGAATTTTGTAAATGTTTGAAAGTGGATTTTAAATGGAAGAAAGTGCATTTATACATCTGTATAGTTCTGATTTTCATTAAAATCTCTGACATTTAGAAAATTGCAATAAACTTTACCTTTAAAATTGGGTTTTCGTTCAGACAGACGTTTGACTTTTCTACTCGATCGAAAGTTCGTGGTTTTTGATTTAAATGAAAATGAATGGACCGCAGATGTCTTATTGCGTCTTTTATGTTGATGTGTAAACAAGGTTTAGTAATGAGTAAGTGATGGAGAAGCATTGGAGCATGCGAGCGAAGGTGAAGATTTAAAGAATAAAAAAAGTAAAGGAGATGCTCGCGAAACTGAATTGTAATGAGACGACATATATGAATAAAGCATCATTAAAGAAGATCGAAAGAGAAAAGTATGGACATTTGCAAAGAATTCTATTTCCCACGTGAATAAGTGACCTGTGATACAGGGAAGAGCTAAGATTAAAAAAGAAGTACTTAACTTGCATGCACAAGTGCTTGTGTGTGTGTGTGTGTGTGCATGGAGCGGATGTTAACAAGGAAAAGAAACTTTTTAAGAAAATAAACTATTCTTGCGTAAGCCCGCATAGTTACCTGGTGACAAGAGGGCGTGCCTAGCTAATGGAACATCACGTGTCTCGCGACCTTTAACAAGGTATTACTTCACATTATGTATAACATTAGAGCTTGAATGCAATCTACTCATTTATATCTCATTTGCATGAGAATACGCTTTAATTATCACATTTATCAAATTATTTATGCATCATTGAAATTAATAAATTGGCATCTCCAATTATCTGATAATAGAAGATTAAGTGTGTCGACAAGATAAAAAGACGTGTTTTTATATGAAGAGAAAACTTCTGGTGACAAGTAAGAAACAGCTTCTTTCTTCCCTATAATTGAAATAGCAAATATTGATCATTGCAGTTCGTATTATATCAGTTTATTGAAGTAAGGCCTCAGTTCAACTCATTCTTTCTTATTTTGAAATATAAAGCAAGTAAATAAAATTAGATCTAGTTGAGTATTGAAAAGTGGAAATAACTATTGGCAAAATCTGTGCAGGATTAACTCTATGCAAATGCACACGAATATCGGTCGTCAGTGTTTCTTTTCCACGGGACCCCAGAGAGACGAATTCTTCAGTCATGCGCCTAGCTCGTCTTGGAATGAAGGAAATTTTGACGAAAATCACCGCCTAGCAGTGCCCGCGCATTGAAAGTAGATCGCTTCGGAAATCTCGCAGATTATAATCACGTTCCTCAAGTTCATTCTTATGGACCTTGGTACATTCATCCAAAATAATGAATTGACATTTCTTCAATGCAATTCCAATACTTTTCCAGTGTCGCAAAGAGGAGCTAGATGGGAGCTTGAGAGACGAAATCGCCGTCTGCCCTCCATCCAAAAGCGTTGCTTTAATCCCCGATAATGCTGCAGACTGAGAATCTCACTCTTCTTTCCAAATTCTGCGTGCATCAAAATGAGTAAAAATGGTTTTCCTATGCCTCCTGGTGCATCAAGAAAAAGAAGTATATAATTTACTGAGTCGTACGTGAGTCGTTGATCGTTTGTTACGAGCCATGTATGAGTCTCAACATACATCTGCAGCGTATAGACGTCGAATTGTTTTTTTTTTTCTTCTCGCAATCGACATCGTTTCTGTCATGTTTCGGTGAATTGATAAATAAATTAGTAGTCTCGGGAGCATCAACGGCTAAGGTCATTAGTCCCGTAAGAGTAGTGCATTTTCCTCGGGAGCTGTGCGGTATTCTCCCGCCGGTTGGCGAGACCCGGCATCAACCTACATGCCGGCACGCTTTTTTCTGTCCAGGTATCTCCAACTAGCAAGGAATGGCCCAGCCGGGACAAGTTCTAGGCTCCCGACCGGCCTCCAGTCATGTGTGGTAGTGCAGTGCATGACAGTGGGGGGGATGTATGTGTGTCTAAGGGGTGATGATAGGACAAATGAAATGAAGATAAGATTGCGCGCGGTCCGTGGCCTTTTTGGTAGGGCACTGCTCCGGCATTTGCTTGATATTGATCGGAGGAACCACGGAAAACTACAGATCAGAGCAGCCTGCCGCCAGATTTCTCCTCCAGACAGTGCCTGAACTTGACCTACCTAGCTAGTGTGAATATCCTGCCACCGTCGAACTAGGACTGGAACCTAGGATCGCTCGGTCAGAGGCACTGCAGTGACATCCACACATGAGAGTTGATGCCCTGAGCTACCTCTCTCAGAAAGTACCAGTGAAAATAGCGCCAGCTGATTGTTTGGTCGTTATTCTACAAATCATCAGTGCATTGAAAATACCTTCCGGGTACTATATCCAGGCGTTTCTTTCTAAAACTTCAAAGCGTGACAATACAAGCACAACTTAGCCATTGGACCAATGATAACATTGCGATAGATTCTGCAAACGCAGTCTTTATCGCCGCTTTCTTGAGATCAATTCTAGTTCTTGATCGAGTCTGCCGTAAGCGTTCAGCTTCAAATCGTGTCTCACTCGACGAGTTTTGCAGGAGCACTTTAAGTTGACGCTCTTGCTCAAAGATCTGCAAATCGTGCATCGTACTTTACATATGTTTTGGTAGCTCTTGAAGAGGAGGCTCTGATCCGGTCAGTTTTCCGGTGTGCCTCCTGCACTTCAGATGTTTCAGCAACTCTAGCGACTGACAGTTGTCGTGCATGTCTGGTTGATTTTTCCATATCTGATTTTTTGAGCAGCATTTCGAATAATTTTCAGTATTTAATGCTTATTATCAGATTAGATGTCCAAAGATAGTTTGGTCGTGTGGCACACAAATGTCATTTGTCTATAAACAAATAATGGTTATTCACATCGACATTCAGCACCGGATGGTAATGATATTTAATTTTAACTCGCTCACCAATACTAATTGCAGTCACAATCACTATTTGTTATTATTAAGGACAGTAAAAATCATGAATTATTCTGTTCTGCTGTCGATATGATTTTTGTTGTAATTCAAACGAAAACATTGTTGATTCAATGCTTTGTACACAGGTGCAAGGTATTTGATTTTGTGGTTTCAAAATTTTATTCTGTCGCTCTGTGTCGTAACGAGTAGCAAAATGGATAGCGCGAAATCAATGACTATTGTTTTATCAATGATCGAACTATTTATTATCTTGTGTTATCAATGACTAACTAATGAATCTGTAATCGAAAATATTCTCCTTGATCAAATATATACAAAGAGTCCCTTCCAAAAAATTCGCTGGATCCGCTCATGCCTGTATCCTGAACGTTCTCAATGGCGGCCTTACTCACTAATTTCAGAGGAGTCATTGATATTTTACAAGCGGAAAGGAATGAATTTGACTATGCAGAAACACGGTTGAATTCAATTTGTTGGTAAAAATACTTGCATTATATCTACATTAATTTAAACTCCACAATTATATTTTTTCTCTTGCTAGATATAGACATCACGAAATTACCTAATTGCCGTATTATTGTAGACGACATATCTCAATGCTTCTTATTTACTACAGACATCTTATTACCAAATGACTTTTGAGAAATCCTTTAAATAACCCATCCCTTGATGTATACTTCGATTTAAAGACAGGGTCTACTGGCGTAAATCAGCTGTTATGGTGTCATCCAATCGGAAGTTTAAAAGCCACGACATTTACGTCATTATGGAGACGTTCAAGCCCCCGATTGAATGACACCGTAACAGCTAATGAACTGTCTAAGGACACTATAAATAAATCGAAGTATAATAAGATGTTAAGGCACGAATATCGTAAAACGTTCCAGTATTTTGTAAAAATCCAATGTACTATAAATCTCGATAAGTTAACAATTTATTCTGAAAAAGTGACAGATTGATATGGATAGAAGTTAATTGGGGCTATAGATTATTTAAACATCTTTGTTAATCTTACGAACCAACTCTCCAATGAATTATAGAACACTTGTGTTCCAATAACTCTTATTGTGACACTGACTCAGATTCGTAGTTTGAATTTAGACAATGAATGTTGTCGGTCTTTTATATGTTAATAGGAGAAAGATAAAATTTAGAATAGCTCTACAACCGTTCTTAATCATTCATGTGGAAGGAAAACAGACAACAAATGTAAAATGGTTAATAGCGTAACAGAAGAAAATGGTTTACTTGATAGTATCAACACTTTATTTATAAGGCAAAGTTGAGTGAAAATGACATGAATGTTAATACTTATTGCAGACAATTTAATATCAATATGTATACATGAATCTTGTGACAATAATTTATTTAAATCGTTGAAAGCAATAATCCGAGAAACGGACCCGCGATCGGATCCTGGTTAACGTCCAGTTACTCTGAGCACTGAGATACCCATACAACAATGCCTCGAACAATTTCGTAGTCCTTATGTATTGCTCAGTATATCATAATCGATCACAATAATTCACTACATTACCACCTTGTTGGATAAAATTATTTATTTCTGACATAAATATCCTATTCAATAAAGTGGCATTGTTGTGACAATCAGTAAAGCTTGTAGACCAATTGAAAAATTGTAAAATTGTTCCTGTTTGTCAGAGTATGTTTCTTAATAAAAAAACTTATCCAATTTTATTTATGACATTCCTTTATTGCTCTTATTTGCACTCAGAACACAACGTTAGTAATGTCATACGTACCCAAAATACAAAATAAGTTTAAGAAAAAATGTCTTAGATCAAACATTAAACTTCGAATTTACAATAAATTAATTAATAAACAAAATCTAATAAAAAATGTCAAAGACCAGGTACCGTTTCTTGAACGTGAGAATGTGGTATACAGTTTACCTTGCTTTGATTACAATCTAATATATGTAGGACAAACCAAGCGCCTAATTAAACAACGAATGAAAGAACATTCGAGAAATATTAAAGAATCTTCTCCTCGACTCAATTATTTATCGAGACACAGAATGAACTTATCACATGAATTTGATTTTGAGAAAACAATTATTTTGGACACCAAGGTCAGGAGATTCCCTAGACTTACTTCTGAAACCCTTCAAATTAAATTAAATCACACCCTTACTACCAACGTAGAAATGAATATTTTTACTAACGTATATGATAATGTGTTGTACAAAATTAAGAAACACCAAGAGTAACCTTAATGTTAATTTGTTAAGTTGCCACACTGCATATTCATGCGCCGTACCTACGTTAGGTTAGTCATCCTAGAGACAGTTTATATTCTTGTGTCCACTTGAGAGGTTGCTGTTGAGTTGACTATGGGTCCTCGAGTGTTTGACGGTTAAAAATGGGATAACAGTTCCCTTTATTAAGGTGAGTGTCTCATTGAGATATATTGTTTATCTTGTTTGTGTTTTGTCTTTTATTATAACAATCTAATTTTATCATTTTAATATTTTATTATTGCAATAAGTTTTGAAGAACTATTTACTTTTAGGAAGTCTACTTACTTGATATTAAGATTCATTTCTTTTATTTAATTGACATGAAACATTTTAACTCAGTGTATTAACTTTAATTAAGTGATTATGTGACATTATTTGACATAGTGAATAATATTGATTTCTGTATCCCGTAATTTAGGAGCCTGATGATGTAACTAAAACAGGTTACGAAATGTTGTGACAATCAATTACAAAAATTGATTTTCTTTTGTGTATAGTTTTTCAACTACATCTCATATTACTTGACGTATCTATTATTTTATCTTTCATTCGATGCTGGTCTTGTAGATGTAGGAATTGACAATATTTTCTATTTCGCTGGCCGTTTCTTATAAATAATTTATTTATCACATATCTACCATATATATCATGCCTTCAACATCATATTGAACGCATTACATGACTCCACGTGATCGGGCCTTTAGGCAATTACAAGGCCTACACTACAAAAGCAACATTAGGCATTTACCCCAGAAGGCAATCCCAGCTATCGACAAGATACCATACGGTTCACAGCCGAGGAGAAAAACAGATGGAGGAAAATCAGAAGATGAATCGATTGTGGTGTCGATAACGAATCTGCAAAAATAATATTGAAAACTCAATTCCATCTTGAAATATTTCAAACCAATCATTTTGACTTAATCTATGAAATAACAATATTTATATTTTTATTATTCTAGCGATACCGATGTTCGTCAACCGCATTCGGCTGTGGGAGAATGTTTTGCCGTGAGTTATTATATTTCCCCCATATCTCCTTAAGTGTAATTCTTTTCAAATGAAAATATTAATATTTATTTACGATTAAACAAATTTTCTACACATTCCAAATTACATTCTACACATTTTGAATTGATATATGTCTGTGCTTCTTTAAAATAAGTTAAGAGATTTTGAATTTAATATTAATCAAATAATCAATGCAAAATGTGCGCAGTAAAACTGCGCATCTCCTATTTTTTCTCAAGGACCACGAATGGACTTGAGAAATCCGGTTCGCGACCGCTGGGCCTCAGCAAGGCTAGGCAAATTTAACTCCGAGAAACGAACAGCAGTGCCACAGGGTCTGGCCGTGCAGGTCTAGTGCGGAAGGACTCGCAGAGGTGGGGGCCAACGCGGCTTCCGGCGCGACTGTCAAGGGCTTCCGCTTGCGTAACGCGCGCGGAGGGGCGACCTCGGCCCCGAGCGCCTCCCGGCGCCTCCGAAATCGCTCTCGTCCAGAGGCGTATCTGGGGTACGGCAGACATGGCACGTGCCATGGGCGCCACTCACAAGGGGCGCTATTTAGAGTATACTGGCTAAAATAAATAACAAGAACATTAATTTGAAGTATCCTGACAGGGGCGCAAATTCTATGCCTGCCATGGGCGCTTGAATACCTAGATACGCCTCTGCTCTCGCCCTCCCAATCAGCCCACACTTCCACCTGTGCTGCGATCTTTCTAACTTGGCCCCTCGAGGCCCGTCTTCATGGCTCAATGAATCAAATAGCCCACTACAACCTAGCCACACTCGATGAATTTCCTACCCGAATCCGCAAAAGACATCCACTACTCACCTTCCTCAATATACTACTTTCAGATGTAAGCGAAGCGTAGGTGCTCAATTAGTATCCTTAGCCAACTATGTAGTTAGATTAGAATTAGTTTTAGGTTAGGTTAACTGTACGTTAGAACAATTATATGTGAAAAAGTAGTAAATACTGAACCATGTACTATTCATTGAAATAATAATAATAACAATAATAATAAAAAGGCCCGTCTTCACGATGGAAGATGTCACGATATTTCGCGACGTTCTCAGACGTTCCGCTAGATAACGCATGACCGCGACCGTATCAAGCAGTGCTTGATATCATTAGACTTCTAGCGGTATAACGGAGAAAGACGCGAAATGCCGTGTGATGTTCCATCGTGGTCATAGGGGCTTGAGAGGCAGAATTAGAAAAATCGTAATACAATCAACTACCCAACCACTCACCCTCCCTCCTCAACCCGTTCCGTCTTGCCAACCCCCCTGCTCCGCCCCGTCCCCTCACGACACGACACGACACGTCCCGTCCCGTCCCGTCCCGTCCCGTCCCCTTCCCTTCCCGTCCCGTCCCGTCGCGTCCCGTCCCGTCACGTCGCGTCCCGTCGCGTCCCGTCCCGTCACGTCGCGTCCCGTCCCGTCGCGTCTCGTACCCGTCGCGTCCCGTCCCGTCACGTCACGTCGCGTCCCGTCCCGTCCCGTCCCGTCGCGTCTCGTACCCGTCGCGTCCCGTCCCGTCCCGTCCCGTCACGTCGCGTCCCGTCCCGTCCCGTCACGTCGCGTCCCGTCCCGTCGCGTCTCGTACCCGTCGCGTCCCGTCCCGTCCCGTCCCGTCGTGTCCCGTCACGTCACGTCGCGTCTCGTCCCGCCCCGTCGCGTCCCGTCGCGTCCCGTTCCGTCCCGTCCCGCCCCGCCCAGTGCCGCCATGACTCGTCCCACTTAACCCCATCCCCCCGCATCGCCATGCATCGCCACGCCTCGCCACTCCACGCCACACTCCCTCCCGTCTCATCCTCTCCCATCTATCCATCCCGTCCCGTGTCCGCCGCGCCTCGCACTCCGCCCCCCCCCCGCCCCGGCGACCCGCCCCGTTCCGCCCCGTCCCATTCCTTCACATTACATCAAATTCCATCCCATCCCATCTCGTCCTGTCTCGTCCCGTTTCTTTATTTTCTTTCAAATATTTATTCTTTCTGTTCAAGATTAATGTTTTATACGGAGTTTTATATAAGTTTTTACAATTTTTTAAAAAGAAAACGGGCTGATATTTATTTCTTACATGATCCTTTGTTGGATAGAATAGACTGCGCAGACATTCTTTTTTGCATACCGTTTAGAGTGCCAAAGCGAATCTTTAGGAGAACGACTTCCTTTTTAGTTGACACTTCGGCAAGTAACTATTGCTATAGTTAGTATTATAATATTAAGTAATCGTTACCAAAGAATGCTGTTGTAGCTCCATTAGTTCTACACTTACTATAGTATATGGACGAAAAGAATCACCTTAACAGCACGATCTCCCATTTTTAGTTGTAAAGTTTTTGTGTAAGTTTATTTTGAGCAGTAACTTCGCACAACCGCTAGAATAAACGTCTAGTAGTACAGTTCGAAAAATGGTTAAAGTTGGTGGGAAGAAGATACACTGAATTTTGTATTGGAAAATCTGGATAGATGGACGGATATGTCTCGCATAACTCTGTCAGATTAGAAACTTGTGAGCTGAAACATGGTAAAATTAGGAGTAAAATCTAGTTGTTCCGATTATTAAGACATTTAATTTTGGAGGGTACATTTCATAAAGCCTTGTGACATTTTCAAAATTCTCTGGAAAATGGCTGCACTTTTTGTCTTTACTTTTTTCTCGAATAGGAGAATGTGTATTTGTAAATTTCGAATAGTTTTCATTTTCATTAAAACATCGGACAATTTGAAAACTGCAAAAGTTTTTTATAATTAAAATAGTTTAGAAAGAAATTTTAGGTTTCTACTCAACCAAATTTGGTTATCTCTTCATTAAATGAACGGCCGTGGAACCCAGATGGGTTGTCGATTGTTAATATTAACCGGTTTTGTAGATAAATACTCAATTTTAATAAAATTCTAAAATTAAATTAAAGAACGCTTATTTGTCTTTTTTTTAATTCCGAAGATTCGTTCTGTTAAGACCTTCTCTAATATTTCGGTCTAGAGCGAGCAAGCATGTGTAAGTATCAGTTTGTAGTTAGCGAAGCACAAATAGAGAATTAAGGTCGAAGAAGAGTGTTTTATTACGAATAGTCGTTAAGACGGAGGAAGCACAGAGAAGAAGTAAGGTTTCGGTATGCCGCTCATATCCACGAGTTACTATTACCCACTAAATATCCTGATTATCACGTAATTATTGTGAAATGACGGTGGTTTCTTTTAGGGAGCAGAAGGTGGAGGGGTGTAATATCTTAGTGCGGAATAAAAATATTTCCCAAAGGAAATCCTTATTACGTCGTATTTAAATGTATCCTTTTTTGGGAAACAGAAATATATTTATTACTTTTTATTTACGTGTTCTTGCTTGGGCAGAGGCGTTCGTTTTTGAGAGGAAATGCGCATAGAGCCCGTGGTTTGCGGTGGTTTCTCCCACTTTTATGAACGTTGATATTTGATATTTGATATTTTGATATTTATTTGTCAAAAAAACAGTAAAAACTGTATATGACGTGTGGGGAAAGAAATTTATCTGCGCACATTTTCTTGAGGGCCAGAATTTTATATTAAAAAAAAACGAAAAAATGAATTTAGAAAATAATTATTTTAGAAAAATAAAGATATTTGAAAAATGTTTTTTCCCGAGTTATAGAAAATCAATTTCAACGGTAAATGAACTACAAGCAAAAGGAGGGCTCAACAAAACGTGCGCACAGTGAAGCTACATTTACGTCCAGAAGCAAAACAAGGGGCCATCTCAGCATTTGCTCAATGGATCAGGGAAACTGGACAAAAACCTGATCGAGATGGGGGTCATTGACCCGGAAGTACATTACGGCAAGATTGCTTTTGGTGCGAGCTCTTGAAATATGTCGTCTTCCGTGTAGAAGATTAGCACATTCCTTAAACTAATGAAATTGTTAATGTGGTTAGATTTTCGTATGTATGGTAGTACAGTCCTTTCGTTTATAGGATATTTCATAGTGTGGTATAATAGTTCATTGTACTACATTGATCTTTGTACTACATTGAGTTTCATCCTCTGATTCTTGTAGTAAAATGTATGTTTAAATGACTCTTTGAAATGAATTTTTACCTAGTAGTTCTACATTCACTGATGGATCGTGGATAAAATAGGGGACATTTTTAACTGTTCTGAATTAGAGAGGTCTTTAGGAATGGCATATTCTTTATTAGAGTCAGGTCAAAGAAAATCTGTTCTTTGTTGGAATGTCATTGGTTAGCAATTAATAGGAAATAGGAAGGCGATGTTTGTGGGATTGGATTCGTGTGGGGAGCATGTCTTCGAGCTGTTATCGGCATCTTTAGCAAGTGTAATGCATGCTTCTTATCTGTATTTTTCACTGGAATTTCCCATTTGCAGAAAACTCTGCTAAATGAGATCTGGGTACACTGGATTACTAATCAAATGAGTTGCAGGCATTGTAGATGATGTGGTATATATGCACAGTAGTTATTAAGCCACTCCAAGTTTGAAGAGACTGCTTCTGTGGACGAAGGGTACTCGACCTCTGTTGTCGTTTCCATGATCGGGCGTCGAACTCAGTGCTCTAGAGCTGTACTGTTCACCCGCTTCTACTAAGTGCATTTTGCACTATGTGCATCCCAAGCGGGCACATTGCCGCATGTGTCGGCTATTCTCCTTGGAAAAATGTTTTTTTCACAGCAGTGATGAATATAACTTTCTTTTTGTTTTTTATGTTTTGTAAGATCGCATCAACTACTAGGTCATTAGCGACAACTATTGATTGGATTTAACATTATGGTGTGAGGATGAAACGATACGGTGATGATAGGAGGTGAAATGAACACATACAACCATGCCCGAGGCGGGACCTGTCGGTCCGAGATCACAACGGCACTACTGGCTTAGCGATCTCGGCCACGGGGCCGACAAATAGAACTTTGTTGTTTTGTTTCCAAATTATTGGGTTTACGTTGGAACTGTTTTGTTGTGTTTGCATGTTCTTGTTTAGTTTTTGACATTGTAGAAGAGCAGGAAAGGAAGGTCTAGCATAGCAGTAAAGAAGTCATTTCATTCAGTGACGATGTCATTTCATTAAGTAGCGTCCTCCGGATTCAACCAAGGAGATAAATGGATAATATTTTTATTATTATTTATTTCTATATACTGGCAATTTTATTTCGCAGGAGGTGTCGCATTTCGTATAACAGATCAAAACAAAAAGTTTCATTACATATATAAAGCAAAAAACAAAAAATAGGTTTATATACATGATGTTTATGCATTCTTTGAAATTAAAGGGAAATATAGAACACCCACGGTTTTCGCATTGTTTACTGAAGCAAATTGAGAGACTGTTTGATGTTATTAGGGGTAATTGGGAAAAATTTGCAGTGGAAATATTAGCAAAGGTTGAAATTTCATTTGAAAGTTTTTACACGATAATTCACAAACCTGTGAAACTGCATTACATTTCCCTTAAGTTGGACAGTTACTTCGTACGAGGCCCAGCTCTGTTATGGAATCGTGTAAAACAGTTTTGCGATTGTTGTAATGGGAAAAAGGATACAAAAGAACTTGGTTTATCCAGTTCAATTGATAGAGGGTCGTGAAGATTTGTTATATTATATTTAGACCATGTATTTCGAATAGACCATTATTTATTGTAAGAAATAAATAATTCGGGTAATTGTGCATTTATTGTAATAGCAAGAGTTTCGAGAATATTATTTTCTTCATCATTTGGCTGGAATAAAAATACTGAAAATAATTCATTCATGAAAAAGAATTCACGAAAATTTGTTATTTTCAATGAGAAATCAATTAATGATTACTCATTATAAATCATTTGAAGCTTACCTTAAATATTCATTATTAAAAATTTATATTCGAAGGAAGTATAATGAAATTATTATTTTAAAGTGAAGTTCCAAGGCCTGGAACCATGGTATCATAAACAACCATGTTCCGTTTTATTATGTATAGAATAAATAAGAAACCTATAGGACTGTATAAAGGTTAAAATATACTACAATAAATGCGCAATTATCCAAATTATTTATTTCTTATTATAAGTAATGATCTGTTCCAAGTGCACGGGCCAAATATAATATAATTTAATGAATACAATATGAACAGATAGATAACCATTAAATAAAAGATTTTGTATATTGTATAAATGCAAATGACAAATCACAATACAAATGAACAATTTACCGCAATGAGAGAGACAACTAAAACCGAATGGCAATGACGAACCCCAAGCACAATGTTTTTTGAGCCAATCCAATGGTAATCGAATTCGCATTCTAGAATATCCCAATAATCCTAAAAACGGTGAAATCGCCCAATTCACACGCCAACTCGTTAATACTACAGCATGGAAGTATAAACTTCTACTACATGAATTCTTAAATAATGTTTTGTTTTTATGATGACGATCTCGGTTAACCTCCACTCGAATAATTGCGAGTAAACTATTTCTTCAAAGGTGCTTTTACGAGGCCCAGGGATCTGAGACCTCGTCGCTGCAAATGGCAAGTCGTAAAACAATAGGTCCATTAAAAAATCTCGTGAGTCAATTACCAGAAGGCCTTGGGAGCTTCTGCGTCATTTCGCATAAAAAGCTTTGCTGCGAGAACTTAGTGCAGTCTCGTTTTGAGTCCCGGAAGAATGGGAACTAATCCCGCAATGTGGCGTCAGAACCTGTTTCAGCCAATGCAGCCAACTTAGGGAATTATGAATGCGACTACTTGTTGTGTTCGTGTTCTTTACATAAAATCCTCGTCCATTCGATATCACAATACATCCAAACTAGATAAACCATATATAAATACAGCACCATATACAAATATACTGAAAATTGCATTAAATCAAATTTTGGTTAAAGATAATACTTTGGAATAATATTTTTAATAGCAATCATAGCTATTTTGATTATTTTCCCTTTCAAAAGAATTCATACCTAATTTAGGAAATATAGGAGCAAAATTTGAGAGCACCTTAGTGTTTCAAAAACGTTTGTCACAAACATACACATAGACACACATTCACATAGATACAAAACACACACACACACACACACACACACACACACACACACACACACACATATATATATATATATGTCTAAGGACATTTATATGTATCTATGTATTAAATGGACCTAGTGTACTTTCATTTTTACATAATTTACAAATATGTTTACACAGAAAACACTATGAATGCATGTGAATGAAAAATAAAACTAGGAGGGGAAAGAGAGAAGAATATTTTGAATGAACGCCCTGAATCATGCTCACTCAGTAAGGCACAAAGACAGACTAATGCACGAGCCCATGTGATACTTTGTATTGTGCGCTCGATTCCGAGAAATCAGTGGCCGAGTCATGCAGGAAGACAGACATGTTCGGTACGAAATATTTTCAACTGCATGAAAATTGAGCGGATGTGCGGGAAGTCTGGCGAAATGTCATCGGAGAAGATCGTCGAAAACCGAATGGTACGAAAACCAGGGCATACGAAAACTGAGGTTTGTCTTTACTGCAATGCAGAATAGTCGAGGAATTCGTGTAATTGCGGAAATCGAGCTACGGTACGAGTATTGTACATCTGGAAGGCTCAGCGAGAGTCCTGGTGTTGGGACGGTCAACATTTACGCGTTATTCTGTCGTATGGCTAGAAAATAAAACCTATAACAGTGAATGGGAAGAGTATTGCTCAGAGACAATCGTGGGGAGGTCGACTTGAAAAACTCAAAACTGTGGGGCGTGGCTATCGCTGATCAATTCCTTTGGACCAGATTATACAGCTCAGGGCATCACTTTACGTCCCTGCAGTGGTTCAGACGGAAAGGGTCTTGGGGTCGAGTCCGGATGGCAAGATTTTCGACACAAGCTACATAGCTATGTGGAGGAGTATTCTAGCGGCCGTCTGCTCTAATCGGTAGTTTTCCGTGGTTTCTCCGATCAACACCAAGCGACAACGGACCGCGCGCGATCTTTCCTTCCTTTGCCTTGTTGTATCTTAACCCTTTACTTACACACGCTCACTTACAGGCACTACTCTACCATACATGTCGAGATACCAGTCGGGCACTTAGAGCTTGTCCCAGTTAGAACGGTGCTCGGCTAGTGGGAGATACCTCGTTGGGGATAACCCACAAGCCGACGTGTAAGTCAATCCTGGATCTCGCCATCCAGCGGGGAAGTTCACCGCAATCTCCCGCGAGAACGTGCACTGTATCTACGGAATTAATAATATTAGCAATTCACGCACCCGGAAACATCAATCAACCCATTATTTCGGGAAATAATCCATTATGTCATTTTCACGCCACATTCGTGGAGTGTCCTTAGGATTCGCTTGCGGGCAACGGCAACCTTGCACGCGAGGCGTCCCCGCGCCAGGCCATGGAGCGTGGCCGCAGGCGTTGCAGCCGGGGCCAGCGGCGGCGAGGCGGCCTCTGCAGTCAAGGCCGCCGCCGCCGCCGCCGCCGCCGCCGCATCTAGGGATGGCAAAATAATCGATGTTTTATCGATATTTTAGACTAAAGACATCGATATATTAACGTTGATGTTTTGTGTTCGACGTTTTCTTCACATCGATACATATTTTTAAAACATCGACGTTTTCAAAAAATATATTCTTATAATATAAATAAAACTTCCTGTAACTATTTGTCGTGAATTGCTTAAAACCAACAGCCACAGGGATCTGTTACTATTGGTGATGCACATACGGCACGAAATTTCTATTCGCAATATAAAGAGTATTAAAGAATTATTTAAGAAATATGAAAATGTTGTTGTCCAAAATAATCTTCCAACTCTTTATTTTCTCATTTTTGTAATAATTAAATGTATGCTATCTTATTACATGATTTTGTACGTGATAGATCCCTGATCGGTCATTTGTATTGCTAAACTACATTTTGAACCTTTAATATGCAGAAAATTAATTAAAAATTACGATAACAATTATTTAACGCAGAATATACTTAATATTTACATATAATGTTTTACATTCGATCCAGGTCGTTTACATCGGTGATTTATGAATGAAAGTTAATAAATGGAAAAACACAAAAGAAGACCTTTTTTTATTTTCTTCTTTAAATTAAATCAAAATTATTTTGAACATATTACTTATACGTGACCAAACAATAAAATATAACTCATTTAAGCACTATAATTAAAATGGGAAAAGGATGGGAAAAAACACCTGTTTTATCGTAATTAAAACATCGATATTGTAAACCTATGTTTTTGTCGATGTTTTCATCGACATCGAAAACATTTTGGTGATGTATCTAAATATCGATGTAGTGATGTTTGGGTAGAAATTAGGGGGATTTTGCTCGCCATAGCGGACAGCACTATCGATCTTCTGTCCATGTGCAGTTCAAGTTTCGCGTCACTTTTGTGCATCTGCGCATACGCAGAAGATCGATAAGTGCTGTCCGCTATGGCGTGCAAAAACTCTCTATTGCTATCACTACCCGCATCGCAGCGGAACTGAAGAGAGCGCGGCACTCCTGGATACACGCACGTGCGTTCGCCGTGCGTTCGCCGTGCGTTCGCCGTGCGTTCGCCGTGCGTTCGCCGTGCGTTCGCCGTGCGTTCGCCGTGCGTTAGCCGTGCGTTAGCCGTGCGTTAGCCGTGCGTTAGCCGTGCGTTAGCCGTGCGTTAGCCGTGCGTTCGCCGTGCGTTAGCCGTGCGTTCGCCGTGCGTTCGCCGTGCGTTCGCCGTGCGTTCGCCGTGCGTTCGCCGTGCGTTCGCCGTGCGTTAGCCGTGCGTTAGCCGTGCGTTAGCCGTGCGTTAGCCGTGCGTTAGCCGTGCGTTAGCCGTGCGTTCGCCGTGCGTTAGCCGTGCGTTAGCCGTGCGTTAGCCGTGCGTCCCGGTCGTTCGTCACGTGACGCACTCGTCACAGGCAACGAGATCTCCGGAATGTTTCCCACATTTGGGTCGATATCAAGCTATTCAAAAAGCACCTTCGCTTTTCCGAGGGGGAGAAGTTCTCACGAGAGTGACAAAAGCGAACAAAGGTGTGAGTGAGGGGGTTGATAAAAGGTTAAATTTATCACGTATTTACGCTGCTGCGTTCTTAGAGACCTTGGACGCTACTTCAAGCCCTTGGGCCACCGAGGCCGGCCTTGCAATTATTAGTGATAATAATAAAAAAATTAATTAGTATACTAATTGGACCCGCGCCAACATTTCGCAAATTGCAAAACATTGTATAGTGAAAAAGGCTTCATACTGTGAAACTAACATCGATTATGCAATCTGTAAGCTGTGAATTGTAGCATTACAGGCTCCGTTGTACTACGATTTGGTAATCATTCTAATATTTATGAACGTTTATTAACGAACAGAAGGACTTAAACACATGGCATTACATTGTACAGAATATCAAATAGACAATTTACTTTTACGTAGAATTAAATATCCTGCACGTCTCTCATTTGGGAATTCCCCATCGTCTCATTTCTCGTAGTATCATTTCGTAAATTACTACCTAAGAGAGTCGGGACATGCCTGATGATTTTTAGTAACCTATAAAATTAATTTATATATACCCCTTTATCACGACACCCAGGTGATTTGCTTTTTGTGCTGATACAAAATAATATTTTAACCAGTGTAATTCTACTCGTAATCGCTTCGTTAATTAAAAAAGATTGAATTAGATCGTATACATATTCATACTTTCTTTCATGTACCTTTCCACCGAAGCAGGGAGACATTTACATCACTAATTTCCAGTGTGGGAAAAACGACAAGAAAACTATGCAGCTTCCGGTCATGTAAGAAGTGTCTATTGTACTAGTGTCTATTGTCTACGTTCGATTCCCAGGTACTCGGGGAAAATAAAAACGATTTTGCCTGAAAAATGCAAAATTTAATTCTACCATTCTCCTTATTCTCATATTACGTGTACGGACTGAATTCTCATACTCGGTTGTACACAACTTACGACGCAGCTGTCACGCAACAGCAAGTCTACAAGCAACTAGCGGCCAGACATTAAATTTCTGCTACCGACCAGAGCATCCGGCCGCTAGAATTCTCCTCCAGACAGAGGCTGAATCTATGTATCTATCTATCTATCTATACATACAATATATATATATATATATATATATATATATATATATATATATATATGGTGAGTCACGTAACTGTAGCACCTCCTATAACTTTTGAACGGTTGAAGTTATTGCAATGCAGTTTTCACAGATGTGCATGAGGGAATGGGGCTAATTGATACGTGAATTTACTTCTGTGTAATCACTCGTATTTTATGAGATATTTGAGGTAACTTTGTTTTTTCAAATAGAACTATACATATTTTTTCAGTCTATCATGACGAGTGTAAAAAGACAAATCCAATGATATACATATTGTCATATGTTAGATAAGCATTTTTTTGAGTATTTTTGATTTTTGCGACTAGGGTTTAACGGATATTTTGAATGTAACAGTCCGCCATACAAGGTCACACAGCGCTCCACCGGCAACGCGCGCTTGCAGAAGGGAAGGAAATTTAGTACTTGAAGATACGAAATTATTCCAAATATTTACAAAACTGTTGCAATTTTTCCTGAACTCTGCTTTCAGTCCTCCATTTTCATAAGTAGTATGTATTGAAATAAATTTGTTTCCATCCCTAAGTTATTATTATATGCTTATTAATATTTAAAGTGTTTCAGAATATGCAATATTCTTTGTACAGTCTTAATATTTATTTTGATAGTGTTTTGCTTCAAGATCCCATTAATATCCTGTGATATAAAACCTCATGAAAAGGAGTTGAAGTAATAAACAATTTTATTACAATACATAGTTATGACAAATATTTATTTTTAATCCTTCAATTCCTTCAACCAAAGAAAGACAAAAAAATTAATATGTGGAAGGATGGAAGGCAGAGTTCCGGGAAAAACATGCAACAGTTTTTTGAATATTTGGCATATGTTTCGTATCTTCAAATACTAAGATCCCTTCCTTTCCCGTCCCCACGAGCGCGTTTGCCAGAGGAATGCAATGTGACCTTGTGGGACGGACTGTTACTAGTACATTCAAAATATCCCTTAAACCCTAGTCGCAAAAATCAAAGTTACTCAAAAAAAATGCTTATCTAACATATGACAATATGTACATCATTGGATTTGTTTTTTCACACTCGTCATGGTAGACTGAAAAAATATGTATAGTTCCATTTGAAAAAACAAAGTTACCTCTAATATCTCGTAAAATACAAGTGATAAAACAGAAATGAATTCATGTATCAATTAGCCCCATTCCCTCATGCACTTCTGTGAAAAGTGTATTGCAATAACTTCAACCGTTCAAAAGTTACAGCAAGTGCTAAAGTTACGTGACTCACTCTGTATATATAACATGATGTTGGTATGTATATAAGAGCAAGACTCCAACACTGTTGGACCGATTTGCATGAACGTTGGCACTTCTACTTGGTGTTTTTTCACCGAGGTTTATGTGTTGTTAATTCTTTGTAACCCCACTTCATGGCGCTACATATTCACTACATATCCATTACATATTCGCATGAAATGCCACCTGCAACACACTCGGCAGCATTTTGAATCTATATCGTTAAAAATCTCTTAAACGAGGCGTTTTAGGGCCTTAAAAACTTAAATTTTGAAGCCATAGGCCTCAAAGAAACGTTTATCTTATTGTAATATACAGGATGAGCTCTTGTTGAACATTCTATTACATTTTTGCTGGTACGGCGCTTTCCGATATTACCCCACCTGTTCAGAGACGTACAAAATTTGCAAGTAAATGTGAATGAGGACAGAGAGCGACAGAGACAGAAAGACACAGAGACAGACAGGGACAGAGTGAGGGAGGGAGGGAGAGAGATAGTGAGAAACAGAGATGGGGGTAGGAAAGAGGGAGATGAAGAGCAGAACGTCTAGATCTATCTAGCTAGAGTCGAAAATCCTGCCACCCCCGTTGGGACTCGAATCCTACGACCCCCAGTCAGAGGCACCGCAGTGGCATTAGTCAATGCCCTGAGTCACCTCAACCGGTTTTACGACAACGCTAATGGAATAATTCCCTTTTGTAGGATAATTTCAACGACAGAATTATATTCTGAGATACATTTTTAAGAAAGTAACGATATGTTCTAGAATAGTAGCTTCCAAACGTTCAAATGTTCTTTAATAAGACGCCTGATTATACACTGAAAGAATGAACTACTCTCCAGAACAACTCTTCAGTTAAGCGTTCGGATTAGGTTCACCAACTCTGTATTCTGGGAATGGTAGTGACCGTAGCCTAAGAACATCTGTCAAGAAGTGTTGCGACCACATTTTTTTTGTATTTTTTACAATTTAATTTTAATTCTTAATAAATTAGTTTCATGTACTAAACGCTCGATAATGAAAGAACCAGCGAACTGTATATTTAAATTATTGTTTCTTTTTATTTATAACTTGCATAGTATATATATTCAACATACAAAAATATTTTTACAACAGTTTAAAACCGTCAGCGATGTCACATTGAGCTAGTAAATGAGTATTTTATGGCTTGTTCTTGTACTTAAAAAAATCATTTTGTGTGATGCTTTATTTTAATGAAGTGTGGTCTTTCTTTTAATACAGTAACATTTAGTAAAATGGAAATTTTTCGAAAAGGAAAAAAACATATACCGATGATTTTTATTGAACAAGAATACTTAAAGCTTATTGTATTTAAAACATTATGCTAATGTGGACTATGACTTCTTGCTTTTATGTTTTTTTCGAAGTGTGTTACTAAAACTGGATCGTGTGACGAATACAGAACAATGGATGGCATCCGGGACACCCAAAGAGACAAGGCCGACAAGTGATAATCAACATTTTTAACGTGAGAATAATAAATTCATAAATATTGTTTTGCAACTCATGCAAATACACGATTCATGGAGAAGAATCGACTAAAACGACATGAAATTATAATAAAAAGATATATACGCTAATTTAGGCAAGAAAATTCATCTGAGATAAAATTTTTTTAAAACCTGAGATAATATTTTACCCGCCTGAAATATGGCATAATATTCTGGGGAAGTTCATCCTATCGTACAACACTTAGATTGCCGAAAAAAATGTATGAAGAACAAGGAAAAGCCATCCACGTGGTTCCTGCAAACCTGTATTAATTGAGAATGGAATCTTCCCATTGCCTTGCCTATATTTTTGAGCACTTGTAGTTTGTCAATCCTGACTTACTAATAGATGGGAACATATTTCTTGCCCATAAAGATATTTATAATTAATTGTAACATACATCGTGGGAATCACCAACATCAGATACGATATCAACAGCTCGCTACAAGAAATCTACACGTAATACATGTATGTTACTTTATATCAGATGATATTACACAAATAAAATCCGTTAACAAGTTAGTACCTAGTAAACTGTTTTTTTCATACATATCAGTTTACAAACAAGACCATTCTTGCTATGCAACAGGAAAATAATATTTATTTTAACAACGATATTTAATAGATCAGTTAACATTTGTACTGAATAATTTTAAAAGACCAAATATGCATCAAACAAGCACTTTAGCTTCTAGGTCAAGAACCCCCCCCCCCTGCATCAGGTTTTTGGAGCAGTTTCCCTGATCCATGGAGAAATGCTAAGATGTCTTCTTGTTACGCTCCTGGTCATAAATATAGTTTCATAATGTGCCCGTTTGGTTGAGCTAGTTGTGGTAGAATTGGGGAGGAGTAGGGTCGTGACGCGAGTTGCTATTTTGATAGCAATATTACAAAACGAAATATATATTTGTCGACATGAATTTGTCGAAATGCGTATGCTATTGTCGATGAAAATAAGTCTTCCTCGGGAGCAAAAATGCCTAGTTTTTAAATGTTAATGTAGCTTTGTTGGTACTTTTCTTCATCTTTCAACTACGTGTAGTGAAAGGATAGGGAAGGAGTTCCAGAGCTCAAGAAAACTTGCGCAAATTATGCATCTCATACAGTCGTACATCTCATACATCTCATACATCTCGTACAGTTTCACAATTACATCTTTGAATCGAACAGTTTATGAATATGTATGTAGTTCTCAAGTTCAGTCACTTTTTATCTGCGATACAATTGCAAGGATAAAATTCATAAAAAATTTTTTCTTTGATAAAATTTAAGCCATCAAGAGAGTAGAATTATATATTTTATGCATATGGTGTCCAGAAAAGATAGTTTGCACAATTTATAAGACTAGCGTACCGGTGCGAGAAATCTCGCATGTTAAATTTCACCCTCTTTGTCATCTTTCCTTTGCCATATTCAGAGAAGAAATTAACGAAACGTTTATTTGTTTAAAAAAGTTAAAAAGGTAACTTCTAATGTACTTATAGAATTTAAAATAACAATAAAAAACAATGAAATTGATGTTCGAATCAAATTTTTAATGAAGCCCTGCTCAGTATTATAGACAGTATAGTCAGTATTACAGACATTTTCTTGGAACAATTCACAATACGTCCTTAAAAACATTTGAAGTAATTGTACAATTTTTCTACACAGTTAGCTATTCGCTTTCCTTGATAGTAACAAAAATATTACAAAGCTTTTTATTCTCCAGATCTCTACTTAAAATTGTCAATGCGGAACTACAGGATCGAGAAAGCATAATCTTTGCAATATTATTTAACTCTATTACCGAACTGAGAGGTACGTCCATGCAATTTAATCGCCTCAAGTAATTAGTTTATTTCACGTACAGTTGGAGATTCTGCACGTCTCTGAACAGGTGTGGTAGTATCGAGAAGAACCCGATCATCAAAATGTTATTAAATGTTCAAGAAGCTCTCGCTGCTGCCCCTATTGTGCATCCAAACATTTGATTGCAGTACGGCGTCTTATGGAGTATTGCCCTCTCTTTCTATCCAATACAATTTTACATAAGACTGTCTCTTTTTACCGCAAGCTGTGTTGCCGATTCAGAAAGCTCGGGGTTATTCGACTCGTCCATCTTGTTTCACGCGCAAATACTTAACAAGTTCATTCAACGATAGCTTCAGTTGTGTTCATCTTAGACAGTTGAGTTTTTTACCAGTTATTCCCAGAACTCTTATGAATGTGATGGTTATCTTGTAATTTAGTTTTATGGTTTAATTTCCATGAAATTAATTATATATGATAGCAAAATGCTTATTTCTACATTTTGACGTCCTTAAATTTTCACTATGCGAGAAACGTTTTTATTATTGCAGAAAAGCACAAACACCCAGTGGATGAAATGACAAGGGAAGTCCAAATTTTGATATGAGACCAACCACATTTCTGTATGAATCATGGTTCTTGAGTTAGACGGTAATAAAAACAATATTTCGTGCGCTCCAAACGAACATTTCATGTCGTTCAGTGATCTTGAATACTTCTCAGCGATTCTCAACAGGCGATGTGAAAGGAAAAATAGAGTATTTATTTTTGAATTTCACTTATAAAAAAACAGTGAAATATATTTTAAAAAATCTAAAAATGAATTAGAAATTTTACAGTTAATAATATTAATGCCAAAGAAATTCAACCAGTAGTTGTCGTAAAATGTGCTTTCAAAAGCAAATATGAGATGAATTATTGAGTGTTCGAAAAGAATAATATGCATTGTCCGCACAAACCCTTGCAGTATTTGATACAATCCATGTCATCTCACCTTTGTGAATGAGCATTTTCCCTTTATTTTACATTAAAAAAAGTGGATGTATTGGACGTACAAAATGACTTGGGACTGAAACTTAGCAATAATGACCTTGATATCGATGTCATTCGCGCAAAACAATTCAAGCCTCGTCAGTATGTGATGAATTAACAATGTTCTAACTGGATTTGGACTTGTTTTGCTATTGATATTTCAGTTTTAACTCTCATTTAAAGGTCTGTTTTTTTAAAATAATACTTCTAATAAAAATAATACATCTTTTTTTATCAAAAATCTTTAATTTCTAATATTAAGCCATCTATTTAACATGTTTTGAAATTATTTCCGTTCAAGTGGTATTCTAATTTGCTCCAGGCTTGTAAGTGGTACGTAACTGAAGGAAGGTTGAGACCCCCTGCCGAAATCCCATCTTGCTTATGAATAAATAGTAGTAAAAATAACTTTGTCCTCTGTGACCTTCACACTCACAGACTGGCGAAACCCTGAGTTGTCAACGTCTATCGTCCGTGGGAAGACAGCTCCCCTTTCGTGGGACATACGGTATTGGAAGAGAGTGCAGCAAACATTCTCAAAATTTCGCCAGCTGGTAGAACACAAAACAAAACCCACATACTATTAAAATTTTGAAGTGTTAGGGAGTATTAGAAATAGTGTATTAGAGACGTTTTGCATCAAGACCTTTCATGACCTCCGCGCTTCATGCAACGAGTAAAATTGCATCGTTAGTGCCAAAAACGTTTATCAATCGATGTCAGATTTTATAGCACGTTCCTTCTTTGACGACTGATGGCAAAGGTCATATCCGTTGGTCTCTTTAGTTTCAACGGCACAGTATACTAATTTTACCGAAGTCGTAAACTAATGCTATTTTTAAGAATCGTGAACAACAAACTTACATACGGTGCATTTGATGTTATTGTTTTGAAACTTTTTTTATTAGAAACCCATTATTGTGAAATTTTTTTTTCTAAGCAAAAGTGAAATGTATTTATTTGTTTGTCCCATATCGAGATAACATTTTCAGAGGCTCGTATCTTTGCAATAATTGTATTTGGATTATTCCACGTATGTGTTCGACCATCTTGTCTTTCCGAAGCTGTCATGTAAACACCCGTTTTAAGCTGTCATGTAACACCCTCTCCAGGGAGAGGGTGCTGCTCAAACCCTGACGACAGCGGCGGGGCGCGGCGATTTCCGCACTTCGACAGGCTGCAGGTCATGAAAAGTATGAATACTAATTATCGCAAAATCACTACATGCGATACTTCTTTCTTCAAAAATCAATATTTATAGATTTTAAAAGGTGCTGAACAAGCTGGCAAATTTCATGTCAATCCGAGTATCAAGCACAGCGAGTGTTGCGTGTAAGCGCTGCTGAGAAGTGACAACGCTGTTCTCCATAAGCTCTGTACTGCAATCAAATGCTTGGACGCTCAATAGGTATCTCTACAACGGAGCATCCCAGCCCGTGTCAAGCTCTAAGCTCCCGGTTGGTTTCCCGACATAGGTGGTGATAGTTTAATGTGGTGGTAGTGTAGGGATGTAAGTGTGTATGTCTATGGCTTACCCTGGAACTAAAGTGATCTATGATACGAATAGTACAATGTGACGTAGACCACTTAAGAACTAACATTAAAACTAAGTGGCACTTTTATTACGCGGCACCTATCACGACAAATGACACATAAACCACTTTAGAATGTATAGATGATCACCTGTTCAGATCAAATTTACCATAACCTGGATTTAACCAAAATGGTTCAATAGATCATTTTAGTTCTAGGCCAGCCATATGTGCATGTGTGTGTGTGTGTGTGTGTGTGTGTGTGTGTGTAAGGGAGAGAATATGAGAGGGAAGAGGAAGGAAAGATCACGCGCAGTCCATGACCCATTAGTTAGGGTACTGCTCTGGTATTCGCCGGGTATTGGTCGGAAGAAACACGGAATACTACCAATCAAAGGTACCGGCCGCTAGAATTATTTTCTAGTCGGCGACTGAATTCGATCTAGCAATCTAGCTAATGTCGAAAATCTGCCACCGTCGAGACTCGAACCCGAAAACTCCCTGGTTAGAGTCGCTGCAGAGTCAGCAGCAATGTTGACTCAGAGTTAAACTCAACCGGTCTACAAAATGAGAACTTTTTGGATATTCTATTACACTTTTACACTGGTTTAATCATACAAGTCTAAGTGTCTATTTATTAATATACAGTAATTATATAGAGTATTCGATCTCGTATGTTATATGATTTAAGCACAGTTCAGGGTCTGATGGTACAATGTTCGATTTCTATATAAAGCTATTTTCACTTTTAATACAATGATATACTAGTGATACTATGTTCAGTCGGTCGTATATCTAAAAATCGTTTTTTATATTGCATTACCTACAAATTTAGTCACTAAATAGATTAATACAATTCATCGTGAATGCGTTGCAAACATATTCTCTGACAGAGGAAATGCAAAATTATCGAGTTCCATTTCGCTAGAATCATTGATAAAAGTTGAACATTACCTGAAATGGCAAGGGAAAAAGCCACAAATACATAGTCACGGTAACCATCTTAAAACGGAATAAAAATAACAATCATCACACACTCGTCATTTTCAGAGACATCATGACAAATTTGAAGAAAACAATACTGCGTTGGGTAGTGACTGTTCAAAACACAAAGACTTAACATGAGAGAGAATTATTACCTTGAAACGAAATCAAAAATAAAATTCTAATATGCTTTTTCGGGCCGCAGTCGCATTAGGGTGCTTGAAAAGCATGGCCCATGCAGACAGAGGATATGTAGTGACTTGCGTACGGATGTGAAGAAACGTCTCAACAAACATTATTCACTCTGCAAATCTTGCATTCCATATTTATTCTTGTAGAAAGTGGAAGTTTAACGTTTTAAGACGGCATCGTGCTCTCCCTTATTCGTGGAGAGCCTATTTGTTTTACAAGCTCTGGTTATTATAGTTAGTAATATACGGTTACATTCTCGTTCAGTGAACAAGCCCTACTATGTCGAAACGCAACGAAGGTTTACGTCACAGAGGGTAGTCGAAAAATCAGTATCCCTCTGTCCCGAATCAGTTCACGCCATTTCCGAGCCCTGGCTATGGAATTATGAGGTCTCAGTAGTTATTCGTTAATTTTCTACAAAAACACACCCGCTTTTCAACATAATAAATTTTGATGAGCATCCGTTTCACTTTGATTTATAATATTTTTGACTTACCGTTACGACTCAGTGAGTTCTTTGAAAAGAGGTCACTCCTGCTCGCACCGACACATTCATTGCCTAGCTACGCCACTATGAAGTCTGCGCGCGACGCTACCTCTTCTCCCATTGTCGCCTGCCCGTCGAGCTGGAGTCAGGGCATCGTGGCCCAGAAAAAGCCTCTTAAGGGGCCGCTCGTAAATTACATAACGCACATTTGGAGAATATTGAATACCCCCTGTATCGCGCACTTGCTCTCGCCCAAATAATGATGTGAAGTTTGCGAAAGAAAACGTTTATAAATAAATAAAAAGAAATTGTAAAGCCGTAACAACGGGTTGTTTGAATGTAATCAGAATTGCATTTTTAAATACATGAATACAGTCAGAATTAGATGACGATGCGAACTGCATCTAACAATCAGTGTGGGGACAATTTTTGAGTGACGGAAGGATGCGTAAGCGAGAAAATTTCCGTCATCATGCCGTGCGCACGCAGTCGTGGTTGATGCATGCATACTGCCAATTTAATTGGATTCTAGAATATACTGTAGATCATTGAATAATTTTTTCTTACTCTAATAGATTCAGTCAATAAGCCATTGATGAAAAAATACTTCCATTTATTGTAACAATTTACACATCATAATTTATTTTATTTTAGGAAATTTAATTTTTTAATATTTTAATGTTTTAGTAAAACACTGAATAAAAGGAATTATTTCAACAAATGTTGAAAAATTTTAAAACTAAATGTCAGCATTATGTAATACTAAATGATAATACCCCTTACCGCGCGTACAGCACCGTAACGCTGCATCAGACCTCTTCCTCCCTCTTTCATGTTAGGTAATTTATGGACGACCCCTAAGGTATTGCAGAGGTCAAAACGTAAGAGGCCTCCGTGACTGGGATAACTTCTTTTTCTTCCTCCAACCACTTCCCTGTAACAGGGAGAGGTGGCTCAGAGCATCAACTGATGTCATGACTGGGCCTCTGACTGGGAGGTCCTAGGTTCGAATCCCGACGATGGCAGGATTTTCAATGCTAGGCAGATAGCTAGGTAGAGTTCTGTCACTGTCCGGAGGAGAATTCTAGCGGCCGGCTGCTCTCATCGATAGTTTTCCGTGGTTTCTCTTATCAACACCAAGAGCATGCCGGACCAGTATCTTATATATTATTTCTCAAAGGGATGTTTGGTCTTTTCAATAAATTGGGCGACATACGAAACCGATCTGTATAAAGAAGCAATGGATTGAAAAATCGTGTTTCTTTTCACCTGCACATGTGACATTCGTATTGAAAAAGGGCGTGAAAAATACCTAAATATTAAAAAAAGTAGTAATTCGGGATCTGTAATATCTGATTGCCGCGCGATCTATGGAAGAAAATTACACTCGGACGGTGGCGGGAAATGCAATCTCAAGCATTTTTGTTTGTTTCAATTTAGTGTAGGTTGTGTAAGCACGTGAACGTGATTTTCTACATTGAATAGAAATCTTGAAATATGAGAGGTTAGTGATCTTAGTGAGGTTAGGTTGTTTATAATGCTGGAATACAAAAAAAGAATTTAAGCAGAAAACAGTTAGGTTATTTGACTAACCGTGCGATTTAATCGCACGGGATCTCACTAGTCCTATGAAACTGGCCTCCGTCCACGGGCGATCTTTCCTTCCTCTTCCTTGTCGTATCCTCACTACCACACATGCCCGGAAATCGATCGCGAGCTTAGAGCTTGTACCGTCTGGGACGGTGCTCCGCTGGTGGGAGACACTTGCGTAGGAAAAAATCCGAATCTCACCATCCAGCGGGGGAAGATCATCGCCATCTCACGAGCAAAAACACGCACTACACTTACTGGAAATTTGATCTTAGTCGTTGAAGCGCCCGGAATTACTAGTAATCAATCAATCAATCACTTTGCTCTTCCAACCTACGGGTCTCCTCGGAACTGCACCTCTTGGCATGGTGGTTTTGCGCGTAATAAGGTGCGTCAAACTGGAGCAGCCATGTCAGCACACCGGAATGAAAGATGCCAAATGATTTATGTGTACTTAATTTTTTGTCTCATTTGAGGGTTTCCGTCAAAGCTATAACCCGAATTTAACTTATGTGTGTGCTGGCTTGACGCGTAAAGCCACCTCATACCCGTTTTCGCCACGAAAATACGTGGCAATTAATTCCAAATTGTAGCAATTAATTAGCAATAAATCATTTTAGGTTTTCCACTGGGATACGATCCGAATTTAACTTGTGTGTGTGTGTGCGTGTGCTGGCGTAGCGTGAAGCCAGCTCACACCCGTTTTTGCCACGAAAATACGTGGCAATAAATTCCAAGTTGTGGCAATTAATTAGCAATAAATAATTTGACGTGTTTCATTCCAGTGTGCTGGACGTGGCTGTTCCAGCTGGACACGTGGCTGCCCGGTGCAGTGAGGTCTGTCCTACTGCGTCAGGTGCGGAGCGCCGGCGGTGGCGCCTGCGCCGCAACACATGAGTGGTGGTCGGTGGATAATTTATTTCCTTTGCAAAACCTAAGTAAGCCACGCAGATAGTACGTTGCGGAGATAAAAATGATAATAGTAGTAACTAGCTTAGCGTTGCGCCTGTGGCGGGTACTTTCATGTTGAATTTTTTTTTTGTGGTGCGCTAGATTGTAAGAAAAAGAAATTTTAAACACGCTTGCCTGGCTTGCCTATCCTTGAGCGCAGAGTTACAAGAAAAAGTGTCGTTAAAAGTACCTTTTTAAAACGTATTTACGTTTTATTACATAACTTGTTTGAACTTTTGTCAATATTATGAATCACATTCTAATGATACATGTGTGTGTCATATTAGTCAACATGAGGTGGCTAAAGTAGGTTGAGTATGTGACGGCAACGAGGAATAGATATTATGTGATTATCTGCAATCGGATTGCTTCTTGGAAGTTTATAAGAACAGTGAGAGACAAGGTATGTAGTTATGAGTTCTACTCTCTCAGTAGTAAATTTCTAATTACACGATACCACCTAACCTAATTTAACCGCACTATTTACCTAACATTTCCGCTACCATTTCCGATTTGAGTCGACGAGACTCCGTCTTTCGGCTTTCGCTATTTGCAGAAAACAACGATGAGTCTATGCAACAGAAAATGTCCGTCTCATTTAATGCCAAATTCGTCTCGCGCGAACGGACATGACACATCACATTCGCACGATCACCTTACTTTATACAGCTGCCTGTGAAAGTGAAGTTCGAAATTATTCTTCCTTCGTCATTCGTATAGCTTTATCCCAACCGACAGGCTAATTTGCGAATTAACCGTCTAATTCGCGAAAAAGTCATATTTCTTGACCTTAACATGTTGCAGGATTCATGTTTACGTTAAATGATGTTGCGTACTGTTGTGCACACCGATTTAAACAGTGGCACTTGAATGTCGCGAGGGGAGGGGGTCGCTGTCATCCAATCAGCAACTTCGTTATGTCTTAAATTTTTGGTATTACAGTTCCCGATTGGATGACAATGTCAACACTCTCCTTCTAGCTCGTGACCTTGAAATACCACTATCTTTAAATCTGAGTGTAATGAGCGAACTCCTTTCTACTTCGCTAATGAACAGTTTCACGACGCGGAGTGTGATCGAATTATAGTTTGTTCACGCCATTTCTGGACCATAAGTAAGCCAGGGCGCTATAGCCAGGCAAGCGAAAAGTGTATGAAAATATTACACGCTTTTAAGAATTATACCCCCTAATGAGTAGAGACCGGAGATTTTATGTAATTACACATTTTTTCTTTCAACTTAGCATTCACAAAATTTTAATCTTGGCGAATCGTCGTTCTCCTAATACAATATCCAGTTTTTTCGTTACATATTTTTACATATTTAGCACTATATTACACATTTTACATATTTTGCTACTTTCACAAAATATATTTTATTCTAACAATTTTCTTGAATTGTTTAACTTGTTTTTATGAAATGAAGTATTTTCAAAAAAATCAATATTTTTACTACATTATTGGTGAAATATAGGTGTAAAAAGTATCATTGTCGCCGCGTTTCATGACCTTTAACCTAAATTTCCAAGAAACTTCGGCAATTGACGTGAGAATGTTGCACAAAGAAGTAATTATTTGTTAGTCGTAGATATCGCCATGGCTTCTATTGCGTCTAGTCTGGCTCAAAGTGTATATTACCCTCGCTTATCTAGCGGCTAAACTACGGTCCTGAATAGCAATAGATGAAGCTTTTACTACGGACTTGAAAGTTGTACAGTGCGATGTGCGCATCAACTTGTGCTCACCATATGATTTTTAAAATGTTTGCATTATTTTTAAAAATTATTGAGAACATTTTTGTAAATGTAATTTCGTATTATGTAAATGCTTTATTTTAATGAGAGGATTTTTAACATCACACATTAAATCTTCTTTTCTTACATATTCTTACTGTTTTCATTACATATTTATGTACATATTTTTAACGTTTCATGCTACATATTTTTCCGGTCTCTACTGATGAGTATGTGTTTCAGTTTGATGGATTGCATCTGCTGTGTTAGAGTGAGGTCGCTCTACCAAGACGCCTCAAATCAGCATATGCAATTTGCTTCTTTGACTGCCTCACATGAGCTCCTGTTGTGTCATGCCTAAAGCTCCAGCGAGGCTATTTTTCCACGCAATACATGCAGCAAATATACGAGTAATCGAGTAATGGCTTCGACATAAGACGAGCAAGCTGGAATATTTGCAAAGATATAAGTGAAGACCGGATTTTTATGTAATTACATATTTTTTGTCTTTCTACTTACCGTTCTCCCAAATTTTAATCTTGGCGAATCATCGCCCTCCTAATACAATATCCAATTCTTTCGTTACATATTTTTACATATTTAGTACTATATTACATATTGTTACATATTTTACGGTTTTCACAGTACATTTTCTTATTCTGTCAATTTCAATTTTATTACAAATATTTTTTATAAAAAAGTTGTTTTTTTTAAAATCATCATTTTTTTCTATATTTTTGGTGAAATTTAGGTGTCAAAAGTATCACTGACACCCCGTTTTGTGACCTGTAACCTTAATTTCCTAGAAAAATTTGCGGACCGCCGACGTGTAACACTTCGATGAAAATGTTGCTTGCCGCAATGTGTGTTTACTGGACGTCGATATCGCCAATTTGTGCGATGGTTTCTCTTGCGAATGGTCTGGCTGCTAAACTGCGATCCTGGATTACAATAGATGAAGCTTTTATTACTGACAAGGCAGTTGTATGAAGCAAAGTGTGCATCAACTTAGCCTCTCCAAAATGTTTTTAAAAGGTTTTAATTTTAAAATTTATTTAGACATTTTTTCTAAATCTAATTTTGTGCTATGTAAATGGTTGTTTAAGTAGAGAATTTTAATATTACAAATTAGATACAATTTTACATATTTATTACATATTATTACTATTTTCATTACATATTTATGTACATATTTTGATGTTTAATACTACATATTTTTCCGGTCTCTAGATATAAGCAATATTAGTAGAACATGTTTTCTTTACATGCGTTTTTAAAAACTAATCTCCCCGAATGATCAATGTTTAAGTCATTTAATGTCAAAAATCCTGTTAAGAATAGAAAATCGAAATTGATGTGTCAAGAACAAACATAAAAATTTGGATAATTAATCTCATGTTTACCAAGTATCAAAAATCGTCAGAACTTGTATTCCTATTAGGTTTGTTTGCAAACTAAAGACGAACCTCACATGCTCTACCTATCATACGATTTGGTTTTTGACGGTATTTTGTAACATTTTTGTAAGAAACACAGTCGGCCAGACAATAAATCAGTCACTCAGGCAGACAGTCAATAGTCAGTTAGCCAGTCAGCTAGTCAGTCAGTCAGTCAGCTAGTCAGTCAGTCTGACACAGTTAGACAGATACATGGGAGGGAAGACGTTTTTTCCGCAGACTAATGTTTCGGAATCAAGGAACCGCCAAAACGTGGATTCTAACTACACTTATTAAAGGAAGAAATTTACGACACACAAACATAAAATTATTTACTTTTTCGCTATCAAGGATCTTCTATATGATTTTTTTCTGACGGAAATCGCCGCATTCTGTTACTTTCTCTGCACTACGTAAGTAGTCTGTGAGAAAGTAAAAATTCTCTGACATTCTTCTATTGAATGATCAGTACATCGCCATTCCTCCAATGAATACCACAGTGGTACATTGGATGTTACGCACCATTGGTACATTAGATGTTTTAGATAGAACATTTGAAATAGTATTTTTCTGTTGCATATGGTGCCTTATTTTCTTACCTAGTTTTTTCAAAACGTAGTCCATCATGAACAACTGCGAGAGGTTTCAAGACGCATTCAAGAGGTTCATAACGTTGCCCATTGTCCCATCAACTGATGACCCTTCCATCAGACAAATTGCAGGCTGTCTTAAACGACCGACGAAGTACAATTGCTTGTCCACGGCCCAACTCGAAGTGTACAACGATGCCAAACATTATCCAATTATGAAACCAATATTATGGATCTCGTGATGCCAAGAGGAAGAAAGAAATACGAAGTAGGAAGAAATTATATTGGTTGATGATAAAATTTGAGAGTCACTTAATAATTATTGCTAACTTTAATATTTGTGTCATAAGAAACTGGAACTGTGAGTCGTATAAACACACAAATAACTGATTTTGCATTCAGTTTTAGGCATTAAAAAACTGATGATGACTGGTAAATGAATATTTATAAATTGGTAAGTGATGTTTACTGGTACCCTTGATCAACTTTTTACTATCTTTTTATTTCAAAACTTCTCATGTACAATTTTTTGCCCTACCTCAGCATTGATGATTCTTTCAATGTAGATAATTTGACAAAAAACCGGCCTCAAGGCGGCATGTGGCCATGATTTCAGGCACGTAAATAAAAAGACATCATTTTTATCGAAGAATGTATAACTCATGTAATCGAAGTTTATTGTGCGATGTATTCGATTAAATTCTATGGGTTGAAAGGGTCATAGTATAAAGAAAAGAGGGTCTACGCTTTGACAAAATCGCGCCTTAAAGAATAAAATAATGTAAGATTTCTTGGCTGATACAGTTGAGACAGTGTAGTGCCATAAATACGGACGTAACAAGTAGTAGCAACAACGAATTTGAGATAGTCAACATTGCAGACTCTACTGCAAGCCACATTTGGATGGATCCCGAAAGTATTTTAGGGGAAAAGACGATCTCTGTTCAAACTTTGTCCCGTGTAGTTCTCTATCATTAGTTCGAGAAAAATGAAAGTTTTTTGGAATGTGCATTTGTTCTTCAAATACCGTTCGCTAGGGTTTAAATGGAATTTTCTTTTAGAATGTGATGCGATCAATATGTGGTTATTATTTTTCTGCATAAACAGAGTAAAATTACAAAATAAGCGTTGGGTTTGAGGGTTGTGGCCATGACCTCAACGATCTCTCCCCGAGATCCGCCACTGAAGCCACATACAGAATGAAGGACAATTTCACTTTTATAGGAAAGTTGATGCTCCCTTATTGTACCCATTTGGTATAATGATAAGATGTATAATGAATAAGATTGTTTTACATGGGATATGCCCTTTCATTCTAAGTCATTCATGGCACAAGACAGTTTGTTGCAGATGCTTTGGAGAGCTTCTGAGTCAAAAAAATGTGATATTTTTTGAGAAATACGAAAAAGGTTCAGGCCGCAGCATGAAGTGACAGCCACTAAAATTGCACATAACAAGCATCGGCATAAGCAAATGCGAGATAATTTACGCATCACAGAACCAGCGTTTCTTGCAATTATTGCTGCAAGCCCGGCATCAACGCATTCCATTCCTCACCAAAAGTCCGAAACAGTCACATACTGAATATAGCGGCAACAATATGTTTATCGAAGGGTTGACGCACCTTCGTTCTAGCTACATTTTGTTAAAAGTCTATCAGATCTCTGTAGTACCTGGGAATAAACAGAACACATAACACATTAAGTGAAATGTGAATTCAGTGCACACGTAGGCGTGTTCACTGGGGAAGGCTAGGGGTCCTCGCACTGAAAATGTTGAAAGGGAACTCGTAACCCTACGTAGTAAACATTTTATTTCCCAAATATTATCAATTCCTACTTTATTTTCTCTCTTTTTAATTATATTAATGATATAATGTATTACTTTTCGCTGACAATTAGGGGAATTTATATTCGTCGTTCCGGGAAGAGGCTTTCCGAGCCATCCGACAACCCTGTAAATGGCTCAGTATAAAATCAATTGTATTTATTAATTGTATCATGGAAGTTATTTCATTCTCTTAGTATTATATTTTATTTAAATACTAGTAAAATATGTCATTTGTAAATAAAAAAGGTTTAATAGAAATGTTGGTCCAGAAATGTAGTTGGCCTCTATTTTAGATTGCGCACGCATATGAGTGCTCAGTATTGGGGGTTTTCTTCTTCATCATCTTCTTGTTTTGCTTATGTTTATTTCTTCTTTCCATCTTTTCCTTTTTCTCCTTTTATTCTCTCCTTCATTCTCCTTCCTTTCTTTAAGGCACAGACATAAAGCGCGGTGCCTAAAATTGTCAATTGATAAACGACTAGTTGCAGTGAACTCACTTCACTAATAGGTTTCATTTTCTGGTTTTAGGATATAGGATATTACTCACACACAGTTCACTTTGTTGCATCTCTTTTGACGAGTTCCCACATCAAACAATGCAAGATACTTTGAGGAATACGGAAGAGGTACATGCCGCGGAGGTCTGTTTATCTCTCATCCTTTGATACTCGAACTTTAACAACCATTATCAGAAAGAGCGTTAAGTTTCGGTGAACACTCAAGAAGAGTTGTACTGTTACAGATTGTGTTGTCGACGCAACAACAAACACCATCATTAACGAACACTGAGGTCTCTTAACTGCAAACTCGAAATCACCAATTACATAAAGAATAAAGGAACAACAATGTTTTCAGATTTCATACAGCCTCGTTCTACCAACACTTTTCGTGGTGAACGATTGTATGATGGAATTATGTTTCGGGGAGAGGGCTTGAAATTTAGGTAACCGCACTTACAATCACGGGTACACTCGTACATGTTCTGGTACCGGAACGTTTGATTTCGCCTTGCAGCAGACGGCAAAATTCAACAGTCAAAGAAACTCACTTAAGACGATATCTAAACTGTCAAAAAGCAATATAAACAGCATTTCTTGCGCGTTCTGTCACCAGTGCACAACTTCTCACACAATCATTCGTTGCTGATGGTTTGACAACAAGAACGGAAAAAATCAAGTTGTTCTTGAGGAGAATTTCAGATAGCAACACAGGGCATTGCACACGTTTAATGGACCACTAAAGGAGGTTACACCACAGCACATACGACCACCCGACCACCCATTGTTCCCGACATCCTCATTGCCGGGAACATACTAACAAATGTGACATCGATGTTCGTGGTCACAAAACATCGGATATTTTATATGGATGTTTGGATGGATGTTTGGATGTTTTGGATGTTTTGGATGTCATGGATGTTTTAATATCAAGTAGCCTATTGTTTTTGTGTTATCAATGAATAAAAGTGTTGTTAATTGTTCTCATTATTATTTTACTTTTTGTCGGCTAAATTCTAATTATTAATTAACATACAAGGCCACTGTAAAATGAAATCATTCCACGTGAACATTGTGTTACGAGGTTACTAAATCACTTTTAGAAACAAACGATATTTAAACACATCGATGTTTCTCGACGAGATATTATCATCGCCGGTTTTCGGACGATCCGCCTTTCGGACGATATATTGACGACTAATTTTAATTTTAGCATCAATGCAAACTGCGATGTTGTGTTGAACGGCGCATCCCCACAATAGACACGAAATCGCTGCACTCACCTCTGGCCATCGGGCACGCTGTAGGTGAGATCCACAAACTCGACATCCACGGACTCCATGATGCCAGCCCGGAAGCCACTCGCACTGGACCGCGTCGCACTGCACAGCGTGTCGCGTCGCGTCGCGTCGCGTCGCGTCGGGTCGCGTGAGGAGTTGGCGGGGATCGGCGGCGCGTACGGTTCGCCGTCGCCGCTCGCTTCAACTCGGCCGACTGACGCTCTGCGCGTGCCCGGCCACTGCCCCCGTGCGCCGGCCCGCCCCCTCCCGTGACGCAAACGCCCCCACCGCCCGCGCGCCGCGCCGCGCAGTGGGCGCGAACGCACGCAAACACGCCACGAGGCGCAACACTTGATAATGTAACAATTTTATGATGTTATATCGAACGTGTGTCGTTCAGTTTTTGTTATCTATGAAGATTACAATTGAACACCGAGGCAGTGTGGACACTAACAGAGAGGGCATGTAGCGAGGACAGGCGAACGAGGACGGGCAAAGATCACGAGCAGTGAATGACAGTGAAGTCTGCCAATGAGAATGGGCAGTGCGGTCCGGCAGTGAAGACGAGCAGTGAGGATGAACAATGAGAACGAATGATGAAGATGGCTAGTGATGACCGGTAATGAGTCGGGCAGACGAGCAGTGAGGACTGGCAGTGAGGTCGAACAGTCTGAACTAGCAGTGATTTCAATACGAAAATAAACTTTTAACCCTTTGCAATTTAGAAATAAAATTTTGATATATTTTAATACACTATACTAATATAAATTTCTGTAAAAATTGTTAGAGGCAGAACTATCGTTTTTCCGCCCACAACGCTTCAAGATTATCTCTGATGATGATCGCTACGCGATCGAAAAGATCTTCCGTTTATAAAAAATATTGATACCTGACGACACCCTTTTCTCAAAAAATTAGGCTCCTTATACAGCGAAAGTGTAACATGTGTTTAGTCTACTTATGACTTATCCACCTCTACTTGGAAATCACTCGAATATGCTACTCGCAGTGTTGGAGAGGTTTGGCCCCACTGTACGCTCTGACGTCACGGTGCTCCCCGCCAGATGTCACTCCCGCGCTGCCGCCTCCACCGCCGCCGCTGCTACTTGTAAACAAACGCACGCGGCCGCGGAAGCGGCGGCGGCGGCGGCACGCCTGTCGCACGCTATGGGTGGTGGCAGAGAAGGGGAAAGGGAGGAGGGGGAGGGAAGGAGGAATTGTGATAGTGATGGGGAGGGGAGGAACGAAGATGGGACGGTGAGAGGAAAGATCGGAGTGCGTGGATGAGAGGAGAGGGGACGGACGATGGGGAGGAATGGAGTGGAGCGGAGGGCGGAGAGGAGAAGGGGGCGGAGAAGATTACGAGTTTGTGTGCTGTCACGTGCGAGTGATGCCAGTCTAGCGGCTCGTTGAAAATCGTTCCAAGCGCGTGACCGCTTTCAGGTCGAGGATCGATCGTGACCTATTTTCTTTCTCTGTCTCACTCTCTGCTTTCTTTCTCCCACCGTCCTCCCAGGTACTTTCCCTTTGTCTCTACGGCTGTAATGACCTGTAATAGGGAGTGTTTCTCTCTGCAAGATATAATATTTGGAGGGCCCTACTGTGCTCTTACTGTACACCTGGAATTTCTCCTTTTCTCTCTCTCTGTTAAAACATTGGTGGAGACATTCAGTTAAAAATCAGTAAACCTGTAACAATATTTTCATGGAATCGAAGAACGTTAACGTAATTATTATTTGTGTTATAATATCGGAAAACGATTTCCATTTCAATGTTTTGAATTTTAAATAGCATTGATATAATAATAATAATAATTATTATTATTACTATTATTATTACTATTATTATTATTACTATTATTATTTTTATTACTATTATTATTATTATTCCTTTATATCACGACTAAAGATGTTATGTGTCGGCTGAATATAAAATCTACTCCAGGCTGCAACCAGCTACCTAAGGAGTAGATCTAGGGACTATCAGTGCCTCTACAATACTTTGCGCAAAATGTCGGCTATTCCAAATAAAGCGATTTCTTGCACTTATTATTATTATTATTATTATTATTATTATTATTATTATTATTATTATTATTTCTCTATTTCACGACTAAAGAAGTTATAAGTATGCTGAAACCATGTCTCTGCACGAATTCTTTAACTTTTTTTGTATCTCACGTTTCATGTATAGTGGCATCAGAAGTTCAGTGTCTCTGTTATTGGGCGTGTCTTGTGTAGTTTTCTTTGCAATGCTTCTTGCTACACTAACAATGCCTCTGTTTCCCATTCTTCGGTCAGATTTCATGACGTCCCTCATTAGAGGATCATCTTGATGACTGACTACATACTTTCCCATTCCAGCTATTGCATTGTGCCAGGAGGCTTCAATTTGTCTGAGGCTTCTTCCTGCTTCCTTACGTGGCATATAAAGTCTATGTACATCAGCTAGAGGGTGGGCGATATGATGCAATGTGAGCAGTTTTCTGGTTTTTCGATTCATGGTTCGAATGTCTTACTTTGTCCCAGGCTCTTGTTATTGTTATTATTAATTATCATTGCTCTGACTCACGACTAACGATGCTAGGTATCGTTTAAATACAAAAATCTACTCCAGGATGCTGCCAGCTTCGTAAGGAGCTTTGACAATGAATGCCTCTACAATACTGTGATACACGAAACTGCATTAAAATAAGTACTCACGACAAAGGTTAGATACGGACATATTGTATAGTAAAGATTTGACAGTTGAGAGTGGTTGCCATGGAACTCGATAAACATTGGGTGTGAGATTCTAAGAACAGGCACCTGAACGCTGTAATCAGTGTGGAGTAGTGCGTTGGGTAACCTAAAGTTTTTTGCATTGATATATGCTAAATAACCGGGTTCAAAAGGAACTGTGGGTAAAAACAATTGAAAGTTTGTCATTGTAGAAAAGGAGGAAGAGCCTCGTTCACTGCGTTATGACATCGTGACCGGTGAGGATCGGATAGTTAGTTATTACGTGTGACGGGCATCTTGAATTTTGAAATTGAACTTTAACATTTCTTGTGGAAGTTATCAGCATCGGACATTGAAATAATGTAGAAGATATTATCATTCATTAGAACTTCGATTGTGGAGAAGATCGTTTAAAATTATTGAAGAAAATTTGAACTTAGAATTTTAGGAAATCGTGTTATTGAACATTGAAACTATTGAAATATTATTACTCTTATGAAATATTGTGTGTGAATGTTATGAACTTTGAGATTGGACAAATTTACGATTATTGGACTTGAAATCATTATATTTGAGATAGTAATTATTGAATTGGTTGCTGAAGTTTTATTCAAAACTTTAATGAGTTTCGTGTGACATCGGTGGATAAGAAAGTGAAGACAGAAGTATTGCGATAATTGAAACAGTGTCGTTTAGATAGTTTAACTGAGCTCGAAATGATTATGTTCATGGGCAGGTGCACATCCGATGCACAAAATAGCAGTGCTCGCGAATAGGAACTATAATTAGCGGATATCAGCTATCCATGTTAGAGACAGTGGCGGCTCGTGACATTTTTTCCTGGTGGGGCCACGTGTAAAAGCACGAATATCATCTCAGAATCAATAACTTATTTAATTAAAGAATCGTCATTTAATCGATCGTTTAATTAATATTAATTATCAGTTAATGAGACCTTTAAATCAGTAAGTTTTCCACACATAAGTAAGAATTTAACCAAATATTGGTATGCCAATGAAACAAAAGATTTTTACAAAAATTACGCTAATGCCGTAGCTTATCTTTTGGAATGCTGAAATTTCGAAAGGGGAACATATCGTAAAGTTAAAACAATTGACTTCGACTTGTTATGTCAGTTGTTTAATCGGTTTGCAGAGAAATAAGATTAGCTACATCGATGTCTTTCTTCACTTCCTCCAAATACACTTCACACACACAATCTAGTAGCTCGTTCTTTGTCGTGTTTGAGTTATATTTATAAATAGAAGAATTGTTTAAATGATCATATAACACTATCTAGATTGCCGAATAACGATAAGTCTACAAAATTGCCATGGTCTCTTGAATCTTCAGATTGATCATGGCCTCTCAATGGTAGTTCATGAATGATGAGTGCCACTGTATTTTACTAAACACTCAATCATTCTACATGAAATATGTCTATTTTTGCGACTTGTTCATATGTTTCTAGATTGAAATTTTGATCGTCAAATTAATCTGTATAACAATATTCATAGTTCCAAAAGTTTTAAGTGTGTAAGCATTTTCTAAATACAATGCACTTTCTTCGTGTTACTTTATACTTTCGCTCAAATGTTTCAGATCCTTACAGCCTACTGTCGTCTACAATCCCTCACGAAATAATAAACAATAAAAGCAAAATTAGCTTTATTTCACTCAGTCAACCATGATTTTTTTTTAATCTCTAATAACAGAATGTTCGTTCTTCTTTCCATTAATTTGTGTAAATGATGAGTCACACGGTTGATGTCCGCCGAACCGTTTAATATCATTTTTTTTCACGTCCCAGTGAAGAAAACGGAAAACAGTGTAATAAATCCACGGTGTTCATCTTACAGCGCGCAGAACTTCAGGTGCACTTAGAAAACGGCGCGCTCAGACTGCCGTTTCTCTGCGAAGGGCCCGCTGGCGCGGGCCCCTAGGACTGCTAAAATTAGCAAGCAGTGGTCGCGCCCAGTGCGAAAGGGCGCCGACCTTGTAAACGGAGTGGGGTTACCACTTTGGGGCAACAACCTCAAATGGGAAAACACACGCAACTGCTGATAAAACGGAAGTATTAGCCGACCATTTCGCATCAACTTTCACACCAAACCTCACATCTCCCCACCCAGATCACACTCAAATTCAACTCGTCGCGAATTCCCCTAATTTTAACGTTCCGCAACAAATTAAGTACATCACTCCACATGAAACTCTAAAAGTTATCAAATACCTTCCAAATAAAAAAGCCCCCGGTCACGATAAAATAAACAATGTAATTCTCAAAAACCTACCAAATTCTGCCATAGCTTTCATTGTAAACATATATAACTCATCTTTAAGAACTGGCTACTACCCTAATACCTGGAAACATTCTATCATCCTCCCTATCCCCAAACCCAATAAAATCATAGCATCCCTGACAACTATAGGCCCATAAGTCTCCTCCCCACTTTTGCAAAAATTTTTGAGAAATTAATTCTAACAAGATTAAACCAATACCTGAAAAAAATACACCTCATACCATTCTATCAATTTGGGTTCACAAATAAACTATCCACAGCACATCAACTTTTGCGCATATCTGAACATTTCCACTCCTCCTTCCAAAAAAAAACAATTTTCAATAGCAGTTTTCATGGACATCGCTAAAGCATTTGACAGGGTATGGCATGAAGGACTAAACTATAAACTCTTATCAATAGGCACCCCTACGTACCTCTTCAAAATAATCAAAAGCTTCCTAACCAATAGAACTTTCTCAGTTGCAATAGAAAATCAAAATTCTAACCCCCGGCCTATTACAGCAGGACTACCTCAAGGATCACCTCTCTCTCCATTACTCAACAACTTATATACAGCAGATATGCCTACATCAAGATTCACTCACATAGCCCAGTTTGCAGACGATACGGTAATCTACATGTCCCACTCCTCAATTAACTACATAGCCAACGAAATTCAATCCCATTTAAATGAAATAGAAACCTGGGCAACGAAATGGAAAATCAAAATCAATCCCTAGAAATCTACAGCTAAAGTCTTCACTTTCAGACCATATTCCTTTCCTACGCCGTTTAAAATGAACAACAACATAATCCCTTGGACTCCCCATAACAATGCCGTTAAATACCTTGGCCTCCATATGGACACCACATTAAATTGGAAAACACACATAGACACCAAAGTTCAGCAAGCCAAAGCAAAATTAATACAGTTAAAACCACTCTTAAATCACAGGAAACTCTCACTAAGCAATAGCATCATCTTGTATAAAACCATCATAAGACCTCTTCTTCTGTACGCTTATCCAATTTGGACAAGTGCAGCTAAATATAACATCAACAAAATACAGATAATTCAAAATAAATTTCTAAGAACCATCACTCAAGCCCCTTGGTTTATTTCCAATAAGCAGTTACACCACGAATTTAACCTTAATCCATCGCACACCACATAGCATTCCTGGCCAATAACTTCTATTCCAACCTAACCCTCATCAACCAAGATAGACACGTCAGCATAGGTAAATATAATGAAACCCCAACAAGAATAAAAAATAGATATCCTATCCACTCATTCCTAACATTTTTGCAAGTATTAATGCTTCTTAGAGGTGCTCGGTGAGTCCCCTCGTCAATTGTAGTGATCATAGATTTAGTTTATAGTACTAGATGTAAGTCAACAAGCAAATGGAGAGTTTTAAAAACTGAACTTTGTATAATAATCCTATTTAAAAATAAATTTAAAAAAAAAAACCACTTTGGGGCCCATGCAAGCCGGGCCCCTTGAACACTACTGACGCTATCTTTGACAGCAGCAAGGAACTATGACAATCAATTCTTATTGGGTTATTGGGACTTGGTTATTGGGACTTGGAATGAGTTCGGGGGACGAATTGTCGATATTCACGAATAAAGAATTCCAATAAAGTACTACTATTATCACAAAGAGATTGCTGTAAATATAAATAAACATTTTTGTGCTTTATTAAATATTGGTGGGGCCCAGCCTCAGTGGCCTTTTAGGACGAGCCGCCCCTGGTTTAGAGAAGATATTGGTTGCAAGGAAGAAGAGCGAACGGCATGGAGTGCGGAGGATCGTCATCAGAAGAGTTGTACGTGGCGACGTACGAGAAATGAGCTCATGGTACCGTAATTGATTAGACATTTACACAAGGGTCCTGACCAAAAAGCATTAATTTTCAAAAGTAAATTTTAACGTTAAAGTAAATGAAGAGTGATTTTAGATTCGTTGTTATTAATAGTTAAGAAACAAAGTTAAACTGAATAAATTAATTTGTTATTGTTTTAACGAATAGAATATCTCATAATTATTATGCAATCTTGCATAATCAGTAGCTAGCAATTTTTGCATAAAGAAAACTTTCAGATGTTTCTCGTCTTCCGTATGGCGGGCGGATCGATTGGCCCATGCTGAATATTGGTAAGCAAATGGTAGATAGTGGCAAAGTACGAACCCATTGAATCGTTGTTATTTGAATCATGAGCTAGCTAGGGCAATCAAATTAAATAGATTAAAAGTAAGAAAGTTGATTAACAAGTTTATTAATTGGATGATTAATTAGTGAGTTTAGTAGGACGTCATTTTAAAGACATATTACAATACTTTGGGCAAAATGTAGGCCGAGAACAAATCCCAGAACTTTCATAACTGTCGGAAGGACTTGTGTTTTTACGACTCACATACGGCTGATCCCGATTTCCCAACTCTTGTATTTAAGACGTATCTTTGTTTCCTTGGTTACGACATTCTGATCGCAAGGCACAGCCTTAAATACAGATACTCTTTTTCTCCAAATCCAGAATAACAATAGTAGGTTTATTACCTGCTAGTGTGCTAACAGTTTGGATTTGTTGCTTGCACAATATTGCACACAGTTCATTGAACAGACGTCAGTAGTTTTGATGAATGATCGTACCTCTTGAATCATTTGTTTCTAACTTTGAGGGTAGATCTTCCAGTGAAGGTAACTATGAGTATACTAATATTACATAGCCTATCGTACCTTTTCAAAATTTCGGACTTTGATAGAATTGAACAAATGATCAATGGCTTCTTCCTGTTCTTGACAACTACCATGCAAAACATTTTTGAAGAGAAAGACATTCATAATTGCTAAAAAATAGCTAATATACAGTTAATTTACGAAGTTTGAACAATTTGTCGGTGTCGGGTTCCAACTCCACCAGTCCCACTACTGCCACGATTAGATTTTTTATTTGTTTTAAATTTGGGGTTATCTCATTATTTTGGTTTTATTGATATTGCTTATTTTAAAAATTGTAATCAATAAGTTTATTGTAAATTTAGTTGTCGATTTATTAATGTCTACTTATGATATACACTAGAAAAATAAATAGATATTTCAAGTACAAACTAGTGGTGCTGCAGAATGGCACAGACTTTCCCTTATTAGTTTTATATTTCCCTTGGTCTTGGCTAGCTATTCATACTTGCCACATACTCCTGCCAGCTGCCATTTATCGCCGCTCCAATTAAATTTTGTCGACATATTTGGAGGTTACTGCACGATATTGCACTTTTGGGCCTGAAAATTGCACATTTCCGTATTGCAATTTGCAAGATTCATAGTTTTATTGCATAGAATATATTTTTTTTTGTATTATCAATTTATTTTAATGTATCTTTCTCAAATATTTCATTTCAGAAAAAAAGCTTTCAATCAATTCTGCATTTTGTTGTCCTATGAACTGTCTATAGCTTTCATGGTGCCTATTGTCTAATTAAAATTTCTGAGTAATTGCAGCTGGGATATGCATCATTACCACGAACTAGGTCCGCCACCCTTGGTGTCGGCCGCTCAGCCTACGCCGTCTTCGGGGTCTATCTTACCAATCAGATCATATATTCGTTTGCGTCAGTCTTCGCTGAACTTTCCAATACGATACTGCATGCGCGAGTTACATTTGACCTTATGCCCGGGCGCTTAGCATACTACTTGCAAGTGCACTGCGTTTCAAATTCATCGAATTTCTCGGAAAAGACGTTGCCTTGCTTAGTACGAGAGAGAATGAACGCAGTTCTTGACTGCTTTTAGCTGCGTGCACACGTATGTTAGAGTGAAGCTCGACATACAGGAAGTGGAAATGTAGAACGAAGTTATTTGTGTCTGAAACATTTTACTTGATAGAAGATATAGTAGTTTTTTAGAAAATAATTTGTAAATATACTTAATTGTAAATTATAATGAAAATAATTAAGAACATTTTTTCTGTGACTTAATTATTTTTTATTACTGAAGGTATGTTTATATTTTAAAATTTATGATTTACTTTTTGAATGTTTATGCTAATTTAACTTTGTGTGCGAATGTTTAAAATGTCAAATATGCTTTGTTTAACAATACATACAAACTTAATTATAATAAAAACATTAAAATTACATTTCTCTCACCATAAATATCACGTTAAAAATATAAATAAGTAGATATGTAGATTAACTGGAGTTTTAGGCTGCATTACATTATTTTGCAAGGTTTTGATCTTTTTATTGCATGTTTTTGCACGTTTTGGTGTTTTTACAGCACGTGTTAGAGAGTTTTGCACGAAAATCAGGTCTTTATTTATCACTATCCCTACCAAATGTGTAAAGAAAAATTCGGAGCTAGCAGTTTTTGAGAAAATCTTGTTTTTGTATTTTTTTATATTGCACATATTGCACACAGTATTGCGCAAAAAGTACTAAAATTTTCAAAAAAAAATATACATGAGTTTAAAGAAATAACTCACTGTGAAGAACAAATTTTATTTGAAAGAAAATTCTCTATCTTTAATTTTGTAGTAGGAAAAAGCCCGAAAAAAAAATCACTTTTGCAATTTTCGAAAATTCAGTGTTAACCGTGAAATTCGGACTTATGCCATCGTAATAAGCGTATTTTACTCTATCCTTACAAGAAATTTAAAGAAAAAAATTTGGAGAAGTTTTTGAGAAAATTTCGATAAAGTTCATGTAAAGTCCCCCAAATTTTGAATAAAGTTTTTCAAAATCGGGGCGCTTCGAGTGGAATAAAATCGGACGGACAGACGGATGTTTTGCTTTCAATTGTTTTTTCGGTATCAAGGACCCACAAACAGGGATTCTGGCTACCCCACGTGTTAGGAGATTTTGTTTCTTAATTTAGCAACTGATTTTATCCACTTTTTTGTTACCATGGCTTTTTTTCTGCCAAAACGTCGCCGTTTTTTCGCGCAGCATTACGTTCCCTATACAACGTATGTTACTCCGTACGTATACGGGAAAGTCATAATATGAAACAATCTTTTGATATTCCTCATAAAATTAACTGTTATGGTGTTAAAATATTTGTTTTCTTCTACAAGAAGCGGTGAACGAGGAAAGGTTTGAGAACCTATGGTTTAGATGATGTATCAGCTGAAAATGGTATTTATTTCAGTGCCTGTTATCCACGTCATAATTCGTTTTGGATGTACGGGTAGTTTCCTCTCTTTTTAAGCTGACCGTCGGCATTCCTGGTTGGCCCCAAAATAATCTGAGATACCACAATGCTGGTTGCATAAGCAATATGATTGATTTCAGTAATGTCAATATCTCTACCTGAGATCTCTACCAACTTATTTACTCCAAATTTCGCTGTCTATTATTACGTTAGCGTGGGAATGTTTGTATGGTCTCCTCAACGGCACCCAAGATTGTAATGGAAGGAGACCGGCTTGTATCTCGCTTCGAAGAAAATTTCCCGTCACGTCTATCTGCAGCAATTCATACCCAGACGAATTTTCATCACAGACGGAAATTTCATTGGGAAGGAGCGAGCGTTCATTGTTTTCGTGCCTATTGAGCATCACGCCGCCTCCTCCAATTCATTCTCTATCCTTCTGTGACAATTATTTCGAGCGACGACGATGTTCGACGGAAAAACACGTTTCGGGAAAACGTGTTTCTAGAAAAGAGATTTCTTTCAAAACGTGCGTCTATCGGTCCGCCTGTGCGTGAACAAGCTAGCACATAAACTGAACGCAGGATGGAGGCTGCGTATGTGGGCGGCCCAGTTGGCCCAGCGCCTATCTGTTGGCAACGCGTGTCGCCCGCAGCTTTGTTAAACATCGATGCTCTTAAAACTGTATTAGGAACCACTGAAGTTCACGTGGAGGGGATTTAATAATTTAATTTGAAAGTTTATTAATTTTTAAGTGATATTTAACTAACAAAACAAAGTAAAAATTCGTCAGGACACCTAACAAAACTTGCATTATCAGATTATATGACTCAGAAATAATACAGGCTGCTTTATTGACGAAAACTCGATATTATTTATTATTCACCACTTTTCTATGAAGAATATTAATTTTACGGACATCTAGAAATTATTATAGAATTTTGTAATGATTAAAAAAATATCGACTTCGTACAAATACTGAACCGGAATCATCGATGTTAAAAAAAAACGGCTTCAAAATCGTTGTTAAATACATCGCTTATCTACACTAATATATAAAGACAACGGAGTTGCGTTACTGCGCGATAATATGTTAATGTACTGAACCAATATCGATGAAACTTATGTTCTGGCTTCCCTGGAAGGTCAGGAGTGGTATAGGCTATGATTTACAACTTGAATATTGATTTTAATTGAGTCTAGGCGTGAATGTGTTAAGTGTACGAGATAAAAGTATACTTATTCATATATGAAATGTGAAAACAGCATTTTGCTGACGGATGTTTGATATTGTGGTAAGAAGGTACATATGATACCACACTTGTGTTCTTCATGAAATAGTTATTGGTTTAGTTGTAGTACATTAAGTATAATTTTTATTACGTTGTTGAACGAGCGAGTTGAACGAGTGAAATGAAAGTTATTGTGAATGATTTATAAATTAGGCTGAAATTGTGCCGGATTAATTTTTGTAGGGAAGTGTGTTATTACAGTGAAGAAAATGTAGCTTTGCAGATGAAGGAATGATTATTTAAATTAATAAAAGTAAGTTCGGAAAGAAGTATAATTGAAGTAAAAGAGTAGTGAGAAATGAAAGGAATTGAATATATGTTAACCCCGTTTTTCAAGGTTGTTGAAAACAGAGCAGAAGAATTTCTTTTAGGTAACAGAAACTCTTTGGTCATGCCTGGATCCACTGTGATCTCGGATTTTTGAAGATTTTATAATATTATCTAAGTGGTTTATGGCACCTTTCCGTCAGCCACTATTTATCAAGGACCCTAAAACGCGTAGTCGAATTCAATTAAAATAACATTATATTTCAATTGCCTCGACGTGGGGACAATATCAATTTGGAACTTTTCTTTATAAATACGGGAGAAGAAAAAAATATGAAGAGAATGAGTTTTACAATGTGGCACCTTATTGGAAGTATGGGAATAATACATAAAGTTCCACAAAAATATGTGAGTGTATGTATTTTATTTTTTTGTTTAGATTTGATTATTATTTTTCATTTTAAAGCGAGTTAAGTTGGGGGCGGGAACCCCAGTTTAAAAAAATAAACATTTTTAGTGAGAAAGCGAGTGAAGACGACTAGAGCATTTCCAGGTAGGAGCAAGGCAGAGAGAGACTGGGCAAAATGGAGCGGGGATACAATAGAATAGACACAACAAGGCTCCGCGGCAGGGCGGGAATAGATGGAGACTATTTCTTTCATGTCTGTCCGTGTCGTAAGTAGCCAATGCTAAGCAAGGATATATTCAAATTAAACGAATCCCAGATGTTTATCGCCATCACTTTGTTTACCTTTTCCCGCTGTAAAAACTTTGTTTACCTATTTAAGATAACGATAGCAATTGTTTCAGCTCCAAAGTAGCTTGTGCGCATCAATGTAATATTAAAATGTGTCATTTTGGTAATGTTTAAAGCTCTGAAATAGAATCTATTATTAAAGATTCAGTGCCGAAAAACAGCGAAAGAACAGAGAAAGCGTGTGGAAGCAATTTCAAGAATTTTGTGAAGAAAGAAAATACAAATGGACAGCACAAACTGCAAATGAAGAAATTACAAATTTCTACAACTTTAATGATTGTGCTTTTAATAAATGCTCTTGTAAGTAGCCTTGTTATAATTGTTTTTCGAAAGTTTTATTACAATAAAATTGAAACATATTTGAAATAATTTTCTGCATTAAACTGTTATTCAAATGCTACTTGATTATAAGTTATTCCAGGGGGCAGTGATAAGTCGGAGCTGAATGAAAGTTTTTCATTTTTTGGTTGTAATTGTGAGTAATATTTCTCTTTTTCGTAATTCCTGTGATTTAAATTATCCTTTAAAAAATCATGTAATGTGTTTATTTGTGAAATAGTCACACTAAAGATCACGAGAAGTACTGGTGATAGCCCGTAATTCACTCCTCGCTACGCAAGTCGTGAAGCGTTTACCGGCAATCACAGCACTACTCGTGATATTACCTATGATAAATACCCCAGCAACACGGGGTACCTCAGCTAGTTTTATATGAACATCGATGTTTTGAAGACATCGACATCGATTTCGTATCCCAAATAGAGAGGGGAGGGAGGCGCTAGGCGCCCGATTCAATTCGAATAAAAAGGAAGTGGCATCTGCAGCAGGCCTCCGCGATGAGCGTGGCCTGAATTCTTGCATTTGAACCACCCTTGTCTAAATGAATATTCCCCAATTGATCTGGTCCGAATACGATCTTGCAAATTTGAAGCGAATCGTTAATTGTTTGTATGTTTGTACTTTATAAAACTAGGACGTACATATAGATCAAGTTTTCTCAAAAATGAATCCAAATTTTTCCCTTTAAATTATTTACATGAAGAGAACGAAGTAAACTGATAAAATTGTTGCTGGTCCGATTAATGAAATCTCTGTTATTTCGAAAATTTCAATTTTTTCTCCTAATCAGGAACATTATTGAAGAAAAAGAAAATTTTTCTAGTGAAATCTGTGCATCAAATGTATATTTAAAAATGACATGTACACTTTTTCAAAATTAGGAGTTTTCTCATTTTTCGAAGTAAAATCACGTTAAATTAAAAAGCACGTGAATAACATTTATTCAAAAATGTCCTGATTTTTCTTTACATTTTTGTTCAAGAGCAAAGTTTGCTAAAAAAGTTGGTATATATCCGACTTTCATTAAGGACTTTTGATGTTCAAAAATTCATAAGTTCACCTTTTAGTTGTAACAAGAGCGTTAGAATATATCGTAAGTTTTTAAACTTGTAGATCTCCAACACTTTCTCGCATTAATTCTTACATTTGCAATTTTCAAAAATTCAAAGACTTCAACGAAAATGAAAAGTGTGCCATATTTTTAAACGTGGTACGTAAAAAATGCAACAATACACAAAGACTTACATATCCCAGCAATAAAAGAAGAAATCAACAAGACCAGTGCAAAATACCTACAACGACTGCATAACCATTCAAATATGCTAGCCATCAACTTACTAGACAATAGTGACACTACCAGACGACTTCAACGACAACATCCTCTAGACCTTGCATATCGACTGTAAAACGTTCCTGTCAGACATTTTGTTCCATGTATTCATCATTGTAAATATCCATTATTGTATATTTATCAAATATGTTTAATGCTGCTTGTTAATTATTAATAATGTAACATTAGTGGAGTACGGTCAACGGACTTTACTCCTCTCAAGTACTAATTTACAGAAAATTTATGTAATTTTGCCAAATGTTTGGGTACAAACAAATTGCAAAATAAAATATATGTTAAAAAAATTTAAGCCATCTTTTGCTCTATTAGAGGAAACTGGCATAGAGGGTTCAGAGCTTCAGCTGATGCCACAGCAGTGCCCGTGACCGGGAGCTATATCTTAAGCTTCGAGTCCCGACAATGGCAGGATTTTCCACACTAGCTAGATAGGGAGTGTTATGGAGAGAAGCTAGAGTAACTCCTTAATCAAAGAGTATATGACTGAACTCTTGAGACAAATCAGTCCCGATCTCTTCTACGTTTAAATGCTTACAATTTGAATAGAATGAGCTAGAAAATGACAAAGCTAACAAATAAGTAAAATAGGCAGTAGAAACCAATCCCATAAATGATTTAAGATTTTTAGAAGAATATGTACTATATCTTTATGCAAGCGCAATCGATTGAATACAAATACAAAATTGAATAACATAATAGTATCGCTGATACCCTTTCAATGGCATAACAGCGCTCCTTTCTAGTGACGTACAAAACCATTGCTCTTTCTGATAAAACGCCGCGAACACCGTACGCGCACCTACCTCTAACAACTACCTTCAGACGACTGCACTTATCAGGCCGCCACACGGCATCTTATATGTAATGTGATAATGTCTTGTCACGGCGTATGGCGCAATGTTATGCAACTCACCTACGTAATTTGCATGTACTATTTTCAAATTCCTACCAAATACCAAGAATAAAAAAAAACTAGTGGTCCGGCCAGGATAGCCGAGGTCGCTAAGGCTCAAGGGCCATAGCTGCCTCGATTCGAAGGGGCGTGGGTTCGACTCCCACCTCCGGTATGGATATTTGTGTGTGTTTGTGTTGCCCTTACGTGTTCCCTCTACGGTACCAAAACTACAGTTACCACACTAGTCGCTACATGACTTGCAAGTTAAAAGTCGACCTAAAAAATACGAAAAACTAGTGGTGCTAAAACTAGCACGTACTTTCATGCAAAATTACGCGAAAAGTTCTCAGATTTTTGAAAAATTGTACATGGCTTTATTTTAAAATCTATCTTCAAAGAACAGATTTCACTAAGGGGAAAAATAACTATCGTCATATTTCTTGTGTAGGAAGATGTCGAAAAAAATTTGGAATATTTACAATTTTCGAAAAATCAGAGTTCTTCATGAAAATGAGACCCTATACCATTTTTTTAAACATTCTTCACACTATCCACAAAAAATTAATAAATAACTTTGGAGCAATTTTTTGAAACTTTTGATGATGTCCCGAGGGCTTGATGTAAAATATCCCCAAAATTAAAATATCGGTTTCAAATTCAAAGGGCCGCGATATCTGCCAAGTCGATTGGAGAAAATCAATTTTGGAGAAAATGGCTGAACGGTTTAGGAGCTAGCGTTGTTAACAGGCGGACGGATACACAGACTATTTGTCGTCATTCGATGTTTCGGTAACAAGTACCTACAAAACACGGATTCTGGCTATACCACCTGTTAGAGGATTTTTTTCTAAATTTACCAACTGAATTTATCCCTTTTTTCATGACCAGAGCCCCGTAATAAGAGTTTTTCTGACGAAAATTGGCAGTTCTTTTCGCGCATCATTACATAACTTTATCTTCTGCGTAAGTGGTAGCGAGAAAGTAAAAAATTGTCTTTCCACTCAACACGAGTTTAGATAATATTTAATGAAGTGTCCCCTACCTTGCGCCCATGCTATCGCATGACATCAGCTGTCGTAAACAGTAAAGTACTCTTTGTGAGAATTCAGTAGGTACGCGCAGTGTGAGAAATGGAGTAATAAATAATACAATCGAGTATTCACATTTTTCAATCAAATCGAAACTGTTTATTGTTTTTGGATCCTTCGCATTGTCTTGAGCATGAAACGAAACCTTGGTTACCTCTCATATGATCTACATAGCCCAGGACACACGGTTACACAGTTTTTTTCATTTTCTGCGTGCATTGGAAATAATTAATACAGATATGCTTTATCGAACGATATTATTCTTTCTCCAGCCACTGTCCATCAGTGCAGAAATTCTTTCCGCCAGATTAGTGTGGCGTCATACAGAGGTATTAAAACACAGACGAGGACGGATAGAATAAACAGTTGGTTTATTAAAAAAAAACACTGACCGAAGTCGTAAAACACCATAACACTGCCTTCTACTAACTAAATAAATAGAGCCCACCACAAGAAGTGATATTACAGTGCGGCTACCACACCGCCAAACAACAAACGTTTCCCCTCGGTGTGATGCACCGCTCTGCTGAGACAAACCTACATTTATTTATTTATTTATTTATTTATTTATTTATTTACGTCAAAAACAGTTAAAAACTGCGTATGACGAGCTAATGGGGAGAAGTGAATTTTGTGCACGTTTTCATAATTCTGTGGTCTCTATCCTAAACCATATTCTAGTCGAATTTTGAATACAGAAAAGAGAGCGCTTTTTTTCAAGTTTTGTTGACAAAATATTCGCTCTTATATAATAAAATATGTTTTCAAAGGTAAATTAGCTATAAATTTGTGCCCCTGACCCTCATCATGTTCTTCATGGAAGAATAATACTTTTTGCCGCGAGAATATGGAAAACGATAATTTGAATAATTAAATTTTCCACTGAAATTTAGATGACGTGCACAAATAATGAAGTTACATTTATGTCCAGAAGCAAAACAAGGGACCATCTCAGCATTTGCTCAAGGATCAGGGAAACTGGACGAAAAACCTGATCGAGATGGGGGCCATCAACCCAGAAACTGTGGTACAATACTTGTTACATGTTCTTTAGAATTATACAGTCCAAATGATAAATAATTACATTAACTATCATTGTTAAACTTAATTCTACTTTCCTTTTTGATGCTCGGTATAGTCTCGAATTGTATAGAAACAGTTATGCAGCAGAAAAGATTTTACTTGGGACTTAAACTTTTCTATGGAATTTAATCGTTTAATGTCTTTTGGCAAAGTGTTGTAGAGTAATGTACATGAATTGTATGTGAATTTTTTGTAGTGAGCTGTTGATACTGCCACCTGGTGAATATGATTACTACGTCGTGTGTTATACTTATAGACATCGGCGTTTGCTGAAAATATATTCCCGTACATGTCTCACGACTGACGACAAAACTAATGCCGGCTTCCCCTCCGCGTGCTAGACGCACAGCCTCCTGCTCACACAGCTCGAACAACAGAAGAAAAGAAGGGGGGCGTTCGTCACCCGGCTTTTAAAGGCGCCCTGGCGTCTTCCCCCGCCACCGTTGCCGTCCCAGCACCTGAGAACGACGCTGCGCGCTCGGAAAAACCGATGCGTTATCGCGCGTCACCACGCCAGATGTCCAGCCCTTTGTTCAGCTTCCGGTGAAATTCTACCGTCTGCGCGTTTGAGCGTGCATGACACTACATTAGACTGGATTTCGTTAATTGTAGTAGTCCTGGTTTAAAAGGTAATAGTGTTTTACAAACAAGGCGCTGCGATAAGTGTGTAGGCCAGTGACCTGTACATGCGTTACGTTAACTAACGGTGTTTTACGATTTATAAGGGACCATCGCCACAACACAACATACCACTTCTCTTTAGAAAATTACTTGTTAGGGATTCATCAAACAAATTAACGGCGAAAAATATAGATTTTCATAGATTATGCTGTAAAAACTCAATAAACTCGCATATAATTCGTACTAGTTAATTTCCTATTCTGTTTGGCGTTGTAGACGACCACCCAGACCTTACGTTTTGCGGTACAACTCACATCGTTAGCCTCAAGGTGGAGGCAGTGAGTAGGCACATTCTAAATCCCGTGTTGCCGGTAACCCGCCAGTTGAGTCAATTGGGCCAAGGATGTTAGTACTGTGATGGAACTGCTCACAAAATGGAGGCGCCGACACACTTATGGTGTGACAGTCGTCCCAAGTCGCAGGAGGGGACACGCGCTGAATTTATTTAATAAGGGCGCCAAGCGCATGCCCACTTACCTGCTTAATGTCGCCGGCGTTGAGCGTCTCAGGGGTGAGCGCCCTGGGTCGAAGGGTTGCATTGGTGGTTTCTTAAGATTTAGAATAATAACACTTTGCTATGGTATTAATTGGTTCACCCGACCAAATGGCGGGGACTAATTTATTCAAAAATTAAAGGAAGAGAAACTGTTCAGGTTGATGCTGGGTTATTGTCACTTTAGTAGCCGATTAATGAATGATGGTGATGACAACTTACAATCTGTGATGTTAGATGGTAATGTCACCGCGACTGGATTGCTCGCCGAGCGACGGAGAAGTGTAGTCGGACCCTCAGGAGGCGACGCCGGAACGTTGCAAGGTTGGCCTCCGATTGCCTCCGGGGTGATGACTCCGGCGCACGGGACGTCGGCGGTGGATGACCGGGCGGTCGCGACGTGATGCTCGCGCGCGTCTCAGGCCGTCACACGACACCTGGACCGCGTATGACGCTCGAAGCCAAACTTTGGCTATTCGGAATTAATTCCGTGAAGACCGGGCAAGTTTCGCAGTGGTCGGCTCAGTGTGTGCCTTACCCACTGCTGCTGTTCCCTTTCTACCGCAGGTTTCATTAACTGACTAATATTCGGTGGCTTTCTTAACTACCACTGTTAATCTACTCAAAACTTTACTTGTTGGTTTCTATCTCCATACGACTTCTCCTGCACCACCGTCCTCTCTAGCGTCTGTCGCCCGTCCTCTCTCTGGCCTCGCTCGCCCGTCTGTCCCTTTCGTTTTTTCGAAAAAAATCCCAAAGTGCTCACGTGCTTCCTGCCTAGTGATTTTATTGGTCGGATTTGAACTTCTCGAAACCTTCTATTTCATCAACGGTGCCTTCTGGTTGTTCATTGGCCGGCATTGTTAGGCCGGAGGAGCGCGCACGTGTCCCTTCTGCTTTGGCATGTGATGATTTTATAGGCTTTTAGAGGATTATTGAGCCGGGTGCGATCGCCAAGTCGCTAAAATGGTTGTTCCGGCTGTCGATCATCCAGTATTGTTGGACAAAGGGTAAGATTTATTGTTAGGGGCTTCTGGAGAACTTGGGCCGTTGGGCGGAACTAAATCGGGTCGCGGTGGACGCGTGGCCCTTTCCAACTTCCGGTAATTTGGCGTGACGCGGGGGTGAGAGGGTGCGATGGTCACCCGACGCATCGCGGTATTGTCAGAAAAAGGGTATAATTGATAGTTGAAAGTTTATGGGGGGCTTGAGCGGCTGGGCGTATCTAATTCGAGGGCGCGTAGTTCTTTCCTGCCGTCCGGTAATTTGGCGTGACGCAAGGGTGGAGGACTGCGATGGTCCCCGACACATCGCAGTACGAACGTTCTGGATCCCAAATATTGAAGTCTAGAAGCGGAAAACGGACTCCCCCTTCGGGCAGCCTATGTCCTGGCGACACGTCAATAGCCTAAAGGTGGAGGCAGTGAGGAGATGGGAAGGGAGACGCCCGAACGTTGGGGTGGACCCCTGTTGGGCTCTCGGCTCCGTTGTGACTGCGCAAAGAGGAGGTACTTGTTCCCGGCGCTTGTGAATAGCTCGTTGTTTGGACTCCGGTACTGGTCTGGATAGCTAGTAGCTGTGAGCTGGCTGGCCGGGTGGCCCAATCCAGGCATCGAATGGAGAGGTCGCGAAGATGACAAACCGCGTTCCGGCGGAACCCAGATATCAGTCTGTCGTCATACTTGTGCGGTGGCAGAGGTGCGAAGAAAGGCAAGAAGGTGCCCACCCCGGAGACTTGTGCGCCCTGGTAGAACAAGGTCATTGTTTGGGGTGGTAGCCCACGCAGGGTCAAAGCCAAGAAATTGTGGGAAGAATACAGTATAAATGTGATAGGTGGAGATTCTGAATATAAACACAACTGAAAACTTTCATTCTTATGTAGGTTCCGAACCCACAAGCCTAACGTACTTAGGATCACCTGCCCCAGGCCCATACTTCAAGAGGCCGAAGAACTGGACCATTGTAACGTGTTACGGCTTCGTGAAGTAATGTGATAAAACCGATCATATAAATAAAACTAATATTTCAAGATATATATATATATATATATATATATATATATATATATAGCGGACTTCATTGTAATTTTTTAACTTTTGATCTCTGTATCTGAATAACTTTGACACAATTAGTTTCCATAGCATCAATGTAAAAAAGTTACTTAAGCACCAAAATCTTTCGACATTGCACTAAGTAATGAACAATATTCTCAAAATATTCTCACTCTACTGAAAATGTTCTGGTACATAACATTTATTGCACGTATCAGTTCATATAATGACTGATAAACATAAAGTTATACTTTTTAAGTATAACTTTATGTTATATTAAATATAAAGTTTAATTTATTGTCATGTATATGGTCAGACTCCATTATGGTGCTAAAAATGGACAATATGAGATAATTAAAACACACCGACTGAAGCGCTATGCAGCTCAGGTGAGAAGAAAGACAAAAGTACAATCACTGTAATTTCTTCCGTAGCGCCTGGAAGAAATGACATTCACGTAGACAGTGATCAGGTAAATGTTAATGTTAAAGTTCATTTTCAACAATTTGCACAACAGTAGAAGCATCAGTAGCTTCCATAGTACTCGTGGGATTGCAGGAGGATGTCAATACGCCACGTTGGTAGACGAGCAGATACACTTGAGAGCGCACCACCACAAGACAGTTACTGGCTGGAACTCTTCTGTCCAGAAGCTCGTGGGACAAGTCGAGTCTCACCGTAAAAAGTTTCCTTTTTACACTGGTCACGCGCTGTGCTGGTGCACACTACTTACGCTGGTGAACTGCACAAAACATAACTGTCAGGGATGCAACCGGAAGTAGGCTGTGAGAAATTGCAGCTCTTTTCTTTAGTAGAGACACACAGGTTCACATACTTATATGTAAAAATAGTGCAATGCAAGACCTCGATGTCTAGGCAAAGCAATTAAGTTATGAATATCAAATAACGGTCTTGCCCATAAAAGATAATGGGTGGTATCAATAATAAAGAAGCATTTGCTTATTTTAGTATCTTCTCACGAGCCTGAGCATTTGTTCTGAGAAAATTCTTCGACCAATGAACACTTGCTCAATTTCGTATGAATAAAAATATTATCCGAATGATGAGTATATTCTCATGGAAAATTGAGGATATTCTCATTTGTCTACGTAACTGGTGTAATTTTGTTCCGATTCGCGCTGTTATACAACTTGTTTTAACTAACTCGTTTGCGTGCTGCCGGTGCAGTTGTTTATGGAAACTATCGTTGTTGCATTGTGAGGAGTATATTTCGATCTTAAGCTTCAATTCCACGCGTAGTGGAGCAAATGAAATGCGGATGCATTTCAGTTGCCTAAAGCATCTCTATGATAACACAATCCCGAGGATGAGCTATGTAGTTGCCATAACCCCTTCCTAATCATGTAGTGCGTAATTAAACACGGACAAAACCTTCTTTTCAAATAAACAAGGTATTGGAATTGTTAATTTTCTTTATTTCGTTAATAAATGAACTTTTTCGTATTCTGGAGTCTTAAGCAGATTCAAGCCGGGTAACATGTTTATTTCCACCATGATTCACGACAGTAGTTCCACTCACATTTATTTTCATACATTTTTGCTTGAATACCTTGTTGTATTAATCTATTCAGACTCAAATATCGTAGTTTTTTTGTACGATAATATCGTAGTTTTTTATACGAATGTGGGTACATTACAAGGTGCAGATAGAGGAACTAAATGTGTATTTTTTCTGGCTCTTAATTTTTTATTTGTTAATTTTCTCTTCGGATTGTATAAATTTTATTCATTTGGATCAATTTTAATTACAAGGCCCATAACATCAACGAGTTTTCCAAAGTGTTGAATGTCTGGCAAATGCACAAATCTCCACCAACACCTTACTGAACAGATCAAGATCTACTCACAAAAATATTTTCAATTTCGTTTCATATGAATGAGTGCCACATATAGTTTCCATCTTTTATTGGCTGAAAACAAGCGTCACGACGGATTTAATGTTTCTCTCCGAAAATCGTAACAAACTCCAGAAGTTCTATCCCGACGTCGCGCCGTGCTACCTTTAGTTTATTGTATTCACGAACAAAGTCATTTCTTGATAGATTTCTACTTACAACAAATGTCCGATAACCTCACATTTAAAAGTGAGGTACCTCAATACCAGATTCAAAACAATCTGAGGATATGCTCACGAAAGGAGTAAATTCTCGGTTTTTATTCCTGTGGATAAGAGCATATGCTCTACTGAGCCTTAGAGAGTGAGAATTTTCTCAAGTTTGAGAATTTTTTCATTTTTTTAGAATATTCTCGAAACTTGCGAAACATGCGCTACTGAGCATCTGCTTAGAAAACGCGAGTAAATAGCATATGCTCAGTTTTATTCATACCACCCAATGAGACGACTGCAATGCGTCAATTTTTCCCCCAGATGCAGATTCTCCATCTGAATTCTGTAGGGTGGGACCCATGATGAAAAGACATGGGTGAGCTATTGCACAGCCTATTCGGTTTTAGCCAATGTCCTTCGTGCACCAGTTTGCAACAGAATATTAGCGGGAATTTTAAAGGCAGACAGATATAAAAAAATATTATTTTGTTAGAAATCATTGAAACAGATGTATGAAGCTTTTTTTAAATATTGCGTCTTCTATTCCAATAACACCCCTCACTTTGGCTGCTCACCGTTGAAAATTGTCACTTTGTGCCACTTTCAGAATGATTCCGAACACTTCTCGTTTCCATGCAGCATGGTGGCCATCGTATCTGGCCAGAGATTTCAAGCGAAGTGCCCATGTTGTGGTCACGTGGTTTGTGACGTATCTGGTGCTGCTCAGAACGAGCAACGGACCAGCTCACCCATGTCTTCTCATTGCGGGTGGGACCTTTTCCAGCCAGCTCTGCGTCGGGTGGGGATACATTCACACTGCTACCTCTTGGGCGTGTGGAGAATGTAGATGGACAATGATCAGCAGGCCTCTCTCGGATACAAATTGTAAGAGAGAGAGAGGATTCAGAGAAACGAGCGAGTGGTTACAGACTGTTAGAGCTCGTTGCAAGATACGATTACTACGATTACCAGAGACAGCTGCTGCAGTTGGCTGGGCGGATGAGCTGTGTCCGCTTCGCGACCTTATCTCCTTCGCCGGCAGACTGCGCCCTTGGGCGAGACATGGCGAATCACTCCGGTTTAACACACACAAAATACATTTAGTACAAAACCCTGCCTCCTAAGAATATATGACATATATAAATACAAAAGTATTTAGATGAATCATTTGTTTCTCAGGGATCGAGCATATATATTGGGGAAATAGTGTATTTTTTAGCATTTTTAACATCAGTTTTTTAGTCCCCTAATAGAAAAGTTGAATTTTTTTGAAGAAGTTGAAATATGACTTCAAACATTCTATATAAAAGTGAAATCTGGTTCTTCTTTTTACAAATTTTAATTGAAACATTAGGAGCTGTTTTTGAGAAAATGTAATTTGAGCGTTTCTGAAAATGCGCAATTTTGAGTTCATTTTCACAAACAAATTTTCGATAGACTTCATCAGAAATCCTTTAAACCTCTTGTATTCACAAAGAAAACACAGTATAAAAACGCCCGTAATGTAAATAATTAGGACGTGGGAGAGATTTAATAAAAATACATTTGTGTATTATTTTAAAAATGAAAGTAAGTACATTAAATTTGCTTTATTTTCTTCATTTTTTGGCTTAATTTCATTTTATTCAGCGCATCCACACAAAATATTTCACAACTCGCACATAAAGTTTAAAGAACAAATTGGAGTCGTTTTTGAGAAAATCTTGTTTTTAAAATTGCCCATATTTCACTAAAAATTAAGAGAAAACTACCATTTTTAATGTGCATGATATTAATTTAAGAACTAATTTAGAAAACAAATTTCTTTGAACAGGAATTTTTACCTTCAATAATGTGGGTGTTCCAAAGACCCCAAAAATTCAAACTTAACGGACCTGACCGTTAACTGACTAAATAAAGAGTAACGTGCTCAAAAATATTCCTATAGTGTTTGTGTTTTTTATGTTCTTTGGTGATCATTACGATGCTCATGGGTTTTAATGCTGAAGTAAACTAGCTTTGTTGCTGTGGAAACGAATAGTTTCAAAATCACTTAGAAACACATTCAATGTTGCTAGCGTACCTTAAAGGTCGCATCTGCATGAAAAGATCGGTGTTGTTATAATATGAGTACTATCAAAGTATGATTTTATTACATTGATTGATTGATTGATTTTTAGTGATTCCGGGAGCGTGAGCTGCTAAGGTTATTAGTCCCATAAGCACAATGCATGTATTTTCCTCGGGAGGTGGCTGTGATCTTCCTCCACTGATTGGCGAGATCTGGCGCCGATCTACCGTCTGCTAGCGGGTTTCCCCACCAGGTATCTCCCACAAGCGAGGCACCGCCCCAGCCAGGGCAAGGTCTATGCTCCTGCGCCGTCTCCCGGCAGTGTGGTAGTGCAGTGCATGTCAGTGTGTGTATAAGCAAGGGATTAGAATAGGACAAGGAAGAGGAAGGAAAGATCGCGCGCGGTGCGTGGCTCATTTGTTAGGGTACTGCTCTGGCATTCGCCTAGTGTTGATCGGAGTAACTACAGAAAACTACCGATCAGAACTGCTGGCCGCTAGAATTCTCCTCCAGACAGCGAATGAATTCGACCTAGCTGACGAGCTAGTGTCAAAAATCCTGCCGCCTGTCGGGACTCGAACCTAGGACCTCCCGGTCAGAGGCACTGCAGCGAAATCAGTTGATGCCCTGAGTCAACTCTCTCGGTGATTTTGTTACATAATCGCAACACGTTACTAATGGTATTCAGTTAAGTGATTCGATGCGTGCTTAGATGGCTCAGGGCGTCAAACGATGCCACTGCAGCACCTCTGACCGGGATGTTGAAGGGTTGGAGTCCCGGCGGTGGAAGGATTTTCGACAAATGACGGCAGCAACTGACGCGTCCGAATGCAGAAATCATCAATGAATCTATTGCAAAGGTGCCATTAGTATGTATGTGTTGAAGTAAACTCCAAATGTTTTAATTATTGGGTTTATTTTCTTGTCTTTTAAGAAAGATATTTGTATTTTATCCTACGTATATCGTTGTTTCGATTTGATAAGGCAATTCCGCTGCCATTTTTTTATCACAAGTTCTGGAACGCATAATAGAGAGGCATAATTACGTAAACTCTTCTCATCGCCAACGATCTGAAACCGAATGTGGCTTCCATCATCACCTGTAATTAATTTCAACTGAAATCCTTTGCCATTTTCGCGAAAGCATTAAGAGAAAATAAAAGTGTTAGTTAACAACTTCTAAATACAAATTGTATATAATTTAATTTTCTAATTCCCCTTGTCAGTTATTGTTGGCAATGGCATGTTGCTTGCCTTAGATCCTGCATCTCGCCACACGCAGAACAATAGACACGTGCTACAGCAAGTCATAAATGTTTAGAGTCGCTCTTCCCAGCGTCATGAAGAAACATGACTTGTAAATTCTAGATTACTCAAACCTAAGAATACCATGCCCCATTTCGCTACACAGATCAGAAAAAAAGTTTTTTGGTGTGACGCGTTTTGTGTTTGAAACAGATAAGGCACACAACCTGCCAGAAGGTAAACCCTTCTTACGAAACAATGAGATTGAGAGGAGGGGAATACATATATATGCAATGCAACATCAACGTTACATTATTCTTCCCTGTCGCGATGGTCGGACAAGAGGAATTTCTCACCAAGGAAGAGTGGGCAAAAGTGGTGAAACGCCACTTGGGCACCAATCAGTTTGAAGTGCTCAGCATCAGGTAATATTGCGTTAGAATGATACAAGATTATATTTGGGGTTGAAATGATGTGTTACATACACTATGAATTTATCTAGAATGCTTGAATTGTATTTATCTACTAACATTTCTATAAAATTGATAAACTAGTGTTGTAATTAAATTCAATTCAAGAATTTATAATAATGAAGCAGTTTAGAGGAATAAGTTGGTTTAGAATGTTTGGAATAATATCTCACTTTCATTCATTAACTTTTTTTTTAAGAAAATTGCAAAAGAAGTTTAGTGTTCTTTAATATTCTAAAAATTAATATTTCCGTTCTACCATTAGGAAACCGAAAAGTGAAGAACATGTCAAAAAAATGTACCTTGGGCGGTGATAGATGGCAGCTGGCATGAGTATGTGGCAATTCCGAATAGCTAGTTCAGACCCAAGGAAATAGAAAACTAATACGGGAAAGTCTGTGCCATTCTGTAAAACCACTTTTTTGTTTATTACACCATTGTGATCAGCCAAGAGAAATGCATCAGTTGCAATAGGTCTTAAGAGGAGGGAGTAATGGAAAACCGAATAGCAAGCTTCTACATTTGTGAAAGCGACTTTCAGGACATGGAGAGGTAGGGATATATATTTCGTTCTTTCGGTAGATTTGACATACGACCTATTGCGGTTACCTGATCCCATTTTATTGAAGACACAATTTTTACCTGTAAAAACTGTGTAAAATAAAATATAATCAAAGTAAAACTAATTCTAACGACAATATTGAAAGTTCCTATTATTTGTTTAAAGACAATTATGAAATGCGAGAGAGAACTGCGTATAATTATACAAGAGATGTATTAATGCTACTTGGGCCTGGTGTTGCCTCCAAAGAGTTCTCATTTCGTACAATTCTTATTTAATATTTTTTTAATTATTCGGTTAAGTTATGTTGCGTGACTCCGTCAGAAGTAACTGAAATCTGATGAAACACCCTTAATCAACCTATGATATTTCAACGTACGAACTTAGTAAAACACAAAGAGTTTTTATTTTATTTTTGTTGTGAAAGAAGAGGTATATGAAAACATAATCATATTTCTAAATAAAAATATACATTTATTAATAAGCAGGGTGCTAATTATTTCACTTAGTTGGTTTAAATCAATTTTTATTAATAGATTTGTCATGTTTTTTAAAATCTCGTTCAATCACGTTTTTTTAAATCACATAATCATAGTTTTTTTGTTTACTTTTTATCGTAAATTGTTCCGGAGAGTGTCTTGACCTGACATCACACAGAAATGATAAAAATCACTTTGATTGTTTTGTAACACTTTGTTGAAAGTTTGAAAAAATAAACAATGTGGCTTATCACATCAAAACAATAGCAAGTATGATATAATGTGAATATGAATAATAATCGTTAAAAATTATTTAAGTAAAAAATGACAAACGACAATAAATTGAAATTTTCCTGTTAGACTCAGTAATTTGTTAATTTAATGGCGTGCAAATAGTGCGGCTTTATCAAATTATGAATGTGTTAGATGTAATATAAACAAGTTTTATTATAATTTGCCTTAAATAAAATTAAATAATTTCAATTAGTACAAATGTATTTCTCATTTAATTGTATAGAATATGCTGAACATTATATTTATCATAGGTGATATCACGAACGATTTGGAAATTGTCGATAAATCCTGGACTCGCAAAGCTAGGAAGAGATTAATCTGAGAATTTCCAAAGCACAAGAGGTATTTAATAAGACTTCCACGAATGAAATTATGCTCAACAGAGTTCCAAAATGTGCAAAATATGGAAAATAACTGAATGCATGTTAAAATCAAAGATGTGTTATAATACATAAGCGGTTTATTGCATTCAACACAGCGATCGGTACATACCGCCTCCTAAGATAAATGAGTCGCAGCTTATTATCGGCCAGTATCGGGCGTAAGAAAAATAGAAAGAGGAGTAAACGTTTTGAGATATCTTGCCCTGATTGGAGCACTCTCTATGAATAGTTAAACTCTATTGGCTTTTATTTCACGAGTGGTAATAATAGTAATAATAGTAATGATTATCAGCAATAATAATTCTCAGAAGTCAATACTCTTATTAATTTACAAAATTTTCTTCATTATTAAAAACTGCTTTAAATAAAACATCTTTAAATAATCATTAAATAATAGAATTTTGTATAAAAAAATCATTTACCGTCTACAAATAAAGAGTAAGTAAACGAATATAAGAGTGAGGCGCTTTGTTTGGCCGCCTGTGGCGACTGTCGGAGGGGGGGGGGTGGCTTTCTGGCGAAAACCCAACGCCGAGGGGGGCGTGTAAATTTATCATCAATATTTTGACAATTGAAAATTACTTAACGTTATACTAGTACTTATTTTGTCAAAAATTTGTATTTAATGAGCATGTATTTAGATTAAAACAAACTATCTTATTATAATATGACAGTTATTATCAGCAATAGTAATTCCCTATTAATGTACTAAATATTTCATGATAGATAATTAATAAATACCACTTTAAATAAAACATCGTTGCCGATCCGGTGCCGTAGCGATTTCGGACCGAAGGATCGCGAGTTCGAGTCCCACCTCGGGTATGGTTGTATTTGTGTACGTCCTTTCATCCCCTATAATCACTATATCGTTTCATTTTCACTGTTGCCATAACGTTAAATCCAATAGTCGTCGCTAATAATCTAGATGTTAATGCGAATTTTTTTGTTAAATACCAAAAAAATCGTTAAATAATGATTAATTGGATTTTTTTGTTTAAAATTGTTTTTTCGCCCCGCAATATATGAATGGATTAATAAAGACATTAAATTTGTTCAAAAAATTGGTCGCCCCGAACGGGACTCGAACTCGAGTCTTCTAATTTACGCTGGGCGCAAAGCAGAACAGCTGGGCGTAAACCAGAATATCCGGGTTCGAGCCCCGGTCGGGGCGACTAATTTTTTGAACAAATTTAATTATTAAAATGCATTGTTATTGGGTAACACAATTTGGATTTCTTTACGACTACGGAACATATTCTCCGACCGTAATTGCGTCCAACAAGGTGACGAGAAAGGTGAGAATTGTATTAATAAACGCATAAACAAATGACTGAGGAGGAGAACGCGTGTGCGTTGCTGCAGCCTGCGGCGGCTGTCGGAGGGCGGCGGCTTCCTGGGCGAGCACCGCCTCGCCGAGGTGGCCGTGCGCCTGCGCGACGCGCGGCGGACGCGGCGCGCGCTGCACTTCTTCGTGAAGGCCCAGCCGCAGGCGCTGCCGGAGCAGCGCGCGCTCGTGGAGCAGACCGGCACCTTCGCCAAGGAGGTGGCCGCGCTCAGCAAGCTCTTCGTCCACTTCAGGTCTGGCACCACTCACTTTACCATGGACGGACGCACAGATCGACCGACCGACCGACCGACCGACCGACCGACCGACCGACCGACCGACCGACCGACCGACCGACCGACCGACCGACCGACCGACCGACCGACCGACCGACCGACCGACCGACCGACCGACCGACCGACCGACCGACCGACCGACCGACCGACCGACCGACCGACCGATCGACCGACCGACCGACCGACCGACCGACCGACCGACGGACCGACCGACCGACCGACCGACCGACCGACCGACCGACCGACCGACCGACCGACCGACCGACCGACCGACCGACCGACCGACCGACCGACCGACCGACCGACCGACCGACCGACCGACGACCGACCGACCGACCGACCGACCGACCGGACCGACCGACCGACCGACCGACCGACCGACCGACCGACCGACCGACCGACCGACCGACCGACCGACCGACCGACCGACCGACCGACCGACCGACATTGATTTGATCGATCTTTTGGTTTCAAGTACCCACAAAACGTGGATTATGATTACACAACGTGATAGAGGAAGTAATTTACTACATTAAGAAACAAGAGTTATCCACTTTTTCGTTACTACCGTCTTTGAAAATTATACAATACAAATATAATTGATTCATTAAATATCATTGTTATAATCGGTATGATTTTCCATTTTGATGCTTCTTCTATTCCGTAATTGAGTAGAAACAGTGATGGAAAATAAATGATTTTTGATGGCGCTTGCACTTTTGTATCGATTTTGGGCGTTTAATATCATCTGGCAATGTGGTGTAAATAATTTTTTGTAAACTATCATTATAAACGACCCTTTTCGATACCCCGAATCGTGCATAATCCAGTATTTTATCGCACGCTACATGACGTCATCGCCATTATTAAACGCGACATGACGTCATGACGAACTTCTACTGTTCACAGAAAGACAGATCTGTAGAACTGGTAACTGTATAACTGAACTTTGTTATAAGCAGAGAAGTCAATTCCATCTTGAATTTTCACCATAGTCTTCAATTTTGAATGACTGCACCACAGAGATGATGCCTTACATACTGCAGACTTCAAAATAACATAAATTAGAAATGAGAACTCGATACTAGTATTAATCATAAAAAGTTTGACAAACTTACCAACTCAGATATATATGCCAGAACAACTGTCTCGTATATAATATTTACATTATTTGTTTCCATCCACTTCCTAAATATAATATATTCCTTCTCATACAACGCACTCGACTTTTTTAGGTATTAAACTTTCTTCTGCCTTCGAGGCTTTTTCTAAAACTACCATTGGTAACGACGCCATCTTTCAATCGAATGCGCGCGTGAATCGGCTCTCCGCTGTCACAGTTGTGACGTCATAATACCAACGTCCATGTTGCCAACTATAAAACTTTACTTACACTTACTTCGTTTCATTTATAACTTTATAATGATGTTATACAAAAAAATAGCGTATGCAAGTCGTTTATAATGTTCCTTTTTTGCACGAATGAGAAAATAGTCTATTACTAAACTCACTCCTTCGTCGTTCGTTTAGTAATAGACTATTTTCTTATTCGTGCAAAAATGGTCAACATTATAAACTAATTGCATAAACTACTAGTACTACATTGTATGTGAATACTTTATCGCATTTACTTCTTTGGAAGAGAAAAGTATTCAAATCGTGAGGCGGAGAACTTTCGACAGAAAAACTTATATTGCCGGATCCTGATAGAGAAGAGACAGAGACACGGAGAGACGGAGACATGGGCAGAGAGAGGCAGAGACAGAACGACAGAGATAGAGATATACAGATAGAGACAGTCAGACAGACTGAGACAGCTACAGAGAAAGACATAGATAATTTATTTAATTTGCTTTGGGCGTTAAGCCCGATGGCAAATTCTTAACACCTATTATACATATATTACAATAATCAACACACACACACACACACACACACACACACACACACACATATATATATATATATATATATATATATATATATATATAAATTACAAGGGCGTTGCGGTACAACTCGATGGTCTCTGAATATTCTGGATCAATATCGATGAAACTTTTGTGCTAGTTTCTTTTAAATGTCAGAAGTACTATAGGCTAAGATTTACTATCATAAATCTTAATATATTTACAAAATAATTACTTTACTGTACTTTTTTCGTCTATTATTACATCACAGATCCAAGAATGCGTCAATGTGCAATTGTTTAGCTGCGTGCCACCAGCGGATGACGACGGTGATCTACGAATGAGTTCATCAATGCATAGAATTGCGTATTTAGAAGACTGTTTGTCAATTGTCTAAACCGAAATGCTTCTGCGTTTCGGACGAAAAAGCTGTAGTCAACATCAAGAAGATCGAGATACATTGATTTACAATTGATCAGTAGCAAGAAGAATTGAGAAACGGAAGTTACCGACTAGTGGTAAGAAGCTTCATCTTGTTGAAAGGTTGTCAACAGCAGCAATCTTCTTGGGGAAAACTAACAATTCAACAGATAAGGAGGTCAATATCAACAAGAACCCAGAAGAAAGAGAAACAGACAACAGAGGTGGCTCAGATACAGAAAGTAATGTGAACTGTAACGAGCACTAAAAACAGTTTTTTATCATCATCCGTGCAACAAGACGAAAAAGGTGTCGAAAAATCGCGTCGGGTCGCGAACGGATAAACAATGCATTGATACGAAGGAAGTACAGCGAACGACGTACGAAAGCTCGTCAGGCGAAGAATCAGACAGTGATAGACTAGCGCGCGAACGCGTGACGCATATGGATCACGTAACAGACGTGAACATAGTTGAGGCACGCCGACATTAACGATCCGTGATATTGAAGATAGTCTAACAGAACTTTCCGGCGATGAAGTAGCCCACGTTGAACAGTGGCTTTCCCAATTTGAAGATATCAGCGAGTTATTAGAATGGCAAGACTTGCAAAAGATAATCTAGGCAAAACGTATGCTCAGAGTCTCGGCAAAGAAGTTTATGTCGACAAAGAAGTTATCAACGTGGAAAAATTTTAAAAATGACCTGTTAAAAGAATTTACATCCAAGCTTAGCAGCGCTACAGTACACAGACAATTGCGTGAACGTAAATGATCGCCTGATGAGACATGCAAGCAATACTTGTATTCGATGATGGAAATAGCTAGTCAAAGAACAATTGATGAGGAAGCACTCATCGAGTATATCATCGATGGAATTCAAGATTATGAAAACAACGAAGCCATTTTGTACAGTGCAAAAAATATCAATGAGCTCAATAAATGCTTAGAGGACTACGAGAAGATGAAAGCGAAATCAAAAGAACGAAAGGCAACTGCACTGAAGAAAGAGGGCAAGTACCGCAATGAGACGAAAAATCGAACTAATTCAACAAAAGATCAAACACAAAGATACAAGAATTCAAATGACAAGCGACCAGCTCAAAAACGGTGTTTCAACTGCGGATCCAAGGAACATTAAAGGATCAACTGTACAAACCGGGATAAGGGGCCAAATGTTTTGTGGACGAGTATGGACACATCTCTCCGAGGTGTACAAAAGAAAGTAAGAATGAGGGATGTATCCGCACCACGGGCGACAAGCTGTCATCTAAACGCATTTTAGCGGGAAATAAAGAAGAAGATAATAGTGGAACATTGGTTAGCCCTACGCAGACTAAATTACACGACGACCTGAAGGTACTCCAGTGCATATATTCTGGGAAAATTGATGTACCTGCTCTCTACGAAACAAAGGTTTGCCGATTACGTGAAGATTACTCACCAACGAAGAACGTGAAATCCACAATCGAAACGAAGATCAAGCTCAAGAACAATGACCCAGTGTGCTCACGGCCACGCCGATTTGCGCCGAAGGAGAAAAAGGTACTCGACGACCAGATCAAGGAGAGGCTGGAAAACGTCATCATTCAACCTTGTGATAATGAGTATGCCAGTCCAGTAGTGATCGTGTGAAAGATGTGAAAGATGGTTCTCATAGAATACGTATCGATTTCAGATCGTTAAACAAAAAGATGGTGAGGCCGATGCCATTAGTCATTTTCTCCCAACTAAAGTTGAATGATTAGGCTATGTTGTCGAAAATGGCACAGTAACCACTGCACCAACTAAGATAAAAGCTGTACAATGTTTTCCCGAGCCCAGACAACAAGTTAAGGGTTTCCTTGGCCTCATGGGTAAGTTTAGAAATTTTGTAAGGGTATATGTCAAAATCGCGTATCCATTGTATGAAGTCAGTGATGGACAAAATTTTTTCGTTGGAGACGCTCAGAAGCTGTCATTCATAAAATTTAAAGAAGCTCTGAGTAACGAACCAGTTTTGCAGGTTTAAGATCCACTAACACGAATGAAGAAATTTGCAAGTTGGACATTACACAATCATCATTTGGTAATCCTCACAGGATAATCAGTGACCGAGGATCATCTTTCACTTCTAAAGCATTTCAGGAGTACTGCGCTAAAGAGGGAATTCAACACATTCTTACTACAACTGGAGTGACACGTGATAATGGACAGGTGGAGCGAATCAGCTGTATAATTGTACCAGCATTGACCAAGCTGTCTAAGAATAAACCCGGAACATTGATACCGACACACGAACGCGTTACATAGATGTATAAACAATACTTTCCAGTGAGGCATTGGTAAGAGACCGTTCAAGGTACTTTATGGCGTCAAGATAATGCATCGAGACGATGTAGTCGTTTTACAAGTTTTCGAGCAAGAAGCAGTCTGATCGCGTCTGATCGCGTCTGATCGCGCTGTTTGATCGCGAGAGACAAGATCTCCGAAATCTAACGAAAGAATCCATCCTGACGATCCAGGAAGAAAATCGGAGATACCATAACAAACATTCGAAAGCAGCCCTTATTTACCAACTTGGCGACCTGGTGGTGGCCAAGAGGACCCACTTCGACCCATGTATAAAGATAAAACAAAAACATCTAGGGTCATAGAAGATCGGTCAGGTTAAAGCTAACGATCAATATGAGGTGATTCGAGTAGCGAACTTCGATGAAGATGGAGCCACGTTTACATGAAGCAGTCGACTACATGAAGTAGTACGTTTTTCCTTCAAGTACTGAAGGCTTTTGTGGATGGCCGAATGTGGGATCGGATATTTGACTAGCGCGGTGTTGAGCTACGACGTCGCCGCGTGGTGGAAGAGGCAGAAGTATGGTTGCTATAGAAAACAATATTATAATAGTCCGATGTATTAATGTGTTGAAGTGGAGGTGCTTTTTGTATCTTTGCTTGATTAATACACGTTCGTTACGGAAATTCGTGTTGTACCTTTTCTGTTAATTTGAAACCTGCGATTCCTATATATACGAGAATATACACAATACAACACATAGTACAATATTATTTAATTTAAGCCATACCTACTTGTTGTATCCAGGAAAACACAGAAGTTTCGTCAACAGAGTTTTTATTTAACAAAAGTAGCAAGGCAAATTTTAACAATCCGGTAACCAAAGAATTAAACCAAATAACATAGCCAGGTTACCGTTTACCAATAGATGTCCACAATACAAAGCCGTTTCAACAATATACCAGAAGAGAGTCCAAAAACACAATTGCCGGGTCTAAAAATATCGCCTTGTCAATAACTATACCACTTTGCACTCCGAACTTCACTATAACACTGTCTGTCTGCTCGGCGGCGGGGCCCGCTTTTATTCCCCCCGGCGGCATAGCCTCGCATCCATTCCGGGGCTTCGCTAGCTGGCTGCCTCTTCTCCTTTCGCCCGGTCTTGTTACGGTCCGTTGCTCCCCGTGTTGTCGCCGAGTGCTGGCGGTGCGGCGCGCGATTCAATTCGCCGCGCACCACCGTAACACTACTAAATGCAGAGGCCCTTTATAGACAACTGATCATATCGCTTGCATCACTATTACTACAATCGATACCAGATAGAGATTACTAGATAGATAGATAGAGAGAGAGAAAGAGAGAGACGGAGAGAAAGGGAGAGGGAAGCAGAAGGAATGAGATGGAGGCCAGGACGTTTGTCGGGATCCGCTGGTCTGTTACAAACAGTCAGGTCTTCAAAAAAGGTTGAAATAATGGGTAGTTTTTGCGCAATTAAACTTTAAGTGAATGTCATCTATTGGTAAACGGTTTTTTCAGAACATTTTCTGAAAAAAAAAACGATCCAAATGGTTTCTTCATATTTTAAAAGAATTAAAGATAAAAAAGAATGGTGAGGTTATTTTTTTTTAACTCTCTGAATTTTCAAAAATTGTAAAAGTTAGAATAAATGCACGAAAGTATGTGATTTTGTAGTACCACTGGTTTGTAGTGCGTTGTTGACAAGGACACCTGATGAAAGTGATTACTACGTGGAATGATATAGTTGTAGACATCTCTACTATCAAAAACAAATTTTCGCACTCTTGACTAATTCATTTTTGACAAAAAACACTGACTCCTAAGTCAAGAGGAAAGGCAATGGTAGAATTCCTAGCTTAATAAAGGGGCTTACGAGAATGAAGTGGGTGGAATTTACTAATTCTTTGAAGTGTAATGAATAGTAACGTATTCTTCGTAGCGGAATGAATTTACTTTGTATTCAGTTTATTTAATGGGCATTCGATTAGTGGTTTAAGTTTTTTGAGATACCACGTAAATAAGACAAAATAACAAATGGTTTTAAACATTCTTTTTAATTAAAAAAAGTATTTATTCGAAAATAATTTTCTCGTCATCAACGTCTCAGAGTAAATTGAAGCGTTGAGCGGAACAATGACTTAATCGTAAAGGATTTACGACTACGTTACGTTCAACTCCTCATTTCAAACGAGTCTCTTCCAATGATTTCAACGTTCGCTATGACAGAGAAATGTTGGTATGTGACACAACGAGTATCATCGTTCACGCATCGTCCTCTTGCGTCACCGCTTATTGGGTCATCCGGACATTGGCTTAGGCTTTGATACCACCCCTTTTCGGATTCATTGGCTGGCTTTCATGTCGTTTGATATTGATATATTACTCTTTCTCAATTTCGAATTTAATTGTGGTGCTCTCAAAAAGACCAGGGACCAAAGACCAAGAGAGATCAGGGCTAAGTGAACATACTTTCTCAATGTCAATCGTCAGAAATAAAATAAAGAATTTTTAAGGGAGTTGTATTTTTAGAATGGAAGTTTGGTTGTATTATTTATTTGATCATATGAAAACATCATCTTCTACTTTACTGAAATAGAGGAATAGGACAAATATGTTCAGTACCATGTTTCGTGCAATCATTCGTGATTATACATATTTGCTATTACTTTTTTGATTTTGACCATTCGGTGACAGCTGTCGACTTTCACATCACATTCATTTTCTCTCTCTTTATTTATTCATATTTTTCCCGTGAGTTCGTATATTTTCCCCATAAAATGACCATCGTTTTCGTTCTTTTTAAATGCTTTCAGTTTTGACAATTTGCCCTTCTCGTTTTTCACCGCGCACCTTTTTTCAGTTTATGGACTCATGTTAATTTTATCTCACTCATATTCCATAAACAGCGCTCTAGAGTGTTTTCCTTCATCATAAATTTCAATTGGAAGATAATTTACTTTTACACTAGCCACCCTGAAATATGCTCTGAATACCCTGAAAATGCCACTTGCTTAAATTGATGTTTATGTCTGCGTAAAGGATAATAATTAACATGGATGGTCGTTTACAAAAAATGTAAAGAAGTACGTGACGTCTATAGTAAGGGAAACGATGGAGAGTCATGAGGGTCAAAATGATTCATTGTTTGATGTATTTAAATTAAAGTGTCTCTTCTAAAATAAACGCCAAGATTACCAAAGCCATCTGCATTTAAATATCGCAGCCTCCTGATAATGAAACTATATACTAAAGGTTTTTAGACTAAAGAGCTCGAAATCACAGATTCGCTGCTCTGGCACCCTAACGCAGGCAACATAATTTCTTGTGTAAACCAATGAGCCTAAAGAGAGATATACTCTCATACATTTACTTTTAAAGAACTGCTCTTTCTCAACGAGAAATTGCTGGCGACATTTCGAGCTCTTTCTGAACCTGGGAAACCAAATTTGTAGGAAGTAATAATGATAATAATAATGATGATGATGCTGATGATGATGATGATGATGATGCTGATAGGTCCGTGCTGGAGAACGGCGGCCAAGACATGAAGTGGTGCTGCAAATGCTACTACACCAGACCTGATGTCATCGTCTTCGAGGACCTCAACCCCCAGGGATTCCGCGTGTTGGACCGTACGGTGAAATTCGGTTTCCAGCACTGCACTACGGTGCTGAAGGCGTTGGCCAACCTGCACGCCGCGTCGCTCATCTTTGAAGAGAAGCATCCGACGCCCGGCTACCGCGTGACAGCGGATTACGAGGACGATTTGAAGGAGCCCTTCTTCGTGCAACAGCCCGGCCACCCGGGCACCCTATGGCTGGAGGCCGGCGTGAGGGTGGTGTGGAAACTTGTTGAAGAAATTCGAGGCACCGACGCCCTACAAAAAACCAAAACCCAAATCCAAGAAGTAATGCACACCTTCTACGAATTGGTGAAGACGTCGGACCGCTATCGCAACGTGGTTAGCCACGGCGACATGTGGAGGAACAACATTTTCTTCCGACACGAGGAGGGTGAGCCGGTAGAAGCCCTCATGTGCGACTATCAGATCACACGCTACACACCGCCGGCCAATGACGTCACGTGCTTTTTGTACCTGGGAACCTCCAGGGCGTTCCGGGCAGAGCATTACCCTCAGCTGCTGGAGTACTACCACGGCCAACTGTCGCAGAATCTCCGACGACATGACATAGACCCGGACAGGGTCCTGTCGTGGGAGGAGTTCCAGAACTCGTGTGAACACTACAAAGCAATGGGTGTCATGATTACTTGTTTATACAGTGCAATCACTTTTCTCAGCAGTGATGATTTGAAACCTGTAATGGAATCTTCGAAAGAGTATGAAAGATTCCTTAAGCAAGACAGAATCCCTGAAACCATGCACGCTTTCAAGAATGACAGTTTGTATCGTGAGAAGCTCTCTGAAGTGGTAGAGGAATTTATTGAAGTTTGCATTGAAAACAAATAATGCTATGGGTTTAGAAAACGAAATAAACAGTACCCGACTCTCTTCAGAAATTAAAGGAAATTTATAACTCTCATTTATATTATTGATTTTATTGATAAAAATTTCAAGTTAGATGAAAATGAAAGATAGATTAAGGGAGAAACTGAATGTTTTAAATAGTGACAAACCGACTTATAAATATAAAAATTTATTCGAAATTTACAACGGCAATTTCAAACTTTTATTTTGTGATTTAATTTGGCAATAACTTAAAATGGCTAATATTTGTAACATGAAATTATTCCTGAACAAACAAAAAACAAAAGAACATACATGTCGAATTGTATGACTTCCTTCTTTGGAATTCGGTTAAAAATAAATGAAGTTGCATCTTTGATAATTTCTCAAAGAAATGAAAGCAAAAAATTTGTCAGCTTTTTTGTTTTTGAAAATTTATTGGAAAGATAGACATTCAAAACATATCGTATCTATGTGAAAATTATATTTTATAAGACTAAGAATGAAAAACGCAAGGAAGCAGATATGATAAAAACTGAATTGTGTACAAATCTCCTTTATTGACAATACTCTTACATATTTTAGTATATCTGTACAATATTCAAGAAAAATAAAATCATTTCCAAACTTTATTGCACTTATCATTTCGAATCTATATACTAAAAACTAAAACTGCGTTGAAAACGAATTTCAGGGAATACACTTGCTACACATGCATGTTGTCGCAAGTATAACAAATTTCATTCTGTTTTTTGCGCGAAGCATTTTTACTTTTCAATATATACATTTCACCAACAAATAAAAAATAAAATTGTAGGTGATGTACAAATAATTTGATTTATTGAAAATGGATCTGATATCACATGTTTGTATTGTTCAACTGTACAATCTGTGCCAAGCAAAAAAGTGATATTTTAAAAAAAATCACTTTCATTTTCCTAAAATTTTAATCAAGACATCTATAAATGTATATTAAAACTTGTGTTTGAAACTCCTTATCTACACTCACATTTACACGCAGCAAAGAAACGACATTAAATTAGCCAATGAAATGAAATTAAATTCACAATATTAACACACTATTTTAGCATATTTCGAGATATTAAAATTGTAGAGACTGAGCTCCTAATTATTTATATAGCACTTGAAGTGAGGGGCGATTTTCTGACACAAAACTGATAAATTATGTATGCAATTTAGACTGATAAACCATTGAACAATGTAACTAATAAAACAAAACTATGACCATCACCTATAAATCCAGACAATTTTAGAACCTCTCCTAGAATCTTAAACGTAGAGACCCAACTTTCCACATATATGGAGTTGTAATTTCCAAAATGAGAACAAAACTTGATACTGTTGTCAGTTACAAGAATTTCATGGATCTTTACATTTTTCAATGAAAAGTGTGACTTCAAATGAACAAACTTTTCCGCCGTCGCCACAGAACGTGCTAAAAGCATGATTAACAAAATTTATCCACTTTTTTGTTGCCAGGGGCCTGGCAATAAGAGTTTTTATGTCGAAAATTCCTATTTTCCGGCTCAAGATTTTACTACTTTCTATACTTACGAAGTAAAAAGAATTGGCCAGAATCATCTCATCATAATATCACTTACAAATTTCTATAATATGAAAATGTCAAAGTTTTATTCATGCAATAAATAAAAACACTTTGATCACAATATTAATAATGTTCCTACATTTCCCAAGTTTTACATTCAGTGAAAATATATAAGGGTCAGTTCAAAACCTGCGCTTCCTTCTTGGGGAAGGGGTTACTATAAATACAAATATATTAAACAGATTGAACAAAAATTGATATTTCTCTTGAACTTTTTAAATACATTGTAAAATTTTATATTTATTTAAAACAATCCTAATGATATTGTAAAATATGTATAAATTTTCACACAATTATTGAAATGAAACGTTCTTTTCGGGTTGACATTATTGTTCCAAATAATTGCAAAAGGGCGAGGAGTTCAAAAATCTACACTTTGCGAAAGTATTTTTTTAATCATATCAAAGTCATAAATACTCTCTACTTATCACATTATTACTGACGTGGCATACTTTCATTGCTTCGCTCTATGTACTTGCAACAGTGGGTCGAAGAAGATTTCAATCGACATTTTTGTTAAAGTTCAAATTTATGAATGTAAGGCTTCTCTGTAAGGCGTCTGTAAGTATACAAAAATAATGGAGGATAATGAAAGGAAGACATGAGTACAAATTTAACCAGATATTATGTTTCCCTAGAAATCAGAAGGTATTTTAATCCATTAGAGATAAAATCCTAAGAGGTTTGAGTAAATTAATTATTTTGTCTGCGAGAAAATCAACTCCTTTCAAAAAAAACAATGATTTCTCATTTATCACTCATACACAATATGATAAAAGTTATCGTTTGATTATTTGGATGAACACGACATGCCTTGCAGGTATTCGCACTTTATCAAGTCTGAAGCCTTTTCAGCAATCATATACACGATGGCCTGAAGAATTCCCTGACGGTGGAGTGGGAAGAATAGACGCGTCGACGACTCTCAAGCCTTCTACCCCCCCACACGTTCAGAGCAGGCCCAACCACCGCAGGACGGGTCCCCGCGAACCCCCATTTTGCAAGTGCCAGCGGGGTGGTTTTCACTCGCAGACGCCCAGCGGACGCCACAAGACCAATACTCATCGGAATCGAACTCGTATTTCGAGCATGCGGGAATGGAAACGTTGTACACTTGTGCACCTAGCTGTGAGAATGGCCCTGATGTAAAAACTCCTTCGTTATTTTAATGCCTTCTACCATGAAAGCAATATCTTCTTCGTCGGCGAAGAAATTGGGGTCTATGATCGGTTGCGAGTAAATATTTGAATCTTGAAGAGTGAGGGTGCCTTTGCTTTTCGGCCTATTTAATACTACGGCTGGTTTGAAACACTGCATCGTTTGCAATGGGAACTACAAACTGTTGAAAAAAGTCTTCTGAAAACCCAAACCCTTGAGCAATTTCAACTGTCACAATCAGGGGTTGAGTGTACACAACAGATTGCATTGTTGGCCAGGAGAAATTAATCGCCTCAGTCCCTACCTCGAAAAAATTGTAGAACCTCTAAACCCATTCCAGACAGGGGACCTTCGTGATTCAAAATATATTTCACGTGATTGGAAAAATCAGAAAGTATATCGAAGCGGCTAGGAGTAATTGGTTCATCCACTTTGATAATCAAACCCAAAAACATGGGATGATCAAATAGAATGCCACCAACAGGCGAGTCTACAATCGTGGGAATGCCCAATTTTTCAAGGTGGTTCTTTGGACCAATTCCAGATAGCATTAGAAGTTGTGGTGAGTTAATAGAGCCTGCAGATATTACGACTTCCTTCCTGGCGAACACACGATGAGTCTTGTTGTTTTGAATATAGTCTACACCAATAGCTGTACCGTTCTCTACGATCACCTTAACTGCCAAAGCATACTTTCGCACGAAGAGGTTTGGCCTGTTTAGCCCCAGCAGATATCCGCGGTTTCCACTCCATCTGGTTCCTTTATACGTTGAGCTCTGAACGCGAGAGATGCCCGTTTGATTTGCACCGTTATAATCCACTTGAGGGATGCCGAGTTGTCGAGCGGCTTCCAGGCTGTAGTTGGTGAAGCTGGTCTCGTATGGATAGCTTACCATTATGTTCCCTGCAATAACGTAATGATAAATATACCTTGAAAATTAAAAAATCAAGACACATATTTCTTTAATGTGGTACAAATAAAACACTAAAAGAAGTATGTTTAATACAAAATTCTAAGGGGTACGCGTCGTAATGTTAATTGTGATATTGTCTTTGGAATATGATTGAAATGAACTCTAATTTGTTAAATGTCACCAATAATCTACATCTATACTAATATATAATAAATACCAATATATATATGCGTTGTCTTACAGCGTGATAATCTCTGAATCTACTGAACCAATACCGATGATACTTTTGTGATAGCTTTCTTTAAATATCTGGAGTGCTACAGGCTATGAGTTACATCCATAAACCTTAATATATTTACAAAATAATTTCTTTTCTGGACATTTTTCGCTTAGCATTAGATCATAGATTCAAGAGTGCATGTCCATAGTTAAACTGCGCGCCACCTGAGGATGACAACTGAGGTATATGATTGAGTTCATTAATGCACAGAATGCCGTATGTCTGTGGAATATGTGAAAACTGTTAATTTTACCGTCAATTATTTTATGCGAAATGTTTACATTTAAGAATGATTCGGTTTTCTTCACTGTATAAAAGTAACTTGGATATTGCTTTTAATTGCGTCTAGGCGTAATTGTATTGGTGAACAAGAGAAGTACACTTAATCATATATGAAATGTTTGGAAAAGGACATTTTGCTGATGTATGTTTCATATTGTAAAAAAGTAAGTATGCACACATGTTCTATATGAAATAATTGTTGGTTTAGTTGTAGTACATTAAGCATTTGCGAGGTGAACGAGTGAAATGAAAGTTACTGTGGAATGATTTACGTTTTAGGATGAAACTGTGACAGATGGATGAATTTTTATAGGGAAGTATTTTATTGTAGTGTAGAAAGCAAACCCTTGGCTGGTGAAGGAATGATTATTTAAATTGATGAGAGTAAGTTCGGAAAGAAGAATAATTGAAGAAAAAGAGTTATGGAAAAATGGAAGGAATTGAACGTGTTTCCAACACTTTTGCAAGTTTGTTGCAAATGGAACAAAAGAGACTATCTTAGGTAACAGATAAACTTTGGTCAAGATGGGATCCACTGTGTGTTATCAATTTTTTGTAGATATTATAATTGTCTAAGTGGTTAATGGCACATTTACGTGAGCCACAAGGACCCTAAAACGCAAACTCAAGTTCAGTTAAAAGCACTTTATTTGTATTTCAATTGCCTCGGCGTGGGGTCAACGATTAACTTCAATCAACGATTAATTTCATTTCATTTTCTAATTTCAAATTTATAAACGCTGTTTATAACGAAATAAGAAAAAAATGAAAAATAATGAGTTTTACGATATAGCAACTGATTGAAAGTATGGGAATAGTACCTAAAATTCCACAAAAATAATACGTGAGCGATTGTATTTTATTTTTTGATTAATTTGATTATTTTTAGTTATAAAGTGAGTGAAGTTTGGGGTCAGGAACCCCAATTAAAAAATATAAACATTATAGGTGAGAAAGCGAGGAAGACAGTATTCACAGGTGGGAGCAAGACACAGGTTGGGCAAGACGGAACGGGGGTAAAATAGAATGGATACAAGTAAGCTCCGCTGCTGGGCGGGAGGGGATGGAATGCCTCTTCCTGTCTAATAAATGATTGTGATAAATAATTCTTATGTAGGTCCAGTAATTTTTAGGCAGACACAATATTAATATATTTTCCCAAAGATTGTTCAATAAAAATATATTAATATTGTGTCTGCCTAAAAATTACTGGACCTACATAAGAACAATCTTTCCCAAAGATTGTTCAATAAAAATATATTAATATTGTGTCTGCCTAAAAATTACTGGACCTACATAAGAATTATAATCATTTAAAAAGGCAGTCTTTGACTAATCTAATTAATATTACTCTCTACAAAGAAGATTGTGATAAATACCCCAACAACGCGGGGTACTTCAGCGAGTACGTATTATATCTGTAACTGAAACAGTAGCTAATAACCGCGACGTTGATGCGACTGTAAATAAAATGAGAGATGTCTTCCAAAATGGATCTTAATTTTATTGTTAATATTTTTGCTCAAATAGGGCGCTTAAAAATATTGAACAGATCCAATTTTCCTTAAATCCTCTGAAATTTCTAAAATTGTAAAAATTCGTTTTTTTTATTTTCCCATTTTTCGAAACACTCTTACATCATAAATTTTAAATTAGAAATTTCTTTTTATTACAGTCCCTTTTCCAATATTAGATCTTCAAATCATTCCATAGGCTATCGTGGCCAAATGCGAAAGTCTGCATTTTTTATAAAAATGTTAATTTTCACTCGTGTAATTGGTATATTGATTCTGTTTTTACACACAGATATGCTTAATAGATTAGGAATAGACTGTTCAAAGAAGAATGGCGTATCTTTATATTTGATGTCTAAAGAACATTAAAGAAGGAAGCGCAGTGTTCGGACTTTTTGGAAGCACTTTTTGGGTGCAGTGTTCAGAAGTTTGAATTTTTTTGGCGTCTTCCTGTAACTACAAAATTGAAGATAGGAGTTTTTCCTTCAAATAATTTTTTTCTGTAAAGTGAGGTTTTTCATTAACGTCTTGTATTTTTTTAAATAGTAGTTATCGCGCAATATTGCCTGCAATATTGGTAATTTAAAAAATTACAAAAACAAGATTTTCTCAAAAACGCCTCCAATTTTCCTTAAACTTTTAGTAGGGACAGTGTTGAATGTACTCTGTGAGATGACGTAAACGCCATATTCTCTTTTTCTTTGTTTTTTTCAAAAATTACAAGAATGTACTTTTTTTTTACCTGTCCCTCACGCCATTAATATTTACATTAGCAGCGATTTGCCTATATTATTATATTTATGAGTACATGTGCTTTAAATAGCACGTTTTGGTGTCCTCTGGTACAAAAAATGTTTGTTTTTTTAAACGTCCGTCCGTCTGTCCGTCTGGTGTATGTGAACAACACTAGCTCCTGACTATGCGTATGATTTTTTACAAACTGAATAACCTCCTGTTGATTTGGCTTGAGTGAAAGCTCTGCGATTTTGAAAAACATTCATAATTTTTTGGGGTGCTTTACATGAAGCCCCTGGGACATTTTCAACATTTTCCCCAAAACGTCTCGAAATTATTGCTTTAAAGTTCCAGTAAGAATGGAGTAAAATACACTTATAAAGGTGGCATATGTCCCATTTTCGCGGTTAACTCTAAATTTTCGAAATTTGCAAAAACATTAATATTTTTAGGCGTATTCCTACAACTACAAAATTAAAGATAATATTTCCGTTCTACTATTATGAGAGCGAAAATTTAGAAAATGTCAAAAAAATTACTTTGGGCGGCGATAGGTGGCAGCTGACAAGTGTATGTGGCAAGTTGGAATATCTAACCGAGGCAAAAGGAAATAGAAAACTAATACGGGAAAGTCTGTGCCATTCTGTAGCAGCACTAGTTTCAACCTCTTGTGCTACGGTTGGTTAGAAGTTCGTCAAGTCATGGCTGAAGTGTTAGGAAGATAGAAGTTACAATATATCATTCACTTTACCAGTAACACTAACAAAACCAACCATTACTAAAATACGAAAAAAACATGTACTTTGTAACTATATTATTATCTCGATTATATGAAAAATGTTAAAGAAATTAAAACATGCCAGAGGTGCCATGGTAAACACTATCTCGCAATTCCGGAATCTGCACGTTTTCCGACTTCTTGAAGTAAGGCAGCACGCTCTCATAGTTCCAGCCTTCGTTTCCCAGTGCAGCCCACGCATCGTAATCTTTTCGGTTGCCCCGACTATTCAACATGTAGTTGTGCACTGTGCAACCGCCCATAACCTGAACACACCACACACATCTGTAATTATAACACTATGATATAGAATTCATACTCGTTAAGTGTCTGTGAATACAAAACACTAGACAAACTCCACAAATAATATTTCTACATTATTCTACTACATTACCAAATGGCACTAACCTCTTCAAATCTATCGCAATCAAATCTCCAGTAAATAATCTTATGCTGTAGTAGTTGCTTATATTATAATTTGAGACAGTGCTTATTTTTATAGTTAGTTAATGATTAAAAATGCTGAATATTTTTAAACAATGAGATAACAAATAAATAAATAATAAAAACCTTAGCTCGTGAAATCGGGCACTTTCCTTTTGGTCCCTGTGGACATCCACCATTCTGCTGAGGGGCCATAGTATAATTCCAGTCGGCGTAAGGAATCGTCCCTCTGCACAAAAAGGAAAACATTCTCCTATTTAGAAATCCCGAATTCGTCGAGTATTTTTACAATTATATTCAAAACTTCTAACATTTCGAAATCTTTTCGAAGGTTTCATTCAATTTTATCCCGTTACAGTGTTTATATTGTAATAAATTAGATGTATGTCTGTAAGTGCGGATTTTTTCAGCATAACTCTGAAGCGCGCATGAGTGACCGAGAGAAATCATTGGGAGTTTTGCAATTTAAATGTTACCTTCCCCCTCAATATTGTTTGTCATTTTGTTTTAATGCAACTCCCAATATACTTAGGCCTTTACGATCAGCCGATCATGGGTCGTGCCGGGGACGGTTCGTACGGTGCCAGGCACGGCACATGCCGAGATGGGGGGAGAGTTGGACGAAAAAGAGATAAAGTGCGGAGGCGGGGACCGGGTGGAGTGAGCAGAAGAAGGAGAACTGGAGGACAAGTGAGATCGGAGCCTGGCAGAGACAGAGAGCAGGAATGAGCAGGAGCGGAGCGGAAGGCGAGGTGGAGAGAGGCGAGAGTGGCGAGGAGGAACCGTGTTGGATTTGGCAGGGATGTAAATAACATTTTATATTTTACACCACAGAATTAAGTTTCTATTCCTAAGTTATGATTGATAAGTTATTGAAAAATATACGCGGGCAATGCTGGCTTACTTCTGCTAGAGTTTCGATAAACCTTAAACGACATCCATTGAAGCTTGATTGATTTGATCAATTAATAATTCCGGGCACGTCAACTGCTAAGGACATTGATCCCATAAGTGTAGTGCATTTTTATTGCAGGTAGGTGGCGATTATGTTCCCCTGCTGGAAGGTCATATCCGGCGCCGAACTACACGTCGACTTGCAGGGTTTTCCCCAACCAGGTATCCCCCACCCTCTGAGTGCCCTGATCAATGAGTGCCCTGATCCACATATGTTAGTGCTACCTACTTGAAGAAAGGGATATCCATGGCGTAGGTCTCGTCTCCTCCCGCCTCCAACAGCAGGACGCTCCAATCGCTGACCTCTGAGAGTCTGCTGGCGACGACGCATCCTCCCGCCCCTGCCCCAACCACGACGAAATCGAAGGTCGTCAAGTCGCTCTTGTCGCCAGGAACCTACACAGCAAAATTGTGTTCACAATTAAAAGTACACACAAAGTAAATGCAAATTTGGTTTCACATGATTTAAATGGGACCTTTCAGAAAAGTGAGCGTAATCATGAAAGTGAACATAAACGCAACAATTAACTGTAAATATTTGCAATTTTCAAACTTTCGTGTATTGCAGGGACATAAAAAACCGTAAATTTCTGAGTATATTGTGTGTGTAGTATATTGTATCAATAGGTATTAATATCGATTAGTGACAGCATTCCCATTTATGTTCACGGTCGTGACGAATGTAATGAAAATAAATTATTATTAAATAAAATAGCGGGGTATTTAGTAAAAATTGCACAAACTCAGACAAGAGGAATAGAGGGGAATAAAAGCAATGTCCTTGGCGAACCCTGGGTCTAACAAGTCAGGAATCGGCGCTAGGCTGTGGCAAACAATGCGTCTGCCCCCTGAGATGCCATACGAACGGCCATTCGAGCCGTATAGATAGCTACCATTTCAGTTTGAACCATACCATCGCTCTTGAAGGCAGAATTTAAGGCCATAAACATTGCAGCCGGAGTCAGCAAAGAGCGTCCCTTTGTTTTCACATTATGAGTATTATGGCCGCCACGTCTCACAGAAGATACCCCTGACTGACCAAGCCGTGGTCACCGATTACGAAGGTCCCTCTGGAGTGTCACGATAAAAATCTCCTTGCTTCAGGTCAACGTGCATTTATTGTAGATACTGTCCTCCTCTTGAATATGCGTGTCGCTCAAACATTTACCTGAACGTGGTAGTCCACCCTTAAAATGTTACCTTCCTTCTTGCAAAGCGGTGGACGCACGTCCGTATATCGGTTAGTGTGGAGGTCGTGGGCAAAGGAAGGCTCTCTAGAGTTCGCCGGCATGAGCTTTCTAAAATCTGCTCTTCCCGAGCAACTGGCGCGTCTTTAGAAGTAGGATTGTACAAAATGCCCCGGGGTGGAGAATCGTCATTGTATACCGGTCACCTGACAGTCTTTTGGAGAAGTCTTTAGAGAAGGCATTTAGCGTTTGCTCCCCCAAAAGCAATATTAATTCCCATTTTAATAGAGCAAATAAATGTTCCAATAAAGTGAAATACATCAGTCATATTTGAAATTGTTAATTGAGAGAAAATCCAAACAATTTAAATCGGAAAGATCGTGGTTTAGTAAACGCGTTTTCTTAAGACTGCAATAATTGCATTAACTTCATATGTTCAGTTCAGGAGGTTTTACAAAGATTTTTGTTTGTTAAAAGAGCTGTGTGTCCTTAAGAGAGATTTGTCATTTTTCACATTATTGTTATATATAACAAATAACCGAATAATTTAATTAAATATAACATTGAAACGGAAACGCCAAGATTTGGAAATTCAAATACATCCCTACCTCCAGGCAAAAATGTTTTTACAATCAGAATTTAAAAAGTAAATAAATATGAAATAAACTAATAAAGTACACAATGAAAATTACATCTCGGTTGTTTGATAAAACAGTCAAATATATTTTCGTATATAACCGCCATTCTTCGTTATACAGAGTGTCCCACCAACTATGGACCACCTCATAACTTTTAAAGAGTTCAGGATATCAAAATGCAGTTTTATACACGAAATATTGTCCGTTTCATTCAAAATCACGTATCAGAAAGTCTAATTTTATACGCAAATTACTATCAAAATAGTAGCATATGATACATCATTTTATTCCTCTTTTCATGATCTATCCATTGCTGGTGAGAAAAATATACAGTTCCATTTAAAAAATCAAAGATGATTAAATTTCTCAAAAACTAAAAATATTATGGACAATTTCTCTACGGCATGTTACTTGCCCCATGATTCTGTATTATTCAGCGAAAACTGCATTTCGATATCCTGAACCGTTTAAAAGTTATGAGGTTGGTCCATAGTTGGTGGGACACTTTGTATATTGAGTACGCTTCGCGCTTACATTCCATACTTCAGCGTGTACTCGTCTTTATGGTTTTGAAGGGTGATTGACAGAGGAGTCAGGAGAAGTTGCCTATACTCGCACGGCTTTCCAGGCCGGGCTTCGCAGATCGGATATCACAGGCCGGGCATCCCAGGCCGCGCTTCACAGGCCGGGATTCACAGCCCAGAATTCACAGGCCGGGCTCCACAGGCTGGGCTTCACAGGCCGGACATCACAGGCCGCGCTTCACAGGCCGGGCTCCACAGGCTGGGCTTCACAGGCCGGGCATCACAGGCCGCGCTTCACAGGCCGGGCTCCACAGGTTGGGCTTCACAGGCCGGGCATCACAGGCCGCGCTTCACAGGCCGGGCTCCACAGGTTGGGCTTCACAGGCCCGGCTTCACGGGCGGTAGTAGTGAAGAGCCCGTGCGGGCGCAGTTCGACATGCCTGATCTGGATAGTCAGTCGGCCGCAGGCCTCGTAGCTGCGGGGTGGAAACTTATGGGTTGGTTTTATGAGGGATTGCTTAGCGAGGGAACTTAGGGACATACTTGGCTAGGTGAGGGCTGCATAATTGTGCCCCAGGACATAATGATTCGCAGAGTGTTGGGCTTTGTTAAGATACTGCTTTTATTTTTATTAGTGAATGTGTTTGACAAGTTTTACTACGGATCCTGCAAAGCAGCGTCACATACCATTGCAGTTCAAGGATCTGGATCTTCCGAAAGGGCGACATTTCAGCAAGACCAGATATTACTGAAGGTTCCTACTGTTTTTTTAATTCTTTGTACAGAAATTAGTGTGTTTCCATATTTCTACACCTAATGATCTCACCAATTTATGTCAGTCGATATTAATGAGTATTCCCCTTATGAATTGCGGTACCTGTACATTCAATTCTCAACCGGGTTTATGGAATAATTGAGTACTGAATTGGATTGGATAATTAAGTGTAACGCAATCGTCATTGATTTTCAACTACCTCTGTGTCTTCCTCCTAAAATACGACGCTCTTTGGGACTCATGGAGCAATGTTAATGGCTGTAAGATCAGCGTTACTCCTCTCAGTCTCATCCAGGGACCGCACGAATGTCTCTCGTGCGTGTTGATATGCCTTCTTCGCAGAAGCACAGACGCATTTCTTTCACAGCCTAGCGCCGACCCCCGGCTTTTTTGGACACCGGAAACACTGACGAAAACTGCTTCATAGGACTCCCTCTATCTGTCCTATGTTTTTGAACCTTTTTTGTGAAACACTCTGTAGGTAGTAACCTTTACCTGAGAATAAATCTGTTCCTCCTGGCCGAGCTGGAAATTGATCCTTTCCAGTTGTGATGAAGGTATTGTATTATCACCGTAGGTGGAGGTACTTATAACTGCCACGGTAGCCAATGCAAATAACACGTCCATCTCAAGATGACCTGCAAGGAATTGATTATTCACGTAAAGAAGCGTCTTTATATTTTGTAATCATTCAGACTTTCTGTTTAATGTAAGGATTATCTAATAAAAACCTACAATTTGACTCTTTCAAATATCACCCCAGAGACCTTCACCTTCAGATTTGAAGAGTTTATTTAACAAAGCGACGTATTATCCGCGCATGTTTTCTTGAGTCTTCATTTCGTTCGATACGAGAGAAGCGGGGGCTTGGTTACTTTGTCATGACTATTACAGCAAATCTGTAGCTTTTTGTCAGCAAACCTCTCTGCTATCGTTTATTCATAATTAGATTAAAGTGAGTAAAGGGGTGGGTGTACAGGTGTTCCAGGGTTCAAGAAAACGTGCGCATATAATATTAGCATTTCCTTTTTATTTTCTCCAAAAATTAATATTCCCTTATCAATCTGGCCGATATGTATGTCCTGCGAATTTGAAACGGATATTTTGATTTCTGAGGGGGTACGAGTATTTTGCATGAAACCGTACCATTTTCAAACTTTTCTTAAAAACGGCTCCGATTTACTTTTTAAATTATTTCTCAGATATAGCGAAGGGCTTTGAAAAATGTCACAGTTCTAACTTTTGTTGAACTATTTGAATTTTTGAAGATTGCAAAAGTTACATATAGTCCGTAGTAGTATGTGCTGTTGTAGCACAATGAATGTTTCTTGTAAAATGGCTCATTGTTTTTAAATATGTTTCTAGAAGTCATTCCAGGGGGCAGCGATAATAACAAGTTTCAACGTGAATTGATATGTTAAAATTTTAATATCCATGTTTTTTCGTCTTAATTGTTTATTTCTGAGTTTTATTTCAGTTTATTAAAGTATTTATTTGAGAATTAATCTTACTAAATACCATTTCTGCTTGCTGAATTCTCGATAAATTCAGAAGTCACTTTGTGGCCCATGTAAGTCATAATTACAGTACTGATTAAAATATTTATGTTTGCTTCGATTGAAGCGTTAATAAGTAGGGTCCGGATGTGTATGTCTAGGGAGTGGATTTTTGTGATTTTGCATATTTTTGTCCGTTGCTTTAGTGCATAGCTAAGTAAAATTTCTTGATATTTAGTTAGAGTATGATGCTACATAAATTAATATGCTAGTGCATGTTTGTGCATATTTGGCCGATTTTTCCTGTTAGCGCATATTCGTGTAATTATATGGCCATATTTTGCATATTTCGTTAAAAACGAATCCTATCTATTAAACGTTTCATCTTTTAAAAGCATCTTATGTATTTGTGAGCGTTCATTGATTCGAAAGAGCCGGTTACAGTTTCCGTTTTTGTGTTTTCTGTAGATCGTAACTCGTCAAAGTGGGCTGGTCCACGTCCTGACGGGGGGATATAGAGAAGGCTCTCAAGTGTTCCTTTCTCCATTTTTCCATCTTCTTGCTTCTCATTTCATGTCACGTGTTCAATCTCGCGAACAATTACAAGGAAACTCGCCAGCAGGGGTGCAGCCTCAAATTGTCTTTCCCCCGCGCGGCCAACATTCTTCGGCTGCCCCACCTTCAAAGTTTCTCACGACTCTAGCAGGTTTATACAAAAACATAAGAAATGAAACACAAATGTTCAGGCAACAAAACGATTCTTGTTGAGCCCTCTCTGCCGCAAGCGCCAAAAACCGCGCACCGCGTATTGTACTGTAAGCCGGGGAAGGGCATTAGCCACCGCCGGCGCGCGGGGCGCGCGGTCTTCAAGCCATTAGCCTTTTACCTGCTTTTCTCAGTCTTCGGCGGCCAGACATATTTACAAACATTCCAAATATCGCTACGTGCCTCCCGCTCCAATACTGGCGTTAGTATTGACGACCACGAATGCATCTGCTAGGCAGCCGCGCCCGCGCCCGCCTTCTCTCTCAACCAGCTCCGCGGTTCCCGTGAGAAAATACCAAACCTTGCTAATGAGATGCAGCCATCGCGGGCACAGCCAGTGCCGCCCATAAGTCACGTGACACACTTCAAAACATAACAACAAATAGCGAGCATCTCTCGTGGCACACTGCGTCTCACTGCATATCATAGGCTAGCTGCATATGTCACGTGACTCTTCCCCCTCTGCTTTCGGAAACATACGTTTCAATAAATACGGCAACTTCGCTCCCACGCGCCACTATCAGTCAAACTCTGCCACTACCATGTCAAACTCTTCAGTCAATCTTACTACTACGTGAAACTATCAGTCAATTTCGCTGCTACTACGCAGGCACTTCAATGTCATTTCTTCAATGTCATTTCTACTGTGTGAAACTGCTATGTCAAACTTCTAAGTCATTTCTACTCTGCTGCTACTACGCAGGCACTTCTAAGTCAAACTACTGTACTGCTGCTACAATTACTGCTCTGTTCACTACTATGTGTACAGTCGCACTTCTACGTCAAATTCTACTACTACGCACCCTTCAGTCAGTCTCACTGCTACTACTACGCTGTCACTCTACGTCAAACTACTATTACTGCTGCTACAATTACTACTCTACTCGTCAGACAGCCGGCGAACGAGTCAGCTGTCCTTGCTCTGCCTATCAAGGCTCCTACAATCAATCGGCGCGGCCATCAGACCGCGATCTACGTTCGGGCCACCCGTGAATCGGACTTCACCTGGCCCAGTCAACAATACGGGCCGCTCCAGCAGCCGAGTACGCGCCCGTGGTGACATTCAGCCTACCAGCCGCAACATCCGCAGCCCATTTCTACCGACGGCACACACACTGAGCCGTCTGACCTGGGTTGGTGTTTGCTGTGCCTTCATCAAACTGTAAGTGTAAACTTCAAGAAAGAAGAAACCTTTAATCATAAACATTCATTGGTCCTCCGGCTTACTGCCTAACTACTTACTTGTAAAACTAATCAATATTTCAAGAATTAAATTTAATTTATTCACAAGTGCATTGCCTTTCATTTGCCCCTAAGAAACAATCCCCTGAAACCTGATCTGACCCTGTATGTAGTCGCTTCGCAGTACGGACCTCACACCGCGCTGCATCCACTACACACGTATATTCTTTTCACTGGCCTGGTGTTACTTTCTGCCTTGCACTATGGGATACGTTGTTTACGTATTTTGGGGAACATTTCTTGTAGGTTTCAACACACTTGCTTTGGCCTCGGACTCTTCTAGACGGGCAGTCGGGAGACTCCCGATCAACCGGCTCGGACTAGGTCTTGTACTGAACTCCAGGGTGAGCCACGGGGGATCCACGGCGGTGAAGCGCTTTGACATCCCCTCACTATATCTCCTTGACAACCTTGGCATTCCAATGGAATGTCCCCTTGTTGGGCTCCATGTTGGGTGGGGACCACGGGGATGTATTCTCCAACTATGGATACTAAACCTTTTCCCCCGCCCCCTTCCGCAAGGAAGAGGAGATGTGCAGAAAGAACTATTGATTTGAATAATTACTTTTCCAAAGATGAAGATAGACCGAAGAAGCCTCGTTTCCTCCTCATGGCATGTACCGAGGAAGGTAAAACGTTTAAAAGTGTAAGTGCTGTCCGTCTGGCGCGAGCCATAGAGGAAGCATACGGGAAGCTCCAAGCGGTCTTGCGACAGAGGAATGGAACGATTCTTTTTGAAGCGCGTACCGACGAGCACATCGAAAAATGCAGAATACCAAGCAGATTGCCGGTCTCCAGGTAGTAGTCACGATTCATCCTACCTTGAACCTGTGCAAAGACGTGGTAAACCTCGAGGACTTTGCTTCGGAAAGTGAAGATGATCTCTCTACTTTTTTCAAGAGCCATGGTGTGACTGAGGTACATAGGATCAAAAGGAAGGAGCAGGAGAAAGTGATCCCTACTTTGACACCTGTCCTTACGTTTACCGTCCATCCCTCCCGGAAATGATCATTTGTGGATTTTACAACATCCGTGTGCGACAGTAAGTACCGAACCCTTTGCGCTGTTTCAAGTGTCAAAGGTTTGGGCATACCCAGAAACATTGTATGTCGGCAAGCCAAGTTTGCGGGAAGTGCGGAACATCAGTGCATGACCCACAACCGTGCGATACACCATCGCACTGTGTCAATTGTGAAGGCAAGAATGCAGCCAACTTCAAACAGTGCCCCCTTTCACCGGGAAGTGAGATCCAAAAGATAACAGTGACCGAAAAGGCTCCATTCCCTAAGGCCCTACATAGTTACCTAACTAGAAACCCAGTAGACCTGCCACGATCCTTCTCCAGTGCCCTCCCCGGGGGTAACAGCAAGTTGCCAAACTCAGTGCACCCCAGCTGTAGTAGCACACTTCAGTTGTCAGGTGTCGCCTGTAGACTTCACTGAAGATACGGCGTGTATTCAAGGTGGGAAAGTGATCATGCCCACGAAGTTTAAAAACTCCCCAAAAACCCCACCAGCCATCGATGACTTCCCCTGAGGCCCCTATGGAAATCGAGCGCAAGCTGATTTTGCCTCCGAACAAAACTACGTCATCAAAGTCCCATCCACCTCTTACTGCTTCCGAGACTCACATCGAACGATCCTCCAGCCCCTGCAGATTTCGGTCACATGTGGCAAAATTTCGGGAAATCCCCCGACACAGGCGACCATATCCATCAGCAGTCAGGATGACTCTACTGTTGACGAGGAACACCCCGAGAGTACCTCTACAACCTTTCAGAAGGTGAGAAAGAAAAGGAGCCAAAGAAATATAATGGAACTTAAACGGCTTTCGTACTCACACAGAAGAGTTAAGATTGATAATTTCTCGCCATAAATCATCTACAGTCTGCCTTCAGGAAACTCATCTTATTCATCTGCACTCATCTGAATATCAGCATTCCTGAATAGTAGTAAAAAGAGTTCCCAATCCCACGTAAGGAGAAATAAAATTAACTTACGTAAATACGTCATCGCCGAATATCTGTAGAGACGGGCCCACTAATAAATTTTATCATGATGAGGCAGCTTTGGTACACCCTCCGGGCAATTGTTTGGTGAAAGATTAAATGGAAATTTAGGCAAAATAAGCAAATAAAAAGTACCAGGCGCATACCCCCGTCAGACTATGTTCCAGCCAGTATACAAGTGTCAATTTTCGAGTATTTGAAATCTGCGATCACATCGCAGTCCCAACAAATCTGCGAGACAATTTTACACCGAAGGTCCGTATGGCACCGAATTCCCGCACAAAAATGTCCAAAGTGCGATGAGACGTTTGGCTAAAGTCTCGTGAGATAAAGATACTCCTGGAAGCAAAGACGTCTCCATTTTTCACCCATCAGTGTCGCCAGCGAATTCAATTCAACGTCCAATCACGATAAATCCGACATCGATTACTATTTAGGAGTATCCTACACTCTGCTGAACGAGGTGGATGGGCAGCAATTTGGCGCACCAAAATGTTGATCGTGTACAATTCCATAGCGTATTTACATGGTTCATGTTTACCAGTGATGAGTCACTCCATTACGACCGATTGCGTTAATGTCTCTAAAATGTATAGTCAAAACTCACATTTTGTGGGTCCTTGTCATCTAAAAATAGCTGTAGGGCAAAACGTGTGTGTGTTCCTCGTCCTGTGGTCAACTTCGGTTCAAACGATTATGCCTAAAATTAGTACTCTCCGAGCCAACTGGCCCTACGAACATGAAACAGTTATTTTGATTTATGAGGCTACTTTTCATGGAGCCTCATCAATAATTTCAAAGTTTTCTAAAATATTGCTCAAAATTTTTGTCCTTGGAAAGAGCAAAAGACCCTTAAAACAATGGCGCAGAACTTATTTTCGATGAACGATTTTTTTTCAAATTGTAAAAATTTAAATATTTTTTTCTTAAAATTATTTTAAAGATACAGATTTTTACTTTCCCGTATACGTACGTATATACGGAGTAATATACGCAGTATAAGGAAAGTTATGTAATACTGCGCGAAAAAATGGCGAATTTTCGGCAGAAAATAATTCATTGCCGGGCCCTTATAAAGAAAAAGTGGATAAATCCAGTTGCTAAATTAAGAAAAGAAATCCTCTAACACGTGGTGTTGCCAGAATACCTGTTTTGTGGGTTCTTGATATTGAAAAACCAACTGAAAACAAAACGTCCTTGCGTCTGTCCGACTGCGCACACCACTAATGTCTAAACCATACGCAGGATTTTTTCCAAATTGCAGAAACCCCTGTCCATCTGGCTCGAGTCGAAGCATTGAGACTTAAAAATATTCTTTAAAGTTTGAGGGTATTTTATGTGAAGCTCCCTGGGGTATTTTCAAAATTTTCTCAAAAACCACTCCAAAAATTTTTTCTCTAAATTTCTCTGGTAAGAACAGAGTAAAGTGCACTTATTAAGGTGGCATAGATTCGATTTCATGTTTAACTTTGAATTTTCGAAAATTGCAAAAGTTCGAATTTTTTGGCGTCTTCCTGCAATTACAAAATTGATGAGACAGATTTTTACGCTAAATAAAATTTGTTCTCCCTAGTGAGTTCGTTCATTAAGTTCAGGTACACTTTTTTGAAAATTATAGTAGATTTCTCTCAATATTGCGCGCAATATGTGAAATTTAAAAAACCAAACATTTACTCTTACATTAACGAAAATGTAAATGTGCAGAATTGTTGATATTATTTTACATTAGAAAAGAACAAAATATTACGCTTTCGTAGGTTTGAGAGGATTGGTTTATGATAAAAATACGGTAGAGAATCTTTCTTTTGACAGCGCCACAATTTAATTATAGCGTAGCACCAACATCAGTGGAAATAATTATAAATTAATAAATGTCCAGTCTATGTGATTAAAGATAGTATACCCGTGACCAAAAAAGTGTCCTGGACACCTATTGCTGTTCGTTCCGTAGACACCAGTTATGTACTGAACACATGACTTTCTTTAGATGGTATTGTAATGGATGACCTACTACTCAGAAAACTTACAAACTATTAATTTTATTGAATTGGTTGACTAGACATTATTCTAGTTATTCATAATAATGGAGATCATGACGATAATGATGGATAATTTAATAGTTTGAACCACTGTGAAGATAGCAATATTTATGCTACGAGTGGAAGTGTTAGGGGTAATCGTGAGAAAAATGTTGATAGTAAATAGTTGTAATTCTAGTCAAAAGCGGATCGCGACCCATGGCCCTGTAGAGCCTAAGATATTTTGCTACTATTACATCGTTTACTTCCGAAAAACTTTCCACTAAGTTATTAAAAATTAAAGGTGGAATTTGTTTTCTATCTCAAGAAAAGTGAAATAAGCCATGCCAACGTTACAATACCAACATCATTGGGCATTTTTGTCGAATTTTATAAAATTTTATGTACTGAAAAATTTCAATATGGCAAATTTCAATATGACCAACTTGCGCAGCCCTAAGGTTTTCAAATCGAATAACTCTAGAACACCACTATTAGCGAATAAAATTCAACGCGATTAATATATTAAATAAATATAGTAATTTATTTTTATACATTTTGTTAAATTTAATTCAGTCTTTCAATTTCTAGGCAGGGGGTTATACTTTATTGACAGAATACCAACATTCCAACTTGGCAACATTGACGTCAAAAAAAGAACTAATTACGTAGAAATATTTGCCATTAATTATTTATCATATTATCATTAATTATTTATCACCATCACTTATTATAAATTACTATTTTTGTTCAATACTACACAGTTTGCTTTCACATTTCATTGAGAAAACTGCTTCCATCTATCGCCGCCCAAAGTACTTTTTTTTTTGACATTTTCTTAATTTTCGGTTTCCTAATGGTAGAACGGAAGCATTAATTTTAGAATATTAAAGAACACAAAAACCATAGTCATAAATGGCAATTTTCTTTTAAAAATTATGTGCCGTTTTAAAGAAAATTGCGTTTTAGCGCTATTAAAAATGCGAAATTTGAAGCTCATTTTCACAGAAAAGTTTTGAGTTTTCAAAATACTTTATTTGAAGCTATTTGAAGCACGTATACTCATAAATATAATAATCTTTGCAAATTGCTGGTAATGTGCATATTAAAGATGTGAGAGATCTTGGGATCTTTCAAAAAAGTTACGTTTATATAATTTTTGAAAAAACAAAAAAACTCAAAATAAACTTTACGTCGTATTAAAGAGTGTAATTAGCGCTATCCGACCGAAAAGTTTCAAGAAATAATTTGCAACCAAATATGGGAAACTGACGTTTGAGCGTTTCTGAAAATGTGGAATTTTGAGCTAGTTTTGACAGAAAACAGTTGTGTTTTAGATAACTTTACTTGACATTATTTAAAGCTCATGTACTCCTTAATATAATGATGTCAACAAATCAAGGCAAACTTAAATATTAACGATGTGAGAGACAAGTCAAAAAAATTACATTTTTCCTATTTTTGAAAAACATAAGAATAGAGCAATATGGCGTTTTTGTCATCTCATAGTCAGTACATTAGGCACTATACCTACCAAAAGTTAAAAGAAAAAATTGGGAGCCGTTTTTGAGAAAGTCTTGTTTTTGTAATTATTTAAAATTGCACACATTGTATACAATATTGCGCGAAAACTACTAAACTTTTCAAAAAAATGCATATGACCTTAATGAAAGAACTCACTTTGGACAACAAATTTTATATAAAAGAAAAATCTCTCTCTTCGATTTTGTAGTTCCAGAAAGACGCCGAAAGAATTTTAAACTTCTGCAATTTTCGAAAATTCAGAGTTATCCGTGAAAATCTTAATAAGTGTATTTTACTGTAAATTACTGTAAAATTTAAAGAAAAAATTTGGAGCCATTTTTGAGAGAATTTTGAAAATGTCCGAGGGACTTCATGTAAAGTACCCCCTTTTACAGAATCTTTTTGAAAATCTCAAAGCTTTGACTCTAATCCAGATCGACCGGGGAATATCCGTTTTGGAAGAAATCGTATGCATGGTTTAGGTGCTAGCAGTGTTCACAAACGGACGGACCTTTTTTTCAATTGGTTTTTCGGAATCAAGTACCTACAAAAGAGGGGTTCTGGCTACACCACGTATTAGGGGATTTTTTTTTAATTTAGCAACTGGTTTTATCCACACTTTCGTTATCAGCGCCCGGCAACGAATTTTTTTCTGGCAAAAATTGGCCATTTTTTCGCGCAGCATTACATCACTTTCCCTATACTACGTATATCACTCCGTGTTTACGTATGTATACGGGAAAGTAAAAATTATCTAGACACGTTCTTTAAAATATATCTCAACGAAGATTACAGTTTTATTCTTCAACGTCAAACATGTTTTGGTATACGGTGCATAAATCTATGGTAGATTACCTATTTCTCCCAGAAAACTAGTAGTAGCTTATGACATTATTTTTTATATTCACTAGTGTTTTCTTTGTCTTTCAGTGTTAGAGCAATGCACATTACATGTATTCTGATGATGCAGCTTACGTGTTCAAACCATGGACGCCACGCATAAACTGTTTCAAATGTTCTACGTACATGATATTTCAGAAACTTGTTAATGGGCTTACCTGTTCATTCAAAATCAGTCCCTATTTCTGACAGCATGGAAAGATGGTGACGGCTGAAATAATACGTTTTCTAAATAGGCTTAAGGCTTTTAAAGACATTTGAATGACGATAACTTTTTTTTTATTCAGAATCACTCACTGGAAAAATTAACTTATCATATTGAATTCCTTTCTAGTGAAGTTTACCGCGATAACACCAGTATTTAATTTAACTATACACGAAAATTCCTTTAAGCCCATTTTAACTTGTGGCGTAAATAGAGATACAAATCACACATACCAATTACTAACAGTAATTGAATTTAGCTTAACAAAAAATGACGTTAACCCATTCTCATCAACGTCAACCCTAGGCCCAGGCATTGCAGTGACATCAATTGATGCCATGAGCTACCTAAGCCGCTCTTTGCATTCGGGTAATGAATGGGATTTTTCTACAGAGCCTTCGCGCGGTCTGCTTGTTATTGCAAAAAGGGCTTCGACACTCTGATGGCAAGGGCGATCACCTCGGCGAGCACAGATTATTTATCGTTTGTCGTAGGGTTCTCATTGTTCGTACCAGTTAGCTGTAGAGTAGACTGGAGACAACTAACTTTGCTGAAAAATCATGGCGATGCCTCCGCACGTTCACCATGAGGGTGGACGACTATTCTATTCTCGGTTTCTCAGAACTAAATCGGAAGTGAGCTACTCATTCCAATTTTAAACATTTATTCTCTTTCATGTTCACAAAACTTAATAAAAATTTTAAAGTAACGAAAATGTAGTTCTTTGAAATTGCAATTTATGTACAATGTTTTAACAAATCCATTCTTTTATTTCTTGAAGAGATTTCTCACACTCACTCAAGAGATTTTTCGTTTCATAATTATTTTCTCAGGGATCAGCATTCATTCCTCTTAAAGCTCTGGTCAGTGAATTCTATTTTCCAATTCTGTAGGTCACTTCTGGTCCCTAGTCGTAGGTCGTAGGTCCCTGCATACTGCGTTCATCCATTTTACTTTCTTGTCCTTACTTCGTAATAAGAGAAAATATTGTAATCGTGTACCGTAAAACGGCAATTGTCGACAGAAAACCTAATTGCCGAACCCTGGAAACATGGGGATAAATCGTGTTCCAAAAAGTGGATAAATCTTGTTCCTGTATATAGTAAATCACTTCCTCTAACACGTTTAGTCACTTTCCATGTGTTGTAGGTCCTAGATACCGAAAAAGTGATTTATGGCAAAACGTCTGAATCTCCGTCCGTTCGTCTGTCTTTCTGTCTGCGTTCAATTCTAGCATCTAAATCGCTCAGCCAATTTTCTCCAAAACTGATATTCTCTGATTTCTCCAAAATTGATAATGATCGATTTAAATGACCTTAAGGTTCACTGAGGTTGAAACGGATATTTTAATTTTCGGGGTACTTCATATTAAGCCTCAGCAACATTTTCAAAATCTTTTCAAAAATGACTCAAATTTTGTTGATTAGTCGCTGAAATCCCTGATTTTTCGAAAAATGCAAAAGTGCCCTTTTTTCGACCTTTTCCTACAACTTCAGTATTATTACTACTATTATTAGTACTATTGAAGATAGAGATTTTTCTCGTTAATGAAATCTGTTCTTTAAAGACAGATCTTGAAATAAGGTCACGCACAATTTTTCGAAAATTTAACAAGTTTTCTTGTAATTTTGTGTTAACTATAGGAAATTTTTTTAAACATTTTTTCTGAAAAAACGGCTTCTTTAACTTTCTTTTTTTCTTTAAATTTTCTCCTTTATGGATCAAAGGGCGGTAAAAATGGTTCTGGTCTTATTTCCGGCCAACTCTCTGTATTTTCGAAAATTGGAAACTGTTAACATTTGAAAGCCACAAAATTGAGCATAAGAATTTTTGGTCGTAAACAAAATATGTCGTAAACACTCATCTCTTAAAAAACCTATTGTACAAGAAATTAATAGTTTTAGCGTAATTTGTTTTGTAATGTAGTTTTGGCTAATTTTTGCTTGATATTTATGTAATTTCAACAAAAACCTTTTCTCAAAACCCGCTTCGAATTGTGTCTTTAAATTTTCTCCTCTATGCATCAAAGACAGTGAAAGAATGGTGCTAGCTCCATTTCGCGAACTCTCTGTATTTCCGAAAAAGGCAAAAAGTTAATATTTCAAAACAAAATTGAAGAAAGGGTTTTTTTTGCCATCAACATAATCTGTTCTGAAAACTCAGCTCCTTAAAAAAGGTCATGTACAGTTTTTTAATTGGGCGTTAATTTAGCGTCGCGGCTAGCTCTAGGTCAACATGCTCTCTTTTTCACTACGCGGCCCTGGGTTCGATTCCCGGTCGAGGCAAGAGTATAGTGTGCGTTTTCCTTGCAATGCCCCAGTAAATGTTGCTGTGTGACGATGATAACACTCGAGAGCGTAGGCTTCCGCGGCCGGAGTCAATATTAAGTTGGCTGTCCGGGTGACGCCGCGTCCATGGCAAAGGTGCCGACGTTTCGGTCGCCATTCTGCGACCTTCCTCAGGGCGTAATGCGAGGGTGAGCGTAGGGCGTAATGCATTACGCCCTGAGGAAGGTCGCAGAATGGCGACCGAAACGTCGGCACCTTTGCCATGGACGCGGCGTCACCCGGACAGCCAACTTAATATAATATATGATAACGCTCCTTCTCAGGTTGAGAAGAGCGGAATACGGCGTGGGTATGGGTGCCCCCTTAACCCATGGCCGCGAGGCAGGGGCGTCGCCAGAGGCGTAAATTACTTTCCTCACATAGCCCTTAACCTCCGTAATGCTATTTTTAGTCACGTTAGCGGCGTAATGCGGTCTCTAAGACCGCCGAATTTAACATCCGTTTTTTAAAAACTTAAGATTTTTATGAATTAATCCAACACAATCTCGTCTATTACATCTTTGTTAGTCCCTTGAACCGTAAATTGGGCTGAACTAAATTATTACAAGCAACTAAACGATCTCACACTATTGCAACTACATTTACGACTGATAATTGGGGGAGTTCAGAGGGAATTAAAGGAGATACCTTTTTCAAAAGCTAGCAGCACATATATTTTTAAACATCTTAAATACAAGGATGAAAGAACATTGAAAAGTATGTAAACAAGTATGGAAATGTATGTATGTAAGTAAGCATGAAAAGTAAGTATGGGAAGTACGTATGTAAGTATGGAAAAAATTACACTAACACCGTAGTGCGGTCTCGAAGTCCGCGCCGCAAATTCCTTCCCTTACAGACGCCAGACATCTGCCGCAAGGGCGCGGGAAACGCGCCGGAGAAATGAGAAACCCCTGCCGATAAGATACAGAGCCCTACTAGGAAAAACAAACGTGCGCTGCGCCAGCAGCAGATAAAACCGATATCGTAGCGGTCTCACAGACCGCACTATGGTAAATAACGGTTAAGTAGTTACTTTGTGTGGTTTGGACAACGTAATAAAATTTGAAGATGTTAGTTAATATTCGTGATTTTTCTCCTTATTGTGATATACCAAAATATATAAAATTTTGTTAATAATATTGGCTGTAAATGGGTTAGACAAAAGGGTATGCAAATGGCGATATACAGCCTTAGCAACGCCGGCGCAGTGGTTGGCAAGGTCAACAAACTGCATTCAGGCCCTGAAGAGATGGGGGCGCTGGCTAGATAGACAAATAAAATAATGTGTGATTGGTCTGAAAAGGAATGACTGTCGAAGGCGTGGCTACTTGGTTTGATAAGAGATGAATGGATTGGCTAGGGGAGAATAGACTGTCTAATTTTGTCGTTTTGTTTTAAAAAAGAGGAACGAAGGACGGATACCGAAGCGTTGAGGACGAAAGAACAGGGAGAACTGGACATTCTGATAGTGGTCGTCGAGTAGTAAAGATCGCTCGCGAGATCAACGTTAGTGAAGTAGGACTTGTAAGTTTCGAGTGAGACCCAATAGTTTTTTCGGAATCTGGAAGTTGATGTGCAACGGGAAGTTCGATTAGGACTTTGAAATTTTTTTCTTATATTGCGGTTTTGGACTTTAATATTTTACCACTAGTTGGGGGGAGACTAAGAACTCTGAATACCAATTAAGAACCGGTAGATATTCTAGTCAGTGAGAGCTGGATGCGTCGGCAACGTCGCAAGATTAGAAGAGAGAAGCGGAACTTAGGATCGCCTACATTCAAGTGAGAAGAGACTGCGGGGCGTCGGCGACCAAGACGGTAAACAATTACTGCAGTACAAAAGATATATTTTAAAACGAGGTCATGACCTAAGGACAAGACAATTGTTAATAGTGTAAATAAATTGTTGAATTTTTTTTCTTTTGGAAATGAAAAGATTTTCATTTAGTCAATCAAAATTGTTAAATAGTTAGAAATCGATAATTATTCCCTTTCAGATTCCTCGCCATACTGTACAGTTGGCAGATCAAGTAATCGGCTATCTAGGCGATAGCGATTATCCATAACGGGACCCATTGACCCAGCTAGCCGGACATTTATACATTTGTTGAAATTAGTTGTGGAAGCATTGGTCATTTTTTATTAACGTAACCTGTTCCTGGCGCCCAAAATTTTAATATAAATTCGGAACGGGTCACGATTATAACCATCTTAGATGAATGATGCCAACGATCTCGTAAGAGTCTATGACGAGACGTTGTCGGTACATTTCATTATACCAAAGAGGAGAGCACTGTGGATTAGTTGTACTAAACGTCAACTGGCAACCTTGTATACAGAGAAAGTTATGCTTGGTTCAACAGGATTTTCATAGAAATTCTTTGTGATACGTACGTTTGTGAAAACTGTTCCAACAATTTTAGTGGCTTTTCTAGCACATCTAAGAGAAGTAAATTGTGCAGGAATAATTTCTCACTGAAGATGTCATCAAAAGGATTATACTGCAATTTTTTTTAACTTCGCCCCTCAAGGCCCTTCTTCACGATGGAATATGTCACGGTATTTCGCGACGTTCTCAGGCGTGCCGCCAAATATCGCATGATCACGACTGTATCAAGCAGTGCGTGCGATCATGCGACTTTTAGCGGCACGACGGAGAAAGACGCGAAATGCCGTGTGATATTCCATCGTGGCCATCGGGGCTTGAGGGATAGAGTTCGAAAAATTGCACTATATTATTTTGACGTCTTCTGTAAAGAAACCCCAAAGATTTGCACAACGTTGACATCAACTGTATTACTAGCCCATCTACAAACTCTAAACTTTAGGACCTACTCTTTTGACTTCAGACGAGAGTATTTCATGTTTATGTAAGGAAATAGTGAAATAAAAAGGTGACAGTACAGTAAGACAATGTGCGTTTTACTTTCTCATACACACATATATACGGAGTAATATACGTAGCACAGGCAAAGTTATGTAATGTTGCGGAAACTCGATTTCAACAGAAATACACGTTTTTGGGTCTCCTGATTCCGAAAAAGTGGTTCTTTCGAAACGTCCGTCTGTCTGTCCGTCTGGGAACACCAGTAGTGCCATACGTAGGATTTTTTCCAAGTTGGAGAAACCCCTGTCCATCTAACTCGAGTGAAGCTGTGAAATTTTAAAAAAAATATTCTTTACAATTTGGGGGTACTTTTCATAAAGCCCGTGTAACATTTTCAAATTTTCTCTAAAACTGCTCCGTATTTTTTCTTTAAGTTTCTTGCAAGATTAGAGTAAATACACTTGGAGTAAAATACAGGTGGCATACGTCAGAATTTAATTGATAATTCTGAATCTTCAAAAATGCAAAATTTGAATTTTTCGGCGTCTTCCTACGACTACAAAATCAAAGAGATTTTTCCATCAAATGAATTTTGCTATCCATAATTTGTTCTTTCATTGAGGTCATGTATATTTTTTGAAAAGTTTGGTAGTTTTCGCGCAATATTGCGTGTAATATGTACTATATTAAAAAATTACAAAAGCAAGATTTCTCAAAAACGGCCAATTCTTTCTTTCTTTGGAAGGGATAGTGCTAAATGTACTCCATGAGAGGACATAAATGCCATATTGCTCTATTTTGATTTTTCAGAAATTACAAAAATGTATTTTTAGTTGTCTCATGTCATTAATATTTACATTTAGCGACATTTGTTCAAATTATTATATTGATGAGCACATGTGCTTTAAATAATGTCATATAAAGTTTTCTCGAGAACTCAACATTTTCTGTGAAAACTATCTCAAAATTCCGCATTTTCAGAAACGCTCAAATGACATTTTCTCATAAATGGCTCCAAATTTTTTCTTCAAACTTTTCGAACGGATCTCAACGGATCTTTCAAACGAACTCTTTAATGTGAAGTTCATTTTGGGATTTTTTTTAATTTTTTGAAAAATTATACTAATATTTTTTGAAAGATCTCTCATACCGTTAATCAGAAGTATCTAGGTAATCAGGCGCCCCTGGCAAGCACAGAACTTGCGCCCCAGTCAAGTACTTCAAATTAGGATTGTATTTGTTTTAGGTGGTATACTCTAAATATCGCCCCTTATGAATGGCGTCCATGGCACGTGCCATGTTCACCATACCGTAGATTACGCTTCTGCCGTGATATGCACACAAACACAATTTATTAACACAATTGTATTTGTGAGTTTAAAGTGCTTCAAATGAATTCAAATGAAGTTTCTTGAAAACTCAAAATTTTCTGTAAAAAAAGAGCTTCAAATTTCGCATTTTTAGTAGCGCTTAAATGCAATTTTCTTAAAACAGCTACAAATTTTTAAAAGAAAGTTGCCATTTACGACGAGGTTTTATTGTTCTTTAATATTCTAAAATTAATATTTCCGTTCTACCATTAGAAAACCGAAAAATTGAGAAAATTTCAAATAAATGTAGTGGGGGCGGCGATAGACGGCAGCTGGTTTTCTCAATGAAATATATTTAACAAAAATACATCTTCAAATAAAGTTTTGGTTATTTTTTTGAAAATAGGAGTCTTTTTTTTTTTTAATTTTGGGACAAACATGATAGCCATCTACAAATTTACTGCACCTCAGACAGTCGGATCATCATAAATTACAATTTGCAATTTTGTATATTATTTCTTTGTTCGTTTCTTACATTCGACCTTTAGTTATTCATTTACACATTAATCTTTTAGAAATGATTTATTTTGAAATATTTGAAATATTCTGTGAATTCTGTGTCATTGTTGTGACTTGATATAGCTGTTTGCAAAAGGGTTATAATTGTGAACTTTATGTTGATATTTGCATAAGAATATTTAGTTTTCGCACCAAATGCTATACCATTTGTAATGAGTAAAGGATTTGTTGCATGGTTTTAGAATACTCTTCTCTAATCGTGACCCTATGAAATGCATTTCTATATTGTCCGAGTTTTCAGACTTCTTTTTCCAATACAAGTTTACAAAACTTTTCTATTATGTTTTTATGCAGTTGTAGAATTCACACACTTTTGAGAGCACTGTGATGGAAACAGTAAGTAGTTCTCTTCTTGGTTGAATTGGATGTTTTTCAAATGATAGCCAAGATGTTACTAGCGTAGAAAGTGCAATATTTCAATACAACGTAGCTGTTTCCAATAATGCATGAAAGTATGTGCTGTTGTAGCACCACTAGTTGTCTTATGTGATGGGTCAGGACTTGTGTATAATTTTCAAGTGTACACTAGAAAAGAAAATCATCCACAGCAGTGTGCAGAAATAGTAGTGGAAATGTTGTTTTGAGGCTAGCCAATTCCTGTCAATCAGAACTGCAAAATATATGTTGATAATTGGTTTTGTAGTATTCAACTCCAATCAGCTCTTGCTCAAAAGCACATCTGGAGTCTAAAATGCTGTACGAGTATTCATATGCCAGACCACTGATCAGCAAATGAAAAGTATTGGAAAGGGTTCGATGGAAGAGAAAAGATGCAGTGTTTAGAACATTGCTTATGCAAGTACTAAATGGCTTGTCGATCGCTGTGTAAATATATTGAGCAATTTTTGTGGATCACAGCCTGAGCATATTTTGAAGCATTTTGACAGGAAACAAATAAGTTATGTAGAGATTGCATGTCCATTCGATGTGATAATTTACAATAAATGGTGGTGTGGACTGAGTAGATTCTACCTTGGCACTTTATCGCACTCACAATTTGATCGAAAAAATGGTATCACAAAATTTTACCCGCATAATTGATCTTATGTGTGTGAATGCATGGTTTCTGTAGGAGAGACAGCAAAGAAAATGTCATGCAACTTTAAATTGAGATACTTCAGGGCCTTTTACAAGCAGGGAAATTTACTACACCTGTAAGCCCAAGGCAGAAAGTGGGTTTGCCCAAGTACAAGCAGTATAGAACAAAGCACAAGGAAAAATGTAAGAAAGGGAAAGCAAATCCCATTCCAACTTCAAACCATATGACTTGATAAATTCAATCCCTCCCCTACTTTTGTGGAAAAGAAAAGTCATTGCAAGAAACGAGGCTGCGAAGGAATTCCAAATGTATGTGCTCAAAATGCCGGTAGCACATGTGTTTCATGTCAACATCAAATTGTGTTTTGGAGTAACATTCAAATGTGTAGTAGAAAATTATGTTTCTGTGTTTTCTATGCATTTTATTTATTAATGTTTCTTCTACTTGCATTGTGTTGTTCTTTAATTGTTTAATAATGCTTTTTTTTTTCCTTCAATAATTGCTATGTAGTTATGTTATATGCTGTTGTCATATGAATAGTGTTGCCTCAAAGCAATGTACTCAAATATGTGTATACTTAATAAAAATATTAACAACAGTATATTTTCAATTTTCCAGTAGTTCTAAATTGTTAATTTTTCCTATATAATTTTTCTTCAATATATTTGAGGAAAAATAATCATGCAGTAGAGGGTTTGTCATACGACAAATTGTTTTTACCTTACGACAGACTCTGAATAGATGGGGCTGAATTTTCCCATTGCTGTAACAGAGAGGTGCAAATTTTACACTGTAAAATCGTAATAGTGTTACTTATACTTACAGAAAATAAACAAATTGTAAACAAAGTGATTGTGTGATTTTACATGCTAGTATGTGTAGTAATATGTGGTTTTCAGAAAACACTAACTCATTTTCTCTGACCTGTGGAATTGGAAACAAATGTAGCATGTGATTCTTCTGTACTTCCAAAATTTTCTGTCCCTAACCTCTAATTTAACAGATTTTATAAACGGACCGTATTAATAGTAGAGACCATATAATATTAGACAATCCTTTCTAAATGACTTTTTAAACATTTATTTCTTTCATTGATTTTCAGAGTTACATCGTGACTAATGATGAACAATACTTCTTAGAGAAGAAGCTTTTTAATGATTGCATACACGGCTACTTTGCATTATCACCATTGTGTGTTGCAATCATTGACACAGGTGTTTTTCAACTATTACAGAACATCAAAATGATAGGACTTGGGTATTGTGTTTACCCTGGTGCATGTCATAACAGATTTAATCATTCCTTAGGGTGAGTTAATATCATCCATAACTAAATATTTCATTAGACCATTGCTGTGAGTTGTTACATGAGTTAATGATCCTCAAAGAGGTACATATTTTATTTGACAGTGATATGAGTCTGCTGTAGTTTAATTTATGTGTTCGTGTTAAAATATTTCTGCCATTTATCAACTTAATATAACTAGTTAATAGTTACTAGTAAATTTTTAGTGTAATTTCCAATTCTAATTGCATGAAGAAATCCTGATGAAAAAAAGAGCAAGGTACTATTCCAAAGCACAATAACACCAGACCTAATAAACAAGAAAATGTAATATTTCAAAGTTTTCTTAAATATGATGGGTTACCAATTTGGTCTAATTGCCATGAGCAGATGTAATGTCCGCTTCAAAACTTCTTATTTATTTTGGAACTTGAGTAGCATTGTCTTAAGGAATATTTTGGGTTTATAAAATACTTTTACTCAATATATCATTTATTTCATTGATATATTTCAAACACACAACTGCTACTCTTGTCGTGAGCCCATCTCAAATAATTGTCAATTATTTGACTTGTTTTTGTAGATCAGAATTGCCATCATATATATTAATTCTCATTTTATATCTATCTTAATTTGTAATCTATCTTAATAATTAATATCAATCTAAGGTTGAAATATGACTTCACTATGTTCAGCAAAACATTAACAATAACAGAATGACGTGATAAATGAATCAAAGGAATTTAGTAACATCCTAAAATTAGAGTCATTTTGAATGCCACCTATCGTTTGAACGTAAAGCAATAGAATTAAGTATTATCTGGAAACTAAGCCCTAAACATTTGTATATCAGCACTTTAAAGTTCACAAAAAAATAAGAAAAAGAGATATAATATCATTTATAGACTATCTAAAATTAAATACTTGTCTATATTCAAGAAAAGGACAATAAGCAATGTGAGCTTTCATAGCCAAATTCACAAAGAGAATATCTTCTGGGCTGGACGGCCATGATTAGTGGAAATCAAGTTTTTCACTATTTTATTTAGGAGAGGATAAATAAAATCTCAAAGAGAAACAGAAACTGAATGACTGTCTGTTTTGTTCTAGTTTTAATGTACTGTGCAGCCTAAATATACAAAGACAGCAGTTTTTACACAATGAGAAATTTAATAACTGTATGATATCTGTGGTTTTCCTCTATTCAAGATTCATAGTAAATAAACAGTTACACAAGCTACATTGTTCCCCTTGAAATTTTTTGTGTGTCTGAGATATGAACCATTATACCAAGAGATGGAAAGCTGTAATGTTAGCTATAAAAGCCAACACAACAACTTTCCACCTCTCAGTATTATTGTTCATATCTGCGAGTTACATGAATAAATGAAAAATTCTAGTTCAAGCTTATTGCTTAATTAATAATGCTATATTAAGAGTAGATATTTTTTGCACATATGGAAGACTAAAAGTCAAACTGACAAGAAATCTGTTCCCTAAAATAACTTCATTTTTGATGTTGAAATCCAACAAGTAACTTACAAAAGGAATTAAAATATGCTGGAGTATTCTTAAAGAATATTTCTTTTGGAGTAACTTCACTGGCTTCATTCAAGTTCTGAAAGAAATTTTCATTTTGAAATAATTATTTCCCTAAAAATGATTAGTAATCTGTAGAGAATCTCTAATTCGATTATTAATAACCATATTAATTTCAAAATTCATTTGTTAAACTGTAGTAATTCAATCAAATAATTGTAATTTAATGATTGAATTTTCAGGCATCTTGATTACCTCTTGTTTCTATCACAGAGTGAGCTACCTTGCTGGGGAAATGTTTGATACCTTGAACAACAGACACTTGGAGAGGGAAATTAAAATAAGTTCTTTTGGGAAACTATGCTTGCAGGTTGCTGGTTTGTATCATGATTTGGGACACGGTCCATTTTCTCATTCATGGGAAAAATTCATAACTGCTGTATCGAGTAATAATTGAAAAGTAAGTACTGTGATACCCAAATCCTTAGTAATGAGTGGAAGTTCAAGATTATATGTTCTGGTTCACAAATGTACATTAGAGAATCATGAATTCATGTTTCGCTTGCTGTTTCTCAATTTTTATTCTTATCTTTTTGTTTCTTTCCCTTTCAGTTAGCCAGGATTTCTTTTTAAATGAGGGCTTTGTATATATTATTTACTCATCTATTTCACCATGCAACAAATTTTGAACGAAATCCACCAACATTGCATGATGATACACAGACTCTTTTTAAATCGAACTGAATTTTGTTGACTTTCAACTCATATTTTCATATTTGGTGAAACTTTGATATTTTATTCACAAATAAAATGTACTGGAAAATATACTTTTTTAAACAATTAAATTGGTCAGTCAAAGACTGTATTATTTTTTTAAAATTTTTGTGTAATATTGTGTCCTCAAAATCCTTTGAAGACAGATTTTTGCAAAGAAATGAATGAAAGTAGGTCATTTCTAAGATGAGAATAAAATGTAATCATAAAGTTGTTTCACTTTCAAAATTTATTTTGAGGAAAATTAATATTTGAAGTAATGGGTGAAAATAAACCCTAGAAACCTTCTTATAAAAATTATTTAAATAATTTAAGGAAATGTCTTAGAATAGGAAAGGAAGAAGATTTCATCAATTTTTCTAGGTGATGTTTGGGTAGGACATTTTCTCAGAAAGAAGTTGTTTGAAGTTTTCAGAAGGCTAGTGTAATACAATAAATGAGAAAGAAGAGATTTTTTTAATGGTTTTTAAATTTTTAATGGTGTGCGCAAAAATTAATCATAAGAGAACTTATCTATGTTCCTTCAAAATCTGTCAAGTTTGTCATAAAAACTAGGAATATTGAAGTAATTAAGAGATTAAAAGTCATGTGTTCTAGAAGTAACTTAGTAACGATGAAAAGCATTTGTTTTACTTTAATTACAAATTATCTTAATCCCAGAAATGTGTCAATCAAGCTTAAATTATATCCTAAGTAGGCTAAGTAGATATTAAAAGATATGATTGTCTATTGTAGGTTGGTAGGAATTGTAGAGTTCCTTTTATTATTGATAATCAATTAAAATGCCACAAAATAATTAAAATTAAAATAATAAAATAATTAAAATGCCCCAAATTGAAATAAAAAATTTAATTATCATTGATTGTCATTAATAACAGCAACCCTACAATTCTACTGGGCTATGTAAATATTTTAAATTCATGGGAACAAGAAAATGCCTAACAGAATTTCAATCCTGTTGATCAATATTCAAACTATATTTATATTAAAACTATCTATATCTCTATATTCAACTCATACACCTAGTGCATTGCAATTTCTTGAGAAAATTCATAAGTCATCATTTTAAACACATTTATTCGTAAATGTGATAATGTAAAGAAATCACTGCTAATATAAATCTAAACGCCATACAAGGCTAGTAAAAATTCACATTTTTGTAATTTTATTGAAAACAAAATAGAGCAAAATGACATTTATGTCATCTCATAGAGTACATTTACCACTACCCCTATTAAAAGTGTAAAGAAAAAATTTGGAGTCGTTTTTGAGAAAATCTTGTTTTTATTATTTTTTCAAACTTCACATATTGCATGCAATATAACATGATAACTACTGAAATTTTCAAAAAATGTACATGACCTGAATGAATGAACTTACTACAGAGAACAAATTTTATTCAAAGGAAATATCTCTTATCTTCAATTTTGTACTCGTAGGAAAACGCCAAAAAGATTAAAAATTTTCCAATTTTTGAAAAGTCAGAGTAAACCGTGACTATCGAGCCACCTTTATAAGTGTATTTTACTCTATTCTTGCAAGAAATTTAGAGAAAA
>JAHLJT010009419.1:17318392-17336357 GCA_031308135.1 Acheta domesticus | reverse complement strand
CATGGGTTCTATTGAGTCTGAGTTTGGCTCAAAGTGCATATTACCTCGGCTTATCTAGCGGCTAAAATACTGTCCTGAATAACAATAGATGAAGCTTTTACTACTGACTGGAAAGTTGTACAGTGCGATGTGTGTATCAACTTGTGCTCACCCAAATGATTTTTAAAACGTTTGTATTATTTTTTTAAATTATGAGAACATGTTTGTAAATTGTAATTTGATATTATGTAAATACTTTATTTTAATTAGAGAATTTTAATATCACATATTAAATCCGATTTTAAATATTTCTTACATATTCTTACTGTTTTCATTACATGTTTATGTACATATTTTAACTTTTCATGCTACATATTTTTCCGTTCTCTACTGATGAGTATGTGTTTCAGTTTGATGGATTGCATCTACTGTGTTAGAGTGAGGTCGCTCAAGACGCCTCAAATCTACATATGCAATTTGCCTCTTTGACTGCCGCACATGAGCTCCTGTTGTGTCATGCCTAAAGCTCCAGCGAGGCTATTTTTCCACGCAATACATGCAGCAAATATAATCGAGTAATGGCTTCGACTTAAGACGGGCAAGCCGGAATATTTGCAAAGATATAAGCAATATGAGTAGAACGTGTTTTCTTTACATGCGTTTTAAAACTAATCTCCTCGAATGATCAATGTTTAAGTCATTTAAAGTAAAAAATCCTGTTAAGAATAAAAAATCAAAATTGGTGTGTCAAGAACGAAACATACAAATTTTGATAATTAATCGCATGTTTAACAAGTATCAAAAATCGTCAGAACTTGTATTCTTTTTGGGTTTGTTTGCAAACTAAAGACAAACCTCAGTTTTCACATGCTCTACCTATTATACGATTTGGTTTTTGACGGTAATTTTGTAACATTTTTGTAAGAAACACAGTCGGCCAAGACAATAAATCAGTCAGGCAGACAGACAGTCATTAGTCAGGTCAGTCAGCCAGTCAGCTAGTCAGTCAGTCAGTCAGTCAGTCAGCTAGTCAGTCAGTCAGTCAGCTAGTCAGTCAGTCAGTCAGACAGTCAGTCAGTCAGTCAGACAGTCAGTCTGACACAGACAGATACATGGGAGGGAAGACGTTTTGCCGCAGACTAATGTTTCGGAATCAACGAACCGCCAAAACGTGGATTCTAACTACACTTATTAAAGAAAGAAATTTACGACACACAAACATAAAATTATTTACTTTTTCGGTATCAAGGATCTTTCTATATGATTTTTTTCTGACGGAAATCGCCGCATTCTGTTTACTTTCTCTGCACTACGTAAGTAGTCTGGAGACAGTAAAAATTCTCTGACATTCTTCTATTGAATGATCAGTACATCGCCATTCCTCCAATGAATACCACAGTGGTACATTGGATGTTACGCACCATTGGTACATTAAATGTTTTTAGATGGAACATTTGAAATAGGATTTTTCTGTTGCATAGGGTGCCTTATTTTCTTACCTAGTTTTTTCAAAACGTAGTCCATCATGAACAACTGCGAGAGGTTTCAAGACGCATTCAAGAGGTTCATAACGTTGCCCATTGTCCCATCAACTGATGACCCTTCCATCAGACAAATTGCAGGCTGTCTTAACGACCGACGAAGTACAATTGCTTGTCCACGGGCCCAACTCGAAGTGTACAACGATGCCAAACATTATCCAATTATGAACCAATATTATGGATCTCGTGATGCCAAGAGGAAGAAAGAAATTATATTGATGATACAATTTGAGAGTCACTTTATAATTATTGCTAACTTTAATATTTGTGTCATAAGAAACTGGAACTGTGAGTTGTATAAAACACACAAATAACTGATTTTGCATTCAGTTTTACGCATTAAAAAACTGATGATGACTGGTAAATGAATATTTATAAATTGGTAAGTGATGTTTACTGGTACCCTTGATCAACTTTTTACTATCTTTTTTTATTTCAAAACTTCTCATGTACAATTTTTTGCCCTACATCAGCAGTTTATGATTCTTTCAATGTAGATAATTTGACAAAAACCGGCCTCAAGGCGGCATGTGGCCATGATTGCAGGCACGTAAATAAAAGACACCATCATTTTTATCGAAGACTGTATAACTCATGTAATGGAAGTTTATTGTGCGATTGTATTCGATTAAATCTCTATGGGCTGAAAGAGTCATAGTATAAAGAAAAAGAGGGTCTACGCTTTTGACAAAAATCGCGCCTTAAAGAATAAAAATAATATAAGATTTCTTGGCTGATACAGTTGAGGCAGCATTTCTTCGTGACATCCTTTGATGACGATAACGGTAAAACCAGTAGCATCAACAAGTGTGAAAAGTAGCATTGCAAGAGTAGTGCCATAAATACGGACGTAACAAGTAGTAGCAACAACGAATTTGAGATAGTCAACATTGCAGTCTCTACTGCAAGCCACATTTGGATGGATCCCGAAAGTATTTTAGGGGAAAAGACGATTTCTGTTCGAACTTTGTCCCGTGTAGTTCTCTATCATTAGTTCGAGAAAAATGAAAGTTTTTTGGAATGTGCATTTGTTCTTCAAATACCGTTCGCTAGGGCTTAAATGGAATTTTCTTTTAGAATGTGATGCGATCAATATGTGGTTATTATTTTTCTGCATAAACAGAGTAAAATTACAAAATAAGCCTTGGGTTTGAGGGTTGTGGCCATGACCTCAACGATCTCTCCCCGAGATCCACCACTGAAGCCACATACAGAATGAAGGACAATTTCACTTTTATAGGAAAGTTGATGCTCCCTTATTGTACCCATTTGGTATAATAATAAGATGTATAATGAATAAGATTGTTTTACATGGGATATGCCCTTTCATTCTAAGTCATTCATGGCACAAGACAGTTTGTTGCAGATGCTTTGGAGAGCTTCTGAGTCAAAGAATGTGATATTTTTTGAGAAATACGAAAAAGGTTCAGGCCGCAGCGTGAAGTGACAGCCACTAAAATTGCACATAACAAGCACCGGCATAAGCAAATGCGAGATAATTTACGCATCACAGAACCAGCGTTTCTTGCAATTATTGCTGCAAGCCCGGCATCAACGCATTCCATTACTCACCAAAAGTCCGAAACAGTCACATACTGAATATAGCGGCAACAATGTGTTTATCGAAGGGTTGACGCACCTTCGTTCTAGCTACATTTTGTTAAAAGTCTATCAGATCTCTGTAGTACCTGGGAAATAAACAGAACACATAACACATTAAGTGAAATGTAAATTCAGTGCACAGGTAGGCGTGTTCACAGGGGAAGGCCAGGGGATCCTTGCCCCCCTCGTACTGAAAATGTTGAAAGGGAACGCGTTACCCTACGTAATAAATATTTTATTTCCGTAAATATTATCAATTCCTACTTTATTTTCTCTTTTTTATAATTATATTAATGATATAATGAATTACTTTTTGCTGACAATTAGGGGAATTTATATTCGTCGTTCCGGGAAGAGGCTTTCCGAGCCATCCGACAACCCTGTAAATGGCTCAGTATAAAATCAATTGTATTTATTAATTGTATCATGAAAGTTATTTCATTCTTTTAGTATTATATTTTATTTACATACTAGTAAAATACGTGATTTGTAAATAAAAAGGTTTAATAGAAATGTTGGTCAGTATTGGGGATTTTCTTCTTCATCATCTTCTTGTTTTGCTTATGTTTATTTCTTCTTTCCATCTTTTCCTTTTTCTCCTTTTATTCTCTCCCTCATTCTCCTTCCTTTCTTTAAGGCACAGACATAAAGCGCGGTGCCTAATATTGTCAATTGATAAACGACTAGTTTGCAGTGAACTCACTTCACTAGTAGGTTCCATTTTCTGGTTTTAGGATATAGGATACGACTCGCACACAGTTCACTTTGTTGCATCTCTTTTGACGAGTTCCCACATCAAAGAATGCAAGATACTTTGAGGAATACGGAAGAGGTACATGCCGCGGAGGTCTGTTATCTCTCATTCTTTGATACTCGAACTTTAACAACCATTATCAGAAAGGGCGTTAAGTTTCGGCGAACACTCAAGAAGAGTTGTACTGTTACAGATTGTGTTGTCGACGCAACAACAAACACCATCATTAACGAACACTGAGGTCTCTTAACTGCAAACTCGAAATCACCAATTACGTAAAGAATAAAGGAACAACAATGTTTTCAGATTTCATACAGCCTCGTTCTACGAACTTTTCGTGGTGATCGATTGTATGATGGAATTATGTTTTGGGGAGAGGGCTTGAAATTTAGGTAACCGCACTTACAATCACGGGTACACTCGTACATGTTCTGGTATCGGAACGTTTGATTTCGCCTTGCAGCAGACGGCAAAATTCAACAGTTAAAGAAACTCACTTAAGACGATATCTAAACTGTCAAAAAGCAATATAAACAGCATTTCTGCGCGTTCTGTCACCAGTGCACAACTTCTCACACAGTTATTCGTTGCTGATGGTTTGACAACAAAGAACGGAAAAAATCAAGTTGTTCTTGAGGAGAATTTCAGATAGCAACACAGGGCATTGCACAAGTTTAATGGACCACTAAAGGAGGTTACACCACAGCACATACGACCACCCGACCACCCATTGTTCCCGACATCCTCAATTGCCGGGAACATACTACAAATGTGACATCGATGTTCGTGGTCACAAAACATCGGATATTTTAAGAAACCATGGATGTTTTAATATCAAGTAGCCTATTGTTTTTGTGTTATCAATGAATAAAAGTGTTGTTAATTGTTCTCATTATTATTTTACTTTTTTGTCGGCTAAATTCTAATTATTAATTAACATACAGGGCCACTGTAAAATGAAATCATTCCACGTGAACATTCTGTTACGAGGTTACTAAATCACTTTTAGAAACAAACGATATTTAAACACATCGATGGTTTCTCGACAAGGTATTATCATCGCCGGCTTACGGACGATCCGCCGTTCGGACGATATATTGACGACTAATTTTAATTTTAGCATCAATGCAACTGCGATGTGTTGACGGCGCATCCCCACAATAGACACGAAATCGCTGCACTCACCTCTGCCATCGGGCACGCTGTAGGTGAGATCCACAAACTCGACATCCACGGACTCCATAGTGTCAGCCCGGAAGCCACTCGCACTGGAACGCGTCGCACTGCACAGCGTGTCGCGTCGCGTCGCGTCGGGTCGCGTCGCGTGAGGAGTTGGCGGGGATCGCGGCGCGAACGGTTCGCCGTCGCCGCTCGCTTCAACTCGGCCGACTGCCGCTCTGCGCGTGCCCGGCCACTGCCCCCATGCGCCGGCCCGCCCCCTCCCCGTGACGCAACGCCCCCACCGCCCGCGCCGCGCTGCGCCGCGCCGCGCAGTGGGCGCGAACGCACGCAAACACGCCACGAGGCGCAACACTTGATAATGTAACAATTTTTATGATGTTATATCGAACGTGTGTCGTTCAGTTTTGTTATCTATGAAGATTACAATTGAACACCGAGCAGTGTGGACACTAACGGAGAGGGCATGTAGCGAGGACAGGCGAACGAGGACGGGCAAAGATCACGAGCAGTGAATGACAGTGAAGTCTGCCAATGCGAATGGGCAGTGAGGTCCGGCAGTGAAGACGAGCAGTGAGGATGAACAATGAGAACGAATGATGAAGATGGCTAGTGATGACTGGTGATGAGTCGGGCAGACGAGCAGTGAGGACTGGCAGTGAGGTCGAACAGTCAGAACTAGCAGTGATTTCAATACGAAAATAAACTTTAACCTTTGCAATTTAGAAATAAAATTTTGATATATTTTAAATACACTAAACTAATATAAATTCTGTTAAAAAATTGTAGAGGCAGAACGTCGTTTTCCGCCCAAACGCTTCAAGAATATCTCTGATGATGATCGCTACGCGATCGAAAAGATCTTCCGTGTAATAAAAATATTGATACCTGACGACACCTTTTCTCAAAAAATTAGTCTCCTTATACAGCGAAAGGTGTAACATGTGTTTAGTCTGCTTATGAATTAATCCACCTCTACTTGGAAATCACTCGGAATATGCTACTCCGCAGTGTTGGAGAGGTTTGGCCCCACTGTACGCTCTGACGTCACGCGCTCCCCGCCAGATGTCAGCTCCCGCGCTGCCGCCTCCACCGCCGCCGCTGCTACTTGTAAACAAACGCACGCGGCCGCGGAAGCGGCGGCGGCGGCGGCACGCCTGGCGCACGCTATGGGTGGTGCAGAGAAGGGGAAAGGGAGGAGGGGGAGGGAAGGAGGAATTGTGATAGTGATGGGGAGGGGAAGGAACGAAGATGGGACGGTGAGAGGAAAGATCGGAGTGCGTGGATGAGAGGAGACGGGACGGACGGAGGGGGAGGAGTGGAGCGGAGCGGAGAGGAGAGGAGGGGACGGAGAAGATTACGAGTTTGTGTGCTGTCACGTGCGAGTGATGCCAGGCTAGCGGCTCGTTGAAAATCGTTCCAAGCGCGTGACGCTTTCAGGTCGAGGATCGATCGTGACCTATTTTCTTTCTCTGTCTCACTCTCTGCTTTCTTTCTCCCACCGTCCTCCCAGGTACTTTCCCTTTGTCTCTACGGCTGTAATGACCTGTAATAGGGAGTGTTTCTCCCCGCAAGATATAATGATTTGGAGGGCCCTACTGTGCTCTTATTGTACACCTGCAATTTCTCCTTTTCTCTCTCTGTTAAAACATTGGTGGAGACATTCAGTTAAAAATCAGTACACCTGTAACAATATTTTCATGGAATCTAAGAACGTTAACGTAGTTATTATTTGTGTTATAATCTCGGGAAACGATTTTCATTTCAATGTTTTGAATTTTAAATAGCATTGATATAATAATAATTATTATTATTACTATTATTATTATTACTATTATTATTATTATTATTATTACTATTATTATTATTATTACTATTATTATTATTATTATTACTATTATTATTATTATTACTATTATTATTATTATTATTATTCCTTTATATCACGACTAAAGATGTTATGTGTCGGCTGAATATAAAATCTACTCCAGGCTGCAACCAGCTACCTAAGGAGTAAATCTAGGGACTGTCGGTGCCTCTACAATACTTTGCGCAAAATGTCGGCTGTTCCAAATAAAGGATTTCTTGCACTTATTATTATTATTATTATTATTATTATTATTATTATTATTATTATTTCTCTATTTCACGACTAAAGAAGTTATAAGTATGCTGAAACCATGTCTCTGCACGAATTCTTTAACTTTTTTTGTATCTCACGTTTCATGTATAGTGGCATCAGAAGTTCAGTGTCTCTGTTATTCGGCGTGTCTTGTATAGTTTTCTTTGCAATGCTTCTTGCTACACTAACACTGCCTCTGTTTCCCATTCTTCGGTCAGATTTCATGACGTCCCTCATTACAGGATCATCTTGATGACTGACTACATACTTTCCCATTCCAGCTATTGCATTGTGCCAGGAGGCTTCAATTTGTCTGAGGCTTCTTCCTGCTTCCTTACGTGGCGTATAAAGTCTATGTACATCAGCTCGAGAGTGGGCGATATGATGCATTGTGAGCAGTTTTCTGGTTTTTCGATTCATGGTTCGAATGTCTTACTTTGTCCAGGCTCTTGTTATTGTTATTATTAATTATCATTGCTCTGACTCACGACTAACGATGCTAGGTGTCGTTTAAATACAAAAATCTACTCCAGGATGCTGCAAGCTTCGTAAGGAGCTTATCTGTTGACAATGAACGCCTCTACAATACTGTGATACACGAAACTGTATTAAAATAAGTACTCACGACAAAGGTTAGATACGGACATATTGTATAGTAAAGATTTGACAGTTGAGAGTGGTTGCCATGGAACTCGATAAACATTGGGTGTGAGATTCTAAGAACAGGCACCTGAACGCTGTAATCAGTGTGGAGTAGTGCGTTGGGTAACCTAAAGTTTTTTGCATTGATATATGCTAAATAACCGGGTTCAAAAGGAACTGTGGGTAAAAACAATTGAAAGTTTGTCATTGTAGAAAAGGAGGAAGAGCCTCGTTCACTGCGTTATGACATCGTGACCGGTGAGGATCGGATAGGTAGTTATGACGTGTGACGGGCATCTTAAATTTTGAAATTGAACTTTAACATTTCTTGTGGAAGTTATCAGCATCGGACATTGAAATAATGTAGAAGATATTATCATTCATTAGAACTTCGATTGTGGAGAAGATCGTTTAAAATTATTGAAGAAAATTTGAACTTTAGAATTTTAGGAAATCGTGTTATTGAACATTGAAACTATTGAAATATTATTACTCTTATAAAATATTGTGTGTGAATGTTATGAACTTTGAGATTGGACAAATCTACGATTATTGGACTTGAAATCATTATATTTGAGATAGTAATTATTGAATTGGTTGCTGAAGTTTTATTCAAAACTTTAATGAGTTTCGTGTGACATCGGTGGATAAGAAAGTGAAGACAGAAGTATTGCGATAATTGAAACAGTGTCGTTAGATAGTTTAACTGAGCTCGAAATGATTATGTTCATGGGCAGGTGCACATCCGATGCACAAAATAGCAGTGCTCGCGAATAGGAACTATAATTAGCGGATATCAGCTATCCATGTTAGAGACAGTGGCGGCGCGTGACATTTTTTCCTGGTGGGGCCACGTGTAAAAGCACGAATATCATCTCAGAATCAATAACTTATTTAATTAAAGAATCGTCATTTAATCGATCGTTTAATTAATATTAATTATCAGTTAATGAGACCATTAAATCAGTAAGTTTTCCACACATAAGTAAGAATTTAACCAAATATTGGTATGCCAATGGAAACAAAAGATTTTTACAAAAATTACGCTAATGCCGTAGCTTATCTTTTGGAATGCTGAGATTTCGAAAGGGGAACATATCGTAAAGTTAAAACAATTTGACTTCGACTTGTTATGCCAGTTGTTTAATCGGTTTGCAGAGAAATAAGATTAGCTACATCGATGTCTTTCTTCACTTCCTCCAAATACACTTCACACACACAATCTAGTAGCTCGTTCTTTGTCGTGTTTGAGTTATATTTATAAATAGAAGAATTGTTTAAATGATCATCCAACACTATCTAGATTGCCGAATAACGATAAGTCTACAAAATTGCCATGGTCTTTTGAATCTTCAGATTCATCATGGCCTCTCAATGCTAGTTCATGAATGATGAGTGCCACTGTATTTTACTAAACACTCAATCATTCTACATGAAATATGTCTATTTTTTGCTACTTGTTCATATGTTTCTAGATTGAAATTTTGATCGTCAAATTAATCTGTATAACAATATTCATAGTTCCAAAAGTTTTAAGTGTGTAAGCATTTTCTAAATGCAATGCACTTTCTTCGTGTTACTTTATTCTTTCGCTCAAATGTTTCAGATCCTTACAGCCTACTGTCGTCTACAATCCCTCACCAAATAATAAACAATAAAGGCAAAATTAGCTTTATTTCACTCACAGTCAACCATGATTTTTTTTAATCTCTAATAACAGAATGTTCGTTCTTCTTTCCATTAATTTGTGTAAATGATGAGTCACACGGTTGATGTCCGCCGAACCGTTTAATATCATTTTTTTTCACGTCCCAGTGAAGAAAACGGAAAACAGTGTAATAAATCCACGATGTTCATCTTACAGCGCGCAGAACTTCAGGTGCACTTTGAAAACGGCGCGCTCAGACTGCCGTTTCTCTGCGAAGGGCCCGCTGGTGCGGGCCCCTAGGACAGCTAAAATTAGCAAGCAGTGGTCGCGCCCAGTGCGAAAGGGCGCCGACCTTGTAAATGGAGTGGGGTTACCACTTTGGGGCCCATGCAGGCCGGGCCCCTTGAACACTACTGACGCTATCTTTGACAGCAGCAAGGAACTACGACAATCAATTCTTATTGGGTTATTGGGACTTGGTTATTGGGACTTGGAATGAGTTCGGGGGACGAATTGTCGATATTCACGAATAAAGAATTCCAATAAAGTACTACAATTATCACAAAGAGATTGCTGTAAATATAAATCAACATTTTTGTGCTTTATTAAATATTGGTGGGGCCCAGCCCCAGTGGCCTCTTAGGACGAGCCGCCCCTGGTTAGAGAAGATATTGGTTGCAAGGAAGAAGAGCGAACGGCGTGGAGTCCGGAGGATCGTCATCAGAAGAGTTGTATGTGGCGACGTACGAGAATGAGCTCATGGTACGTAATTGATTAAACATTTACAAAAGGGTCATGACCAAAAGCATTAATTTTCAAAGGTAACGTTAAAGTAAATGAAGAGTGATTTTAGATTCGTTGTTTTAATAGTTAAGAAACAAAGTTAAACTGAATAAATTAATTTGTTATTGTTTTAACGAATAGAATATCTCATAATTATTATGCAATCTTGCATAATCAGTAGTTATCAATTTTTGCATAAAGAAAACTTTCAGATGTTTCTCGTCTTCCGTATGGCGGGCGGATCGATTGGCCCATGCTGAATATTGGTAAGCGAATGGTAGATAGTGGCAAAGTACGAACCCATTGAATCGTTGTTATTTGAATCATGAGCTAGCTAGGGCAATCAATTAAATAGATTAAAAGTAAGAAAGTTGATTAACAAGTTTATTTATTGGATGATTAATTAGTGAGTTTAGTAGGATGTCATTTTAAAGACATATGACAATACTTTGGACAAAATGTAGGCCGAGAACAAATCCCAGAACTTTCATAACTGTCGGAAGGACTTGTGTTTTTACGACTCACATACGGCTGATCCCGATTTCCCAACTCTTGTATTAAGACGTATCATTGTTTTTTTGGTTACGACATTCTGATCGCAAGGCACAGCCTTAAATACAGATACTCTTTTTCTCCAAATCCATAATAACAATAGTAGGTTTATTACCTGCTAGTGTGCTAACAGTTTGGATTTGTTGCTCGCACAATATTGCACACAGTTCATTGAACAGACGTCAGTAGTTTTGATGAATGATCGTGCCTCTTGAATCATTTGTTTCTAACTTTGAGTGTTGATCTTCCAGTGAAGGTAACTACGAGTATACTAATATTACATAGCCTATCGTACCTTTTCAAAATTTCGGACTTTGATAGAATTGAACAAATGATCAATGGCTTCTTCCTGTTCTTGACAACTACCATGCAAAACATTTTTGAAGAGAAAGACATTCATAATTGCTAAAAATAGCTAATATACAATTAATTTACGAAGTTGGAACCCGACACCGACAAATTGTTCAAACTCCACCAGTCCCACTACTGCCACGATTAGATTTTTTATTTGTTTTAAATTTGGGGTTATATCATTATTTTGGTTTTATTGATATTGCTTATTTTAAAAATTGTAATCAATAAGTTTATTGTAAATTTAGTTGTCGATTTATTAATGTCTACTTATGATATACACTAGAAACATAAATAGATATTTCAAGTACAAACTAGTGGTGCTGCAGAATGGCACAGACTTTCCCTTATTAGTTTTATATTTCCCTTGGTCTTGGCTAGCTATTCATACTTGCCACATACTCCTGCCAGCTGCCATTTATCGCCGCTCCAATTAAGTTTTGTCGACATATTTGGAGGTTACTGCACGATATTGCACGTTTTGGACTTGAAAATTGCACATTTCCGTATTAGAATTGCAAGGTTCATAGTTTTATTGCATAGAATATATTTTTTGTATTATCAATTTATTTTAATGTATCTTTCTTAAATATTTCATTTCAGAAAAAAAGCTTTCAATCAATTCTGCATTTTGTTGTCCTATGAACTGAGCGTCTATAGCTTTCATGGTGCCTATTGTCTAATTAAAATTTCTGAGTAATTGCAGCTGGGATATGCATCGTTACCACGAACTAGGTCCGCGGCCCTTGGTTGCGACCGCTCAGCCTACGCCATCTTCGGGGTCTATCTTACCAATCAGATCATATATTCGTTGTGTCAGTCTTCGCTGAACTTTCCAATACGATACTGCATGCGCGAGTTACATTTGACCTTATGCCCGGGCGCTTAGCATACTACTTGCAAGTGCACTGCGTTTCAAATTCATCGAATTTCTCGGAAAAGACGTTGCCTTGCTTAGTACGAGAGAGAATGAACGCAGTTCTTGACTGCTTTTAGCTGCGTGCACACGTGTGTTAGAGTGAAGCTCGACATACAGGAAGTGGAAATGTAGAACGAAGTTATTTGTGTCTGAAACATATTTCTTGATAGAAGATATAGTAGTTTCTTAGAAATAATTTGTAAATATACTTAATTGTAAATTATAATGAAAATAATTAAGAACATTTTTTCTGTGACTTAATTATTTTTTATTACTGAAGGTATGTTTATATTTTAAAATTTTTGATTTACTTTTGAATGTTTATGCTAATTTAACTTTGTGTGCGAATGTTTAAAATGTCAAATATGGTTTGTTTAACAATACATACAAACTTAATTATAATAAAACATTAAAATTACATTTCTCTCACCATAAATATCACGTTAAAAATATAAAATAAGTTGATATGTAGATTAACTGGAGTTTTAGGCTGCATTACATTATTTTGCAAGGTTTTGATCTTTTTATTGCATGTTTTTGCACGTTTTGGTGTTTTTACAGCACGTTTTAGAGAGTTTTGCACGAAAATCAGGTCTTTATTTATCACTATCCCTACCAAATGTGTAAAGAAAAATTCGGAGCTAGCTGTTTTTGAGAAAATCTTGTTTTGTATTTTTTTTTTGAATTGCACATATTGCACGCAGTATTGCGCAAAAAGTACTAAAATTTTCAAAAAAAAATATACATGAGTTTAAAGAAATAACTCACTGTGGAGAACAAATTTTATTTGAAAGAAAAATCTCTATCTTTAATTTTGTAGTAGGAAAAGCCCGAAAAAAAATCACTTTTGCAATTTTCGAAAATTCAGTGTTAACCGTGAAATTCGGACTTATGCCATCGTAATAAGCGTATTTTACTCTATTCTCACAAGAAATTTAAAGAAAAAAATTTGGGGAAGTTTATGAGAAAATTTCGATAAAGTTCATGTAAAGTCCCCTCAAATTTTGAATAAAGTTTTTCAAAATCGGGGCGCTTCGAGTGGAATAAAATCGGACGGACAGACGGATGTTTGCTTTCAATTGTTTTTTCGGTATCAAGGACCCACAAACAGGGATTCTGGCTACACCACGTGTTAGGAGATTTTGTTTCTTAATTTAGCAACTGGTTTTATCCACTTTTTTGTTACCAGGGCTTTTTTTTCTGCCAAAACTTCGCCGTTTTTTTCGCGCAGCATTACGTTCCCTATACAACGTATGTTACTCCGTACGTATACGGGAAAGTCATAATATGAAACAATCTTTTGATATTCCTCATAAAATTAACTGTTATGGTGTTAAAATATTTGTTTTCTTCTACAAGAAGCGGTGAACGAGGAAAGGTTGAGAACCTATGGTTTAGATGATGTATCAGCTGAAAGTGGTATTTATTTCAGTGCCTGTTATCCACGTCATAATTCGTTTTGGATGTACCGGGTAGTTTCCTCTCTTTTTAAGCTGACCGTCGGCATTCCTGGTTGGCCCCAAAATAATCTGAGATACCACAATGCTGGTTGCGTAAGCAATATGATTGATTTCAGTAATGTCAGTATCTCTACCTGAGATCTCTACCAACTTATTTACTCCAAATTTCGCTGTCTATTATTACGTTAGCGTGGAATGTTTGTATGGTCTCCTCAACGGCACCCAAGATTGTAATGGAAGGAGACCGGCTTGTATCTCGCTTCGAAGAAAATTTCCCGTCACGTCTACCTGCAGCAATTCATACCCAGACGAATTTTCATCACAGACGGAAATTTCATTGGGAAGGAGCGAGCGTTCATTGTTTTCGTGCCTATTGAGCATCACGTCACCTCCTCCAATTCATTCTCTATCCTTCTGTGACAATTATTTCAAGCGACGACGATGTTCGACGGAAAAACACGTTTCGGGAAAACGTGTTTCTAGAAAAGAGATTTCTTTCAAAACGTGCGTCTATCGGTCCGCCTGTGCGTGAACAAGCTAGCACATAAACTGAGCGCAGGATGGAGGCTGCGCATGTGGGCGGCCCACTTGGCCCAGCGCCTATCTGTTGGCAACGCGTGTCGCCCGCAGCTTTGTTAAACATCGATGCTTTTAAAACTGAATTAGTAACCACTCAAGTTCACGTGGAGGGGATTTAATAATTTAATTTGAAAGTTTATTAATTTTTAAGTGATATTTAACTGACAAAACAAAGTAAAAATTCGTCAGGACACCTAACAAAACTTGCATTATCAGATTATATAACTCAGAAATAATACAGGCTGCTTTATTGACGAAAACTCGATATTATTTATTATTCACCACTTTTCTATGAAGAATATTAATTTTACGGACATCTAGAAATTATTATAGAATTTTGTAATGATTAAAAAACTATCGACTTCGTACAAATACTGAACCGGAATCATCGATGTTTAAAAAAACGGCTTCAAAATCGTTGTTAAATACATCGCTAATCTACACTAATATATAAAGACAACGGAGTTGCGTTACTGCGCGATAATCTGTTAATGTACTGAACCAATATCGATGAAACTTATGTTCTGGCTTCCCTGGAAGGTCAGGAGTGGTATAGGCTATGATTTACACCTTGAATATTGATTTTAATTGAGTCTAAGCGTGAATGTGTTAAGTGTACGAGATAAAAGTATACTTATTCATATATGAAATGTGAAACAGCATTTTGCTGACGGATGTTTGATATTGTGGTAAGAAGGTACATATGATACCACACTTGTGTTCTACATGAAATAGTTATTGGTTTAGTTGTAGTACATTAAGTATAATTTTATTACGTATTTGCGAGTTGAACGAGTGAAATGAAAGTTATTGTGAATGATATATGAATTAGGCTGAAATTGTGCCGGATTAATTTTTGTAGGGAAGTGTGTTATTACAGTGAAGAAATGTACCTTTCCAGGTGAAGGAATGATTATTTAAATCAATAAAAGTAAGTTCGGAAAGAAGTATAATTAAAGTAAAAGAGTAGTGAGAAATGGAAGGAATTGAATACATGTTAACCCCGTTTTTCAAGGTTCTTGAAAACAGAACAGAAGAATTCTTTTAGGTAACAGAAACTCTTTGGTCATGCCTGGATCCACTGTGATCTCGGATTTTTGAAGATTTTATAATATTATCTAAGTGGTTTATGGCACCTTTCCGTCAGCCACTATTTATCAAGGACCCTAAAACGCGTAGTCGACTTCAATTAAAATCACATTATATTTCAATTGCCTCGACGTGGGGACAAATATCAATTGGAACTTTTCTTTAAAAATACGGGAGAAGAAAAAAATATGAAGAGAATGAGTTTTACAATGTGGCACCTTATTGGAAGTATGGGAATAATACATAAAGTTCCACAAAAATAATATGTGAGTGTATGTATTTTATTTTTTGTTTAGATTTGATTATTATTTTTAATTTTAAAGCGAGTTAAGTTGGGGGCGGGAACCCCAGTTTAAAAAAATAAACATTTTTAGTGAGAAAGCGAGTGAAGACGACTAGAGCATTTCCAGGTGGGAGCAAGGCAGAGAGAGACTGGGCAAGATGGAGCGGGGATACAATAGAATAGACACAACAAGGCTCCGCGGCAGGGCGGGAATAGATGGAGACTATTTCTTTCATGTCTGTCCGTGTCGTAAGTAGCCAATGCTAAGCAAGGATATATTCAAATTAAACTAATCCCAGATGTTTATCGCCATCAGTTTGTTTATCTCTTTTATCGCTGTAAAAACTTTGTTTACCTATTTAAGATAACGATAGCAATTGTTTCAGCTCCAAAGTAGCTTGTGCGCATCAATATAATATTAAAATGTGTCGTTTTGGTATGTTTAAAGCTCTGAAATAGAATCTATTATTAAAGATTCAGTGCCGAAAAACAGCGAAAGAACAGAGAAAGCGTGTGGAAGCAATTTCAAGAATTTTGTGAAGAAAGAAAATACAATGGACAGCACAAACTGCAAATGAAGAAATTACAGATTTCTACAGCTTTAATGATTGTGCTTTTAATAAATGTTCTTGTAAGTAGCCTTGTTATAATTGTTTTTCGAAAGTTTTATTACAATAAAATTGAAACATATTTGAAATAATTTTCTGCATTAAACTGTTATTCAAATGCTACTTGATTATAAGTTATTCCAGGGGGCAGTGATAAGTCGGAGCTGAATGAAAGTTTTTCATTTTTCGGTTGTAATTGTGAGTAATATTTCTCTTTTTCATAATTCCTGTGATTTAAATTATCCTTTAAAAAATCATGTAATGTGTTTATTTGTGAAATAGTCACACTAAATATCACGAGAAGTACTGTGATAGCCCGTAATTCACTCCTCGCTACGCAAGTCGCGAACCGCCTTACCGGCAATCACAGCACTACTCGTGATACTACTTATGATAAATACCCCAGCAACACGGGGTACCTCAGCTAGTTTTATACGAACATCGATGTTTTGAAGACATCGACATCGATTTCGCATCCCAAATAGAGAGGGGAGGGAGGCGCTAGGCGCCCGATTCAATTCGAATAAAAAGGAAGTGGCATCTGCAGCAGGCCTCCGCGAAGAGCGTGGCCTGAATTCTTGCATTTGAACCACCTTTGTCTAAATGAATATTCCCCAATTGATCTGGTCCGAATATGATCTTGCAATTTGAAGCGAATCGTTAATTGTTTGTATGTTTTGTACTTTATAAAACTAGGACGTACATATAGATCAAGTTTTCTCAAAAATGAATCCAAATTTTTCCTTTAAATTATTTACATGAAGAGAGCGAAGTAAACTGATAAAATTGTTGCTGGTCCGATTACTAAAATCCCTGTTATTTCGAAAATTTCAATTTTTTCTCCTAATCAGGAACATTATTGAAGAAAAAGAAAATTTTTCTAGTGAAATCTGTACATCAAATGTAATTTAAAAATGACATGTACACTTTTTCACAATTAGGAGTTTTCTCATTTTTCGAAGTAAAATCACGTTAAATTAAAAAGCACGTGAATAACATTTATTCAAAAATGTCCAGATTTTTTCTTTACATTTTTTGTTCAAGAGCAAAGTTTGCTAAAAAGTTGGTATATATCCGACTTTCATTAAGGACTTTTGATGTTCAAAAATTCATAAGTTCACCTTTTAGTTGTAACAAGAGCGTTAGAATATATCGTAAGTTTTTAAACTTGTAGATCTCCAACACTTTCTCGCATTAGTTCTTACATTTGCAATTTTCAAAATTCAAAGACTTCAACGAAAATGAAAAGTGTGCCATCTTTTTAAACGTGGTACGTAAAAAATGCAACAATTCACAAAGATTTACATATCCCAGCAATAAAAGAAGAAATCAACAGTGCAAATACCTACAACGACTGCATAGCCATTCAAATATGCTAGCCATCAACTTACTAGACAATAGTGACACTACCAGACGACTTCAACGACAACATCCTCTAGACCTTGCATATCGACTGTAAATCGTTCCTGTCAGACATTTTGTTCCATGTATTCATCATTGTAAATATCCATTATTGTATATTTATCAAATATGTTTAATGCTGCTTGTTAATTATTAATAATGTAACATTAGTGGAGTACGGTCAACGGACTTTACTCCTCTTAAGTACTAATTTACAGAAAATTTATGTAATTTTGCCAAATGTTTGGGTACAAACAAATTGCAAAATAAATATATGTTAAAAAAATTTAAGGCCATCTTTTGCTCTATTAGAGGAAACTGGCATAGAGGGTTCAGAGCTTCAGCTGATGCCACAGCAGTGCCCGTGACCGGGAGCTATATCTTAAGCTTCGAGTCCCGACAATGGCAGGATTTTCACACTAGCTAGATATGGAGTGTTATGGAGAAAGCTAGAGTAACTTCTTAATCAAAGA
>JAHLJT010009419.1:17261149-17317392 GCA_031308135.1 Acheta domesticus | reverse complement strand
ACGAGGCTAAAGTCAGTGTCCTAGGTTTTCATGGTAGGATATCGCATGACTTGTCTTGGTCATCTATTGATTTGCATGCGTTCGTCAAACAAAGTGCGCTGATTATATTTCTCCCTCTAACGTCATAAGTTTTTACTTTTTTTTACGAAAAATAAATTAAAATATTAAAAAAAACTAGGGGTGCTACAGAATGGCACAGACTTTCCCGTATTAGTTTTCTATTTCCTTGGGTCTCTGTTAGCTATTCGGAATTGCCACATACTCGTGCCACTTGCTATCTATCGCCGCCCAAAGTACATTTTTTTGACATGTTCTTAATTTATCGGTTTCCTAATGGTAGAACGTAAATGTTAATTTTAAAATATTAAAGAACAGGAAAACTTTGTCCTAAATGGCAATTTTCTTTGTAAAATTTGGAGCCGTTTAAAAAATGACGGTTAAGCGTTGCTGGAAATGAGAAATTTGAAGCTCTTTTTCACAGAAAATTTTTGAGTTTTCGAAAAACTTCATTTGAAGCACTTACACCTCAGAAATACAATAGTGTTTACAAAATGCTGGTAATGTGCAAATTAAAAGGTATGAGAGATCTTTCAAATAAATTACATTTGTCTAATTTTGCAAAAACAAAAACATACCCCAAATTGAACTTTGCGTCATATTAAAAAGTGCAATTAGCACAATCCGTTCGAAAAGTTTGAAGAAAAAATTTGGAGGCATTTATGAGAACATGGCGTTTGAGCGTTTCTCAAAATGCGGAATTTTGAGTTAGTTTTCGCAGAAAACGGTTGAGTTCTCGAGAAACGTTACTTGCCATTATTTAAAGCTCATGTACTCATAAATATAATGTGAACAAATCGCCGCTAATGTAAATTATAAAGACATGAGAGACAAGTAAAAAAAAATTACATTTTTGTAATTTTAAAAAAACAACAACAAAAGAATGGAGCAATATGGCGTTTACATCATCTCATAGAGTGTATTAGGCACTATCCTAACCAAAAGTTTAAAGAAACAATTTGGAGCCGTTTTTGAGAAAATTTTGAAAATGTCCGTGAGGCTTCATGAAAAGTACCCCCAAATTTTGAAGATTTTTTTTCAAAATCGTGGCGCCACATGTGGAAGCAGATTGAGCGGGGAATATCCATTTGGGAAGAAATCGTATGTATGGTTTAGGCGCTAGTGTTGCTCACAGACGGACGGACAGAGACGGACAGACGGACGTTTTGAAAAAAAAAACACCACTCTTTCGTTATAAGGGGACCCTAAAACGTGTATTTCCTTATAAAATCTCGAAATCGATTTTCCGCAGTAAGTAATAAACGAGCTTAATCTTAAAACTGCGCGAGTAGTGAATTACGATTGCCTCTCACATATCCCTTTCAATTACTAATGTATTATAAACGACACACTATCGTCAAAATAAACTACAGCGCCTTTTCTGTCTAAACAACATTAAAATGTTGATAACTGTAAAAGCACAATAGCACTTACTTTTAAAGATATCGGCAATTTTACCACGCCCCATATTCCTAAGAACAACTGATATACAAAGTTCTTATGAACTTTGGTTGTATATCAGCTCGGTTCTTCCTCTTCTTCTTCTTCTGTCAGCTCTCCAACACTTAGTTTTGCCATGGCTTCTTTTATTACGGCAGCCCAATCCTCTTCGGTCTTCTGCTTTATATTCCTTTTTCCGTTTGCAATGTCGTTTTCTATTAACTGACCGGCTACCATTTTTAAGTTTCTGAACAGGATTCTTTTTACAGTTGGGTTGTCAGCCCTATGACCAACCCCCAATGTGGGGGACCAGGATTTGTTATTGGGTTTTCTCCCTTAGAGAAATTGGCTTCTCCACGCCTTTCAGAGCTCTCTCTGGTTTTCTGTCAGGGTTTTTCCTTCCCTTAGCCTTTGGAGATCCCTCTCCTCCCTGCAAGGCAGCAGGTTGGTTTTCTGTCGGGTTTCCCTCCCTTGTCCCAGTGCTACCGGAGACTCGCCCTCGCCCTGCTCTCACTCGCTGCTCTCCAAACTCTCACCCAGGGGCCGCCACGGGGAGGGGAGCAGGACTTGACCCAAATCGGGCACTCCCATTACAGGAGGAGATTACTGGCGTTTTAATAGTGTTTACCTGTGGGCATAAGTGAACCCCAGATCGGAGTTTGACCCTTTGACGGAGACCTTTGAACGAAGACCTTTTGACCTCCAAAGCTCGGTTATTGAGTATTTATACAAACCGTTTTCCGACACCTTTTTGGGCCGAACATTTCTAGCAGTTTTCATACAAACGCCGGGTTTTCGCACATCTTGAAATACTAATATCAAATTTGTTCGTCTGCCCGCGCGCGCACCTTGACCACTCACTCACCCGGGTGGAGCGCTCGCCTGAAGCAACACATGCGTTCGTGACAGCCTGATGTATTTTCTCGTTGAGGGAGCATGACCCTGCGCATTCATCCGAAACGTTTCGCAATAATCCACTGTTTTTTGTGATTGAGAAAGGCAAACCTTCCAACTTTTCTTGAAGGTAATGCTATTGGGCACGCCCACGACACTCCATCGCCCCTTCGGGAGGGCGGCACGTCTTTCGTCCTAGGCCCGCCAATGAGAAGGCGGCGCCGAGACCTTCACCGTGCACCGAGTGGACCGCTATGCGACATGTCCGTATAGTTAGCACACCCGCTTATCCAAAAATTAAAAAGACTATACCATAATTTTGTTCCAATTTTGAACTAATTTATACTCACCTTAAAAAAATTTCTACCAATGCAGAACATCAAAATTTACATGTTACGTGGGTGCGCTAACTTAACGTTAAGTCGGCATACCCACACAAGAAAAACGCATTAAACAAAAAACAAAAACAAATATACCATAATTTTGTACGAGAGCAATTCCATTTCTTTATCCACGTGTTACGTTCTATATTTTTTCATTTCTATTTAGAAATAATTTACATTTTGAGAAATTCAAGCACACCTTTTTACCATTCGAGGCATACATTTGATAATGTATTGGTTCTGAAATAGACCTACATTTTAGTGGGCCTTCTATTCTATACGTATGATGTCCTCAGTATCTTAGAGGGGAAAAATGCTTTCAAAAGAAAGACATTGGACATATTCCAGATGAAATATTTGAAGAAGCTGAAAAAGCCGTGTAAACATTACTTCCCACGAAAAGTTAAGAAAGTAATGAGAGAAAATACATGTATAAATATCGGAAAGTGAAAAAGAGTCGCATCTGATACAGAAGTTTATCTGATGTACATTTTAGTTCGGGTAAATACATCTGACGTTTATAAATTTTACATTTATAACATGTGAAGACCAAATGCTTTATTGTGATGATCCGTTAGTGTTGATCCGGTAGTCAGCTAGTGTCATATCAACTTTCACTTCACCAATTTTATTTTATGCTTTCAATGTATGTAATTCATGTAGTTATTAAGTAGTCTGTTATGTACATTTTTGTTGATGTTTCATGCCTGACTGGAAATATGTTGGCCACTTCTGTGTTATAATGGCGTAAATAAACGATTTTGATCCTTCTTCTGAATTCTTATTGTTAGTTATGAATTTTTAATTGCACGCAAGGAATTAATATAATGATAATCAATGATTCTTCACTGAATTACAGTATAATCTAAACTAGTATAATGAGTGGATACACTAAAATAAAATATCTGTAGTATCTGATGTGTTCAGACGAAAGTATGGTGTTTTCTTTGTTGCCCTTATAGTTTTATCTGAACAAGTTTCATAGTTAAAACTTGTAGGTTTATCTGAAAAACAAATTACAGTTTTTAGCGCACTGTGAATATCCCTAGAAGTACCCACATTTAATACGTGTCTAAAAAACATTTTCAGGGCATCGAAAAAAATTATATGGTCTTTTTTTTCAAAGTTTCTGCATGTGTTTCCTCATTTAATTTTTAAGTTCGGCCTTTTGACATCGTACTCTTGTTGAATTTGTTGACTTTTGTTGTGTATTTTGTTTCGGTTTTAAGAGCATTAATTTTCTGTATATTTATTTATACCATATTTCTTGTACATGTTGTCATGACAGTCCCACTTCTTTTTACTATTACTAAAGACATTTATTTATAAATAATTATAATACTATTAATTATACATTTGATGTTCGATATCAAAACATTTATTCAATGAAAATTTCTGTTAGAATTGGAGTGAGTGATAATTCAGTTTCTTGTGTTCATTGCATTCTTTTTATCATGACAATTACATTTAACAGTACCAACAGTTGAATACCAAACATCATATTATTTTATGAAATGTACTAACAAAATTGTTAAGAAATAGTGAATGAAGATGGGGAATTTTGGCACGAACAGAAAAGCTGTCCTTCTCAGAAGGAAGAGAGAAAGGAGTTTTCATTGTAGCTTTCTACCTGAGCATCCTCCTACCCTTTCCATCCCTCAATGCTACCTGTCACGTGTAAAGCGCCCCCCTACCTTCCGCTGGGCGAATGAATTCGGGGGGTTCAGGTACTGTGCGCGGGAAAAAACCTTTTTTACAGAATAACGTTGCTCATTTAGGAGAGCGGGCCGGCGAACAAAAGGTGGCGTTTCTCTACCACCCATCGTTTACTGGATTTTCCACACGAAATTTTTAGAATTTTGACGTGACAATATCTGTTGATTACTGTGTGTTTCGAGCATCGCAAGATATTTCAAGTATTGTCTGATTACTTAAAATTCTCCACCAATGGTCTCTTAAATAGGTATATGGAAGTGAAAGGGCTTACGTCATCCCACTTTGAAAGTGGAGAAGCACGTGTGTATTAATACGTAATGTTCCTTAAGTAACATTGCATGTTACTCATATTATTAACATGACTGACGCCATTTGTTCTTTGATTAATAATGCCAGATATCGAAGATTATAACAACTTGTAATTTACATGCTGTTTCCGGTAAACATACTACATTACGTTGATGAACAAAAGATGTTGAACGATTTGATGACTTAGTAAAATTAACAAATACTAACACGGCGTTCCTTAATATTTCCAAACTATACGGAAATTTAAGTAATATTTTCAGAACATATTAATACAATAGATAAGTATTTTTGCAGTCATATTCACATTTTAAATACTGAATTCGGCATAAAATTCACCTACATTATTTCACTTTTTCTCAGAGTTTCACATCCATAACGAGCGAATCAAAACGAGACAATCGGAATATAATAAAAAAACCATGAACACTTTGTACCTCGTAACCTAGGGAGCAGATTTTAATGAAATGTCATTTTTTTCACTTCAGAACAATGCCGTTTAGTATTATCATCTATCATGATATATTATGAAAAAGGAAATGACCCATTTTTATAGGACATTTTTGGCATTTTTCGTCTATTTCGAATAACAAGTCATTTTTTACCTCTTCCCTTAATTTTAATGCATTACTCGCAGATTTCATCAATTTCAATATCATTTTTATGGTACTTGCTTCAAATAATATTAACGAGATGCTCCACAGAATTCCTGAGTAGCCTACTCCATGTCTTCGCTCACTTATTGTAACGTCAACTGTTGTATGTGACGCAATTCAGCGCCAATATCGGTTCAGCCGATTAGCCCGGATAACTAAAGACAGAGATTTTCTGGTAAAGAACAGTCGAAAGCGAAACATTGAAAGTTGGGTTCACTTGAAAAATTGAAGTAGTCTCGATTACATCAGTAATGTATCGAACAGCAAGAGTTGTTCATCCGAACTGTTTTTGATATCATTTTTTACGTCATTTTCTTTGCTTTTACGGTATTTTTAAAACATTTTAGAAGCATTTTATTGATCATTTTTGGCGATATTTCAGGTCATGAAAATCCACCCCCAATCGTAACCTGGCGCACCCACTCTTAAACGTTGTATATTTTGATGTTGTACATCGGCTCAAAATTTTTTAAGGTGGGTATAAATTAGTTCAAAATTAGTACAAAATTGTGGTATATTTGTTTGTTTTTTTGTTTAACGCATTTTTCTTCTGTGGGTATGCCAACTTAACGTTAACCTGGCGCACCCACTCTGAAACGTTGTATATTTTGATGTTGTGCATCGGTTCAAAAATTTTTAAGGTGGGTATAAAATTAGTTCAAAATTAGTCCAAAAATGTGGTATATTTGTTTTTTTTGGTTTAATGCATTTTTCTTGTGTGGGTATGCCAACTTAACGTTACGTTAGCGCATCCACATAACATGTTGTAAATTTTGATGTTCTGCATTGGTAGAAAATTTTTAAGGTGGGTACAAATTAGTTCAAAATTGGAACAAAATTATGGTATAGTCTTTTTTAATTTTTGGATAAGTGGGTGTGCTAACTATACGGACATCGAAGCGACCACAACTCTTGAGTCAAGTTCAGCGAACCGACTCCTCCCACTGCTACTCCCACAGCTGCCCAAGCACCATCCTTAATTAATGATTCATACTTAGTGCGCGTCAACTGCTAAGGTCAACTGATTATTCCCGTAAGTGTAAGTACACGTGTTTTTCTTCGGGAGGTGGCGGTGGTCTTCCCCCGCGGGATGGCGAGAACCGGTGCCGACCTACCGTCTTCGTCCAGAGGGATTTTCCCTAACCAAGTTTCTCCCACCAGCGGGGCACCGCCCCAGCTCAACGCTCCCGACCGGTCTTCCGGCATGTGTGGTGGTGTAGTGCATGTTTACTGAAAGTGTATGTAAAGGGTCATGATAGGACAAGGAAGGCGAAGGAAAGATCGCGCGCGGTCCGCGACTCATTTGTTAGAAAAAACAAGGGAAACTGCCGATCAGAACAACCGGTCACTAGAATTCTCCTCCTTCGACGTAGCTGACCTAGCTAGTGTCGAAAAGCCTGCCACCGTCGTCGAGACTCGAACCTAGGACCTCCCGGTCAGAGGCATTGCAGTGACATTGCTGCCTGACACACCTCTTCTGCTCCATCCTTCTTAAACAAAACTAACGGTGCTACATTACCTATTTTCTCGCGTTATTTGTAATGGTTATGTACTACAATAATTTACTTCTTGAACATACTTTTATGTATTAATACTTTCTGATGAAAATAATGAAATAGTAGATAAATTTTGTTCCTATATGTAGTAAATTATATCCTCTAACGCTTGTTGTTAGAATCCATGTTTTGTGGCTCCTTGCAAAAGTACAATTTTGATGAAAGATTTTGGTCTGGTATGAAATTTGTTCTAAAAAGTTTCATTTTTAAAATTGAGATAAGGAAAATGTGGATAAATCTAGTCGCTAAATTAAGAAGAAAAATCCCATATCACGTGGTGTAGCCAGAATCCTCTTTTGTGGGTCCTTGATACCGAAAAAAACAATCGACGGCAAAACATTGTGAACACCACTAGCGCCTAAACCATACGTAGAATTTTTTCCAAATTGAAGAAAACCCTGCCCATCTGACTCGAGTTGAAGCTTTGAGATTTTGAAAAACATTCTTTAAAATTTGGAGATACTTTACATGAATCCGCTGGGACATTTCCAAATTTTCTCAAAAACGGTTCCAAATTTTCTCTTTAAATTTCTTGTAAGAGTAGAGTAAAATACACTTATTAAGGTGGCATAGGTCCGAATTTCCCGGTTAACTCTAAATTTTCGAAAATTCTTCCAAAATTGCAATATTTTCAATTTTTTCGGCGTCTTCGTACTACTACAAAATTGAAGATAAAGATTTTTCCTTCAAATGAAATTTGTTCTCTATAGTGAGTTATTTCATTAAGGATATACACTTTTTTTTGCAAATTTCAGGTAGTTTTCGCGCAATATTGCGTACAATATATGCAATTTTAAAAAATTACAAAAAAACATTTTCTCAAAAACGGTTCCAATTTTTTCTTTAAACTTTTGGTATGGATAGTGCTAATAGTACTCTATGAAATGACATAAACATCAGTTTTCTCTATTATTTTTTTCCCAAAATTGCAAAAATTTAATTATTTTATTTGTCTCTTACATCGTTAATATTTATATCGTTAATATTCACATTATTATATATACGAGAACATGTGCTTTAAATAATGTCATATAAAGTTTCTCGAAAACTCAATAGTTTTCTATAAAAACTAGTTCAAAAATCCGCATTTTCAAAAACATTCAAACACCATTTGCTCAAAAATGGCTCCAATTTTTTTCTCCAAAGTTTTCGAACGGAGAGTGCCAATTTACCTGTTATAATACACCATAAAGTTTATTTTGGAATTTTTTTTGTTTCTTTAAATTACATAAATGTAATTTTTTAAGATCTTTCACACCGCTAATATGCACATTTCCCGCGATTTGTAAACACTATTGTATTTGTGAGTTAATGTGCTCGAAATTACTCCTAAATTAAGTTTTCGAAAACTCGAAAAAGTTTCTGAGAAAGTGAGCTTTGAATTTACAGTATCGCTGAAACGCCATTTTCTTAAAAACGGCTCCAAAATGTTTAAAGAAAATTACCATTTAGGTCGAGGTTTTACTGATCTTTAATATTCATTAAAATAATATTGCCTATTGTACTACTACGAAAATGAAAAATTAAGAAAATTTCAAAAAAATGTACTTAAAGCGGCTATAGATGGCAGATTGCAACAGTATGTGGCAAGTCAGAATAGCTAGCCGAGGACCAATGGAAATAGACAACTAATACGGGGAAATCTATGCCATTCTGTAGCATCACTAGTTACACTCCTGTATACATATGTATATACGGAGTAATATACGTAGGTATAAGGAAATTTATGTAATTGGATTCCTGATGGATTCCGAAATTTCAACCGATATACACGTTTTGGGGTCCCCTGATTCATTAAAATTTTTTTTTTTTTCAAAACGTCCATCTGTGTGTCTGTGAACACGACGACCACCTAAACCATACGTAGGATTTTGTTTTCAAAAATTTATATATACCCCAGTATTATATTCCCCAGTAGATCTGGCTCGACTTGAGGCTTTGCGATTTTAAAAACCTCCTTCAAAATTTCGGGGTTCTTTAAATGAAGCACCCCAACCATTTTCAAAATTTTCTTAAAAACGGCTCGAAAATTTTTCTCTAAATTTCTTGCAAGAATAGAGTAAAATACACTTATAAAGGTGGCTTGATATTCACAGTGTACTCTGACTTTTCAAAAATTGGAAAATTTTAATTTTTTTGGCGTTTTCCTACGAGTACAAAATTGAAGATAAGAGATTTTTCCTTTGAATAAAATTTGTTCTCTGTAGTAAGTTCATTCATTCAGGTCATGTACATTTTTCTGAAAATTTCAGTAGTTATCATGTTATATTGCATGCAATATGTAAAGTTTGAAAAAATAACAAAAACAAGATTTTCTCAAAAACGACTCCAATTTTTCTCTTTACACTTTAATAGCGGTAGTGGTAAATGTACTCTATGAGATGACATAAATGTCATTTTGCTCTATTTTGTTTTCCATAAAATTACAAAAATGTGAATTTTTACTAGCCTTGTATGTTGTTTAGATTTATATTAGCAGCGATTTCTTTACATTATCACATTTACGAATAAATGTGTTTAAAATGATGACTTATGAATTTTCTCAAGAAATTGCAATGCACTACAATGCACTAGATGTATGAGTTGAATATAGAGATATAGATAGTTTTAATATAAATATAGTTTGAATATTGATCAACAGGATTGAAATTCTGTTAGGCATTTTTCTTGTTCCCATGAATTTAAAATATTTACATAGCCCAGTAGAATTGTAGGGTTGCTGTTATTAATGACAATCAATGATAATTAAATTTTTTATTTCAATTTGGGGCATTTTAATTATTTTATTATTTTAATTTTAATTATTTTGTGGCATTTTAATTGATTATCAATAATAAAAGGAACTCTACAATCCTACCAACCTACAATAGACAATCATATCTTTTAATAATCTACTTAGCCTACTTAGGATATAATTTAAGCTTGATTGACACATTTCTGGGATTAAGATAATTTGTAATTAAAGTAAAAACAAATGCTTTTCATCGTTACTAAGTTACTTCTAGAACACATGACTTTTAATCTCTTAATTACTTCAATATTCCTAGTTTTTATGACAAACTTGACAGATTTTGAAGGAACATAGATAAGTTCTCTTATGATTAATTTTTGCGCACACCATTAAAAATAAATCTCTTCTTTCTCATTTATTGTATTACACTAGCCTTCTGAAAACTTCAAACAACTTCTTTGTGAGAAAATGTGCTACCCAAACATCACCTAGAAAAATTGATGAAATCTTCTTCCTTTCCTATTCTAAGACATTTCCTTAAATTATTTAAAGAATTTTATAAGTAGGTTTGTAGGGTTTATTTTCACCCATTACTTCAAATATTAATTTTCCTCAAAATAAATTTTGAAAGTGAAACAACTTTATGATTACATTTTATTCTCATCTTAGAAATGACCTACTTTCATTCATTTCTTTGCAAAAGTCTGTCTTCAAAGGATTTTGAGGACACAATGTTACACAAAAATTTAAAAAATAATACAGTCTTTGACTGACCAATTTAATTGTTTAAAAAAGTATATTTTCCAGTACATTTTATTTGTGAATAAAATATCAAAGTTTCACCAAATATGAAAATATGAGTTGAAAGTCAACAAAATTCAATTCGATTTAAAAAGAGTCTGTGTATCATCATGCAATGTTGGTGGATTTCATTAAAAATTTGTTGCATGGTGAAATAGATGAGTAAATAATATATACAAAGCCCTCATTTAAAAAGAAATCCTGGCTAACTGAAAGGGAAAGAAACAAAAAGATAAGAATGAAAATTGAGAAACAGCAAGCGAAACATGAATTCATGATTCTCTAATGTACATTTGTGAACCAGAACATATAATCTTGAACTTCCACTCATTACTAAGGATTTGTGTATCACAGTACTTACTTTTCAATTATTACTCGATACAGCAGTTATGAATTTTTCCCATGAATGAGAAAATGGACTGTGTCCCAAATCATGATACAAACCAGCAACCTGCAAGCATTAGTTTCCCAAAAGAACTTATTTTAATTTCCCTCTCCAAGTGTCTGTTGTTCAAGGTATCAAACATTTCCCCAGCAAGATAGCTCACTCTGTGATAGAAACAAGAGGTAATCAAGATGCCTGAAAATTCAATCATTAAATTACAATTATTTGATTGAATTACTACAGTTTAACAAATGAATTTTGAAATGAATATGGTTATTAATAATCGAATTAGAGATTCTCTACAGATAACTAATCATTTTTAGGGAAATAATTATTTCAAAATGAAAATTTCTTTCAGAACTTGTATGAAGCCAGTGAAGTTACTCCAAAAGAAATATTCTTTAAGAATACTCCAGCATATTTTAATTCCTTTTGTAAGTTACTTGTTGGATTTCAACATCAAAAATGAAGTTATTTTAGGGAACAGATTTCTTGTCAGTTTGACTTTTAGTCTTCCATATGTGCAAAAAATATCTACTCTTAATATAGCATTATTAATTAAGCAATAAGTTTGAACTAGAATTTTTCATTTATTCATGTAAGCTCGCTGATATGAACAATAATACTGAGAGGTGGAAAGTTGTTGTGTTGGCTTTTATAGCTAACATTACAGCTTTCCATCTCTTGGTATAATGGTTCATATCTCAGACACAAAAATTTCAAGGGGAACAATGTAGCTTGTGTAACTGTTTATTTACTATGAATCTTGAATAGAGGAAACCACAGATATCATACAGTTATTAAATTTCTCATTGTGTAAAAACTGCTGTCTTTGTATATTTAGGCTACACAGTACATTAAAACTAGAACAAAACAGACAGTCATTCAGTTTCTCTTTGAGATTTTATTTATCCTCTCCTAAATAAAATAGTGAAAACTTGATTTCCACTAATCATGGCCGTCCAGCCCAGAAGATATTCTCATTGTGAATTTGGCTATGAAAGCTTACATTGCTTATTGTCCTTTTCTTGAATATAGACAAGTATTTAATTTTAGATAGTCTATAAATGATATTATATCTCTTTTTCTTATTTTTTTGTGAACTTTAAAGTGCTGATATACAAATGTTTAGGGCTTAGTTTCCCAGATAATACTTAATTCTATTGCTTTACGTTCAATGATAGGTGGCATTCAAAATGACTCTAATTTTAGGATGTTACTAAATTCCTTTGATTCCATTTATCACCTCATTCTGTTATTGTTAATGTTTTGCTGAACATAGTGAAGTCATATTTCAACCTTAGATTGATATTAATTATTAAGATAAATTACAAATTAAGATAGATATAAAATGAGAATTAATATATAAGATGGCAATTCTGATCTACAAAAACAAGTCAAATAATTGACAATTATTTGAGATGGGCTCACGGACAAGAGTAGCAGTTGTGTGTTTGAAACATATCAACTGAAATAAATGATATATTGAGTAAAAGTATTTTATAAACCCAAAATATTCCTTAAGACAATGCTACTCAAGTTCCAAAATAAATAAGAAGTTTTGAAGCGGACATTACATCTGCTCATGGCAATTAGACCAAATTGGTAACCCATCATATTTAAGAAAACTTTGAAATATTACATTTTCTTGTTTATTAGGTCTGGTGTTATTGTACTTTGGAATAGTACCTTGCTCTTTTTTTCATCAGGATTTCTTCATGCAATTAGAATTGGAAATTACACTAAAATTTACTAGTAACTATTAACTAGTTATATTAAGTTGATAAATGGCAGAAATATTTTAACACGAACACATAAATTAAACCACAGCAGACTCATATTACTGTCAAATAAAATATGTACCTCTTTGAGGATCATATACAACTCATGTAACAACTCACAGCAATGGTCTAATGAAATATTTAGTTATGGATGATATTAACTCAACCTAAGGAATGATTAAATCTGTTATGACATGCACCAGGGTAAACTCAATACCCAAGTCCTATCATTTTGATGTTCTGTAATAGTTGAAAAACACCTGTGTCAATGATTGCAACACACAATGGTGATAATGCTAAGTAGCCGTGTATGCAATCATTAAAAAGCTTCTTCTCTAATAATATTGTTCATCATTAGTCACGATGTAACTCTGAAAATCAATGAAAGAAATAAAATGTTTAAAAAGTCATTTAGAAAGGATTGTCTAATATTATATGGTCTCTACTATTAATACGGTCCGTTTATAAAATCTGTTAAAATTAGAGGTTAGGGACAGAAAATTTTGGAAGTACAGAAGAATCATATGCTACATTTGTTTCCAATTCCACAGGTCAGAGAATGTGAGTTAGTGTTTTCTGAAAACCACATATTACTACACATACTAGCATGTAAAATCACACAATCACTTTGTTTACAATTTGTTTTATTTTCTGTAAGTATAAATAACACTATTATGATTTTACAGTGTAAAATTTACACCTCTCTGTTACAGCAATGGGAAAGTTCAGCCCCATCTATTCAGAGTCTGTCGTAAGGTAAAAACAATTTGTCGTAAGGCAAACCCTCTACTGCATGATTTTTTTTCCTCAAATATATTGGAAGAAAAATTATATAGGAAAAATTAACAATTTAGAACTACTGGAAAATTGAAAATATACTGTTGTTAATATTTTTATTAAGTTATACACATATTTGAGTACAATGCTTTGAGGCAACACTATTCATATGACAACAGCATATAACATAACTACATAGCAATTATTGAAGGAAAAAAAAAAGCATTATTAAACAATTAAAGAACAACACAATGCAAGTAGAAGAAACATTAATAAATAAAATGCATAGAAAACAAGAAACATAATTTTCTACTACACATTTGAATGTTACTCCAAAACACAATTTGATGTTGACATGAAACACATGTGCTACCTGGCATTTTGAGCACATAACATTTGGAATTCCTTCACAGCCTCGTTTCTTGCAATGACTTTTCTTTTCCACAAAAGTAGGGGAGGGGAGGGATTGAATTTATCAAGTCATATGTTTGAAGTTGGAATGGGATTTGCTTTCCCTTTCTTACATTTTTCCTTGTGCTTTTGTTCTATACTGCTTGTACTTGGGCAACCCACTTTCTGCCTTGGGCTTACAGGTGTAGTAAATTTCCCTGCTTGTAAAAGGCCCTGAAGTATCTCAATTTAAAAGTTGCATGACATTTTCTTTGCTGTCTCTCCTACAGAAACCATGCATTCACACACATAAGATCAATTATGCGGGTAAAATTTTGTGATACCATTTTTTCGATCAAATTGTGAGTGCGATAAAGTGCCAAGGTAGAATCTACTAAGTCCACACCACCATTTATTGTAAATTATCTCATCGAATGGACATGCAATCTCTAGATAACTTATTTGTTTCCTGTCAAAATGCTTCAAAATATGCTCAAGCTGTGATCCACAAAAATTGCTCAATATATTTACACAGCGATCGACAAGTCCATTTAGTACTTGCATAAGCAATGTTCTAAACACTGCATCTTTTCTCTTCCATCGAACCCTTTCCAATACTTTTCATTTGCTGATCAGTGGTCTGGCATATGAATACTCGTACAGCATTTTAGACTCCAGATGTGCTTTTGAGCAAGAACTGGTTGGAGTTGAATACTACAAAACCAATTATCAACATATATTTTGCAGTTCTGATTGGCAGGAATTGGCTAGCCTCAAAACAACATTTCCACTACTATTTCTGCACACTACTGTGGATGATTTTCTTTTCTAGTGTACACTTGAAAATTATACACAAGTCCTGACCCATCACATAAGACAACTAGTGGTGCTACAACAGCACATACTTTCATGCATTATTGGAAACAGCTACGTTGTATTGAAATATTGCACTTTCTACGCTAGTAACATCTTGGCTATCATTTGAAAACATCCAATTCAATCAAGAAGAGAACTACTTACTGTTTCCATCACAGTGCTCTCAAAAGTATGTGAATTCTACAACTGCATAAAAACATAATAGAAAAGTTTTGTAAACTTGTATTGGAAAAAGAAGTCTGATAACTCGGACAATATAGAAATGCATTTCATAGGGTCACGATTAGAGAAGAGTATTCTAAAACCATGCAACAAATCCTTTACTCATTACAAATGGTATAGCATTTGGTGCGAAAACTAAATATTCTCATGCAAATATCAACGTAAAGTTCACAATTATAACCCCTTTGCAAACAGCTATATCAAGTCACAACAATGACACAGAATTCACAGAATATTTCAAATATTTCGAAATAAATCATTTCTAAAAGATTAATGTGTAAATGAATAACTAAAGGTCGAATGTAAGAAACGAACAAAGAAATAATATACAAAATTGCAAATTGTAATTTATGACGCATCCGACTGTCTGAGGTGCAGTAAATTTGTAGATGGCTATCATGTTTGTTCCAAAATTATAAAAAAAAAAAGACTCGTATTTTCAAAAAAAAAAAACCAAAACTTTATTTGAAGATGTATTTTTGTTAAATATATTTCATTGAGAAAACCAGCTGCCGTCTATCGCCGCCCCCACTACATTTATTTGAAATTTTCTCAATTTTTCGGTTTTCTAATGGTAGAACGGAAATATTAATTTTAGAATATTAAAGAACTATAAAACCTCGTCGTAAATGGCAACTTTCTTTTAAAAATTTGTAGCAGTTTTTAAGAAAATTGCGTTTAAGCGCTACTAAAAATGCGAAATTTGAAGCTCTTTTTTACAGAAAATTTTTGAGTTTTCAAGAAACTTCATTTGAAGTCATTTGAAGCACTTTAACTCACAAATACAATTGTGTTAATAAATTGTGTTTGTGTGCATATCAACGGCAGAGGCGTATCTACGGTATGGAGAACATGGCACGTGCCATGGACGCCATTCATAAGGGGCAATATTTAGAGTATACCACCTAAAACAAATAACAATCCTAATTTGAAGTAACTTGACTGGGGCGCAAGTTCTGTGCTTGCCAGGGGCGCCTGATTACCTAGATACGCTTCTGATTAACGGTATGAGAGATCTTTCAAAAAATATTAGTATAATTTTTCAAAAAATTAAAAAAAATCCCAAAATGAACTTCACATTAAAGAGTTCGTTTGAAAGATCCGTTCGAAAAGTTTGAAGAAAAAATTTGGAGCCATTTATGAGAAAATGTCATTTGAGCGTTTCTGAAAATGCGGAATTTTGAGATAGTTTTCACAGAAAATGTTGAGTTCTCGAGAAACTTTATATGACATTACTTAAAGCACATGTGCTCATCAATATAATAATTTGAACAAATGTCGCTAATGTAAATATTAACGACATGAGACAACTAAAAAATACATTTTTGTAATTTCTGAAAAATCAAAATAGAGCAAAATGGCATTTATGTCCTCTCATGGAGTACATTTAGCACTATCCCTTCCAAAGAAAGAAAGAATTGGCCGTTTTGGAGAAATCTTGCTTTTGTAATTTTTTAATATAGTACATATTACACGCAATATTGCGCGAAAACTACCAAACTTTTCAAAAAATATACATGACCTCAATGAAAGAACAAATTATGGATAGCAAAATTCATTTGATGGAAAAATCTCTTTGATTTTGTAGTCGTAGGAAGACGCCGAAAAATTCAAATTTTTGCATTTTTTGAAGATTCAGAGTTATCAATTAAATTCTGACGTATGCCACCTGTATTTTACTCCAAGTGTATTTTACTCTAATCTTGCAAGAAACTTAAAGAAAAAATACGGAGCCGTTTTAGAGAAAATTTTGAAAATGTTACAAGGGCTTTATGAAAAGTACCCCCAAATTGTAAAGAATATTTTTTAAAATTTCACAGCTTCACTCGAGTTAGATGGACAGGGGTTTCTCCAACTTGGAAAAAATCCTACGTATGGCACTACTGGTGGTCCCAGACGGACAGACAGACGGACGTTTCGAAAAGAACCACTTTTTCGGAATCAGGAGACCCAAAAACGTGTATTTCTGTTGAAATCGAGTTTCCGCAACATTACATAACTTTGCCTGTGCTACGTATATTACTCCGTATATATGTGTGTATATGAGAAAGTAAAACGCACATTGTCTTACTGTACTGTCACCTTTTTATTTCACTATTTCCTTACATAAACATGAAATACTCTCGTCTGAAGTCAAAAGAGTAGGTCCTAAAGTTTAGAGTTTGTAGATGGGCTAGTAATACAGTTGATGTCAACGTTGTGCAAATCTTTGGGGTTTCTTTACAGAAGACGTCAAAATAATATAGTGCAATTTTTCGAACTCTGTCCCTCAAGCCCCGATGGCCACGATGGAATATCACACGGCATTTCGCGTCTTTCTCCGTCGTGCCGCTAAAAGTCGCATGATCGCACGCACTGCTTGATACAGTCGTGATCATGCGATATTTGGCGGCACGCCTGAGAACGTCGCGAAATACCGTGACATATTCCATCGTGAAGACGGGCCTTGAGGGGCGAAGTTAAAAAAAAATTGCAGTATAATCCTTTTGATGACATCTTCAGTGAGAAATTATTCCTGCACAATTTACTTCTCTTAGGTGTGCTAGAAAAGCCACTAAAATTGTTGGAACAGTTTTCACAAACGTACGTATCACAAAGAATTTTCGAATGAAAATCCTGTTGAAAATGAACCAAGCATAACTTTCTCTGTATACTAGGCTGCCAGTTGACGTTTAGTACAACTAATCCACAGTGCTCTCCTCTTTGGTATAAGGAGCAAAATCACGAATATTAACTAACATCTTCAAATTTTATTACGTTGTCCAAACCACACAAAGTAACTACTTAACCGTTATTTACCGTAGTGCGGTCTGTGAGACCGCTACGATATCGGTTTTATCTGCTGCTGGCGCAGCGCACGTTTGTTTTTCCTAGTAGGGCTCTGTATCTTATCGGCAGGGGTTTCTCATTTCTCCGGCGCGTTTCCCGCGTCCTTGCGGCAGAAGTCTGGCGTCTGTAAGGGAAGGAATTTGCGGCGCGGACTTCGAGACCGCACTACGGTGTTAGTGTAATTTTTTCCATACTTACATACTTACTTCCCATACTTACTTTTCATGCTTACTTACATACATACATTTCCATACTTGTTTACATACTTTTCAATGTTCTTTCATCCTTGTATTTAAGATGTTTAAAAATATATGTGCTGTTAGCTTTTGAAAAAGGTATCTCCTTTAATTCCCTCTGAACTCCCCCAATTATCAGTCGTAAATGTAGTTGCAATAGTGTGAGATCGTTTAGTTGATTGTAATAATTTAGTTCAGCCCAATTTACGGTTCAAGGGACTAACAAAGATGTAATAGACGAGATTGTGTTGGATTAATTCATAAAAATCTTAAGTTTTTAAAAAACGGATGTTAAATTCGGCGGTCTTAGAGACCGCACTACGCCGCTAACGTGACTAAAAATAGCATTACGGAGGTTAAGGGCTATGTGAGGAAAGTAATTTACGCCTCTGGCAACGCCCCTGCCTCGCGGCCATGGGTTAAGGGGGTACCCATACCCACGCCGTATTCCGCTCTTCTCAACCTGAGAAGGAGCGTTATCATCGAACATTTACTGGGGCACTGCAAGGAAAACGCACACTATACTCTTGCCTCGACCGGGAATCGAACCCAGGGCCGCGTTGTGGAAAAGAGAGCATGTTGACCTAGAGCTAGCCGCGAGGCTAAATTAACCCCCCCCCAAAAAACGTACATGACCTTTTTTAAGGAGCTGAGTTTTCAGAACAGATTATGTTGATGGCAAAAAAACCCTTTCTTCAATTTTGTTTTGAAATATTAACTTTTTGCCTTTTTCGGAAATACAGAGAGTTCGCGAAATGGAGCTAGCACCATTCTTTCACTGTCTTTGATACATTGTCAAAGAATACAAAAAAAACTTTAACAATTTCACAAAACTCTTGCAATGTTGCGAAACACAAAATTAAAGGCACACACTGACCAAGCGATGCTACCTGACTAACACAGAAAAGAAAAACCAAATGAATGTAACATTGAAAGGTTACGAGGCACACATGGCTGGGTTGTCGAACCACATCACTGTCACAGCACCACAGCTCCTACAAATTACCCAGCTGTCTAGTAGAGGGTCTCAAATGCAGAAAGCGTGAAAAATGCCCTTCACCGCCGTGGATGCTTCATGCTCCCAGTCCACCATAGCTCCTTCCGCTTGGCCCACACTCCACCAGCTTTGTCGCCCGCTGTCCATTCGTGTTCTGGCGCTGCCCCGGGTTCAGACCCCGGGCAGGGCGCAGGGGGGCGGGCAGCCGGCTAGCTGGCGGCGGGGGGCGGACGCAGGCGGGGGGAGAGATAGGGGCGGCGACGGCGCGATGGTGTTGGTGGCGGCGATGTAGTGACGTCACCGGTGTCGGCGGCGAGGGTAGCTGATTGCAACCTGGCCGGGCGGCGGAAGAACTGTCACATGCTTCAAGGCGCGGGGAAACAATGATTCAATTAATGTTTTCATTCCATTTCATTCATTGATTGATTGATGATGATGATTTTTTTTTGTGGGACGCGCGAACTTTGGAGTTGGCGCCCCCATAACACACTGGTGTAGCATGGAACTCCCATAATTTAGCGGGATTACCGCAAGGAGTGCCCAGGTGGGCGGAAGTCGCAGGAACTTGTCCGCACCGAGCGAAATGTGCCAACAACATAGAGGAGAAAATTTGAAGACACAATTCGAAGCGGGTTTTGGAAAAAAGGGTTTTGTTGAAATTACATAAATATCAAGCAAAAATTAGCCAAAACTACATTACAAAACAAATTACGCTAAAACTATTAATTTCTTGAACAATAGGTTTTTTTAAGAGATGAGTGTTTACGACATATTTTGTTTACGACCAAAAATTCTTATGTTCAATTTTGTGGCTTTCAAATGTTAACAGTTTCCAATTTTCGAAAATACAGAGAGTTGGCCGGAAATAAGACCAGAACCATTTTTGCCGCCCTTTGATCCATAAAGGAGAAAATTTAAAGAAAAACACGAAGCCGTTTTTTCAGAAAAAATGTTTTAAAAAATGTCCTATATTTAACTCAAAATTACGCGAAAACTAGTTAAATTTTCGAAAAATTGTGCGTGACCTTATTTCAAGATCTGTCTTTAAAGAACAGATTTCATTAACGAGAAAAATCTCTATCTTCAATAGTACTAATAATAGTAATAATAATACTAAAGTTGTAGGAAAAGGTCGAAAAAAGGTCACTTTTGCATTTTTCGAAAAATCAGGGATTTCAGCGACTAATCAACAAAATTTGAGTCATTTTTGAGAAGATTTGAAAATGTTGCTGAGGCTTAATATGAAGTACCCCCAAAAATTAAAATATCCGTTTCAACCTCAGTGAACTTTAAGGTCATTTAAATCGATCATTATCAATTTTGGAGAAATCATGGAATATCAGTTTCGGAGGAAAATTGGCTGAGCGATTTAGATGCTAGAATTGAACGCAGACAGAAAGACAGACGAACGGACGGAGATTCAGACGTTTTGCCATAAATCACTTTTTCGGTATCAAGGACCTACAACACATGGAAAGTGACTAAACGTGTTAGAGGAAGTGATTTACTATATACAGGAACAAGATTTATCCACTTTTTGGAACACGATTTATCCCCATGTTACCAGGGTTCGGCAATTAGGTTTTCTGTCGACAATTGCCGTTTTACGGTACACGAATACAATATTTTCTCTTATTACGAAGTAAGGACAAGAAAGTAAAATGAATGAACGCAGTATGCAGGGACCTACGACCTACGACTAGGGACCAGAAGTGACCTACAGAATTGGAAAATAGAATTCACTGAGCAGAGCTTTAAGAGGAATGAGTGCTGATCCCCGAGAAAATAATTATGAAACGAAAAATCTCTTGAGTGAGTGTGAAAAAATCTCTTCAAGAAATAAAAGAATGGAATTGTTAAAACATTGTACATAAATTGCAATTTCAAAGAACTACATTTTCGTTACTTTAAAATTTTTATTAAGTTTTTGTGAACATGAAAGAGAATAAATGTTTAAAATTGGAATGAGTTGCTCACTTCCGATTTAGTTCTGAGAAACCGAGAATAGAATAGTCGTCCACCCTCATGGTGAACGTGCGGAGGCATCGCCATGTTTTTTCAGCAAAGTTAGTTGTCTCCAGTCTACTCTACAGCTAACTGGTACGAACAATGAGAACCCTGCGACAAACGATAAACAATCTGTGCTCGCCGAGGTGATCGCCCTTACCATCAGAAAGTGTCGAAGCCCTTTTTGCAATAACAAGCAGACCGCGCAAAGGCTCTATAGAAAAATCTCATTCATTCATTACCCGAATGCAAAGAGCGGCTTAGGTAGCTCATGGCATCAATTGATGTCACTGCAATGCCGGGGCCTAGGGTTGACGTTGATGAGAATGGGTTAACGTCATTTTTTGTTAAGCTAAATTCAATTACTGTTAGTAATTGGTATGTGTGATTTGTATCTCTATTTACGCCAAAAGGTAAAATGGACTTAAAACATTTTTCATGTATAATTAAATACTGGTGTTATCGGGGTAAACCAGGACTAGAAAGGAATTCAATATGATAAGTTAATTTTTCCAGACGTGTGTGATTCTGAATAAAAAAAACGTTATCGTCATTCAAATGTCTTTAAAAGCCTTAAGCCTGTTTAGAAAACGTATTATTTCAGTCGTCACCATCTTTCCATGCTGTCAGAAATAGGGACTGATTTTGAACGAACAGGTAAGCCCATTAACAAGTTTCTGAAATATCATGTACGTAGAACATTTGAAACAGATTATGCGTGGCGTCCATGGTTTGAACACGTAAGCTACATCATCAGAATACATGTGATGTTCATTGCTCTAACACTGAAAGACAAAGAAAACACTAGTGAATATAAAAAATAATGTCATAAGCTACTACTAGTTTTCTGGGAGAAATAGGTAATCTACCATAGATTTATGCACCGTAAACCAAAACATGTTTGACGTTGAAGAATAAAACTGTAATCTTCGTTGAGATATATTTTAAAGAACGTGTCTAGATAATTTTTACTTTCCCGTATACATACGTAAACCCGGAGTGATATACGTAGTATAGGGAAAGTGATGTAATGCTGCGCGAAAAAATGGTCAATTTTTGCCAGAAAAAAATTCGTTGCCGGGCGCTGATAACGAAAGTGTGGATAAAACCAGTTGCTAAATTAAAAAAAAAAACATCCTCTAATACGTGGTGTAGCCAGAACCCCTCTTTTGTAGGTACTTGATTCCGAAAAACCAATTGAAAAAAAGGTCCGTCCGTTTGTGAACACTGCTAGCACCTAAACCATGCATACGATTTCTTCCAAAATGGATATTCCCCGGTCGATCTGGATTAGAGTCAAAGCTTTGAGATTTTCAAAAAGATTCTGTAAAAGGTGGTACTTTACATGAAGTCCCTCGGACATTTTCAAAATTCTCTCAAAAATGGCTCCAAATTTTTTCTTTAAATTTTACAGTAATTTACAGTAAAAATACACTTATTAAGATTTTCACGGATAACTCTGAATTTTCGAAAATTGCAGAAGTTTAAAATTCTTTCGGCGTCTTTCTAGAACTACAAAATCGAAGATAGAGATTTTTCTTTTATATAAAATTTGTTGTCCAAAGTGAGTTCTTTCATTAAGGTCATATGCATTTTTTTTGAAAAGTTTAGTAGTTTTCGCGCAATATTGTATACAATATGTGATTGTTGACACCATTATATTAAGGAGTACATGAGCTTTAAATAATGTCAAGTAAAGTTATCGAAAACACAACTGTTTTCTGTCAAAACTAGCTCAAAATTCCACATTTTCAGAAACGCTCAAACGTCAGTTTCCCATATTTGGTTGCAAATTATTTCTTGAAACTTTTCGGTCGGATAGTGCATTTCGGTCGGATAATTACACTCTTTAATACGACGTAAAGTTTATTTTGAGTTTTTTTTTGTTTTTTCAAAAATTATATAAACGTAACTTTTTTGAAAGATCCCAAGATCTCTCACATCTTTAATATGCACATTACCAGCAATTTGCAAAGATTATTATATTTATGAGTATACGTGCTTCAAATAGCTTCAAATAAAGTATTTTGAAAACTCAAAACTTTTCTGTGAAAATGAGCTTCAAAGTTCGCATTTTTAATAGCGTTAAAACGCAATTTTCTTTAAAACGGCACATAATTTTTAAAAGAAAATTGCCATTTATGACTAGGTTTTTGTGTTCTTTAATATTCTAAAATTAATGCTTCCGTTCTACCATTAGGAAACCGAAAATTAAGAAAATGTCAAAAAAAGTACTTTGGGCGGCGATAGATGGAAGCAGTTTTCTCAATGAAATGTGGAAGCAAACTGTGCAGTATTGAACAAAAATAGTAATTTATAATAAGTGATGGTGATAAATAATTAATGATAATATGATAAATAATTAATGGCAAATATTTCTACGTAATTAGTTCTTTTTTTGACGTCAATGTTGCCAAGTTGGAATGTTGGTATTCTGTCAATAAAGTATAACCCCCTGCCTAGAAATTGAAAGACTGAATTAAATTTAACAAAATGTATAAAAATAAATTACTATATTTATTTAATATATTAATCGCGTTGAATTTTATTCGCTAATAGTGGTGTTCTAGAGTTATTCGATTTGAAAACCTTAGGGCTGCGCACGTTGGTCATATTGAAATTTGCCATATTGAAATTTTTAAGTACATAAAATTTTATAACATTTGACAAAAATGCCCAATGATGTTGGTATTGTAACGTTGGCATGGCTTATTTCACTTTTCTTGAGATAGAAAACAAATTCCACCTTTAATATTTAATAACTTAGTGGAAAGTTTTTCGGAAGTAAACGATGTAATAGTAGCAAAATATCTTAGGGTCTACAGGGCCATGGGTCGCGATCCGCTTTTGACTAGAATTACAACCATTTACTATCAACATTTTCTCACGATTACCACTAACACTTCCACTCGTAGCATAAATATTGCTATCTTCACTGTGGTTCAAACTATTAAATTATCCATCATTATCGTCATGATCTCCATTATTATGAATAACTAGAATAATGTCTAGTCAACCAATTCAATAAAATTAATAGTTAGTAAGTTTTCTGAGTAGTAGGTCATCCATTACAATACCATCTAAAGAAAGTCATGTGTTCAGTACATAACTGGTGTCTACGGAACGAACAGCAATAGGTGTCCAGGACACTTTTTTGGTCACGGGTATACTATCTTTAATCATATAGACTGGACATTCATTAATTTATAATTATTTCCACTGATGTTGGTGCTACGCTATAATTAAATATTGGCGCTGTCAAAAGAAAGATTCTCTACCGTATTTTTATCATAAACCAATCCTCTCAAATCTACGAAAGCGTAACATTTTGTTCTTTTCTAATGTAAAATAATATCAACAATTCTGCACATTTACATTTTCGTTAATGTAAGAGTAAATGTCTCGTTTTTTAAATTTCACATATTGCGCGCAATATTGAGAGAAATCTACTATAATTTTCAAAAAAGTGTACCTGAACTTAATGAACGAACTCACTAGGGATAACAAATTTTATTTAGCGTAAAAATCTGTCTCATCAATTTTGTAATTGCAGGATGACGCCAAAAAATCCGAACTTTTGCAATTTTCGAAAATTCAAAGTTAAACATGAAATCGAATCTATGCCACCTTAATAAGTGCACTTTACTCTGTTCTTACCAGAGAAATTTAAAGAAAAAAATTTTGGAGTTGTTTTTGAGAAAATTTTGAAAATACCCCAGGGAGCTTCACATAAAATGCCCTCAAACTTTAAAGAATATTTTTAAGTCTCAATGCTTCGACTCGAGCCAGATGGACAGGGGTTTTCTGCAATTTGGAAAAAATCCTGCGTATGATTTAGACATTAGTGGTGTGCGCAGTTGGACAGACGCAAGGACGTTTTGTTTTCAGTTGGTTTTTCAATATCAAGAACCCACGAAACAGGTATTCTGGCAACACCACGTGTTAGAGGATTTCTTTTCTTAATTTAGCAACTGGATTTATCCACTTTGTCTTTATAAGGGCCCGGCAATGAATTATTTTCTGCCGAAAATTCGCCATTTTTCGCGCAGTATTACATAACTTTCCTTATACTACGTATATTACTCCGTATATACGTACGTATACGAGAAAGTAAAATTCTGTATCTTTAAAATAATTTTAAGAAAAAAATATTTAAAATTTTACAATTTGAAAAAAAATCGTTCATCGAAAATAAGTTCTGCGCCATTGTTTTAAGGGTCTTTTGCTCTTTCCAAGGACAAAAATTTTGAGCAATATTTTAGAAAACTTTGAATTACTGATGAGGCTCCATGAAAAGTAGCCTCATAAATCAAAATACTGTTTCATGTTCGTAGGGCCAATTGGCTCGGAGAGTACTAATTTTAGGCACAATCGTTTGAACCGAAGTTGACCACAGGACGAGGAACACACACACGTTTTGCCCTACAGCTATTTTTAGATGACAAGGACCCACAAAATGTGAGTTTGACCACACATTTTAGAGACATTAACGCAATCGGTCGTAATGGAGTGACTCATCACTGGTAAACATGAACCATGTAAATACGCTATGGAATTGTACACGATTAACATTTTGGTGTTCCAAATTGCTGCCCATCCACCTCGTTCAGCAGAGTGTAGGATACTCCTAAATAGTAATCGATGTCGGATTTATCGTGATTGGACGTTGAATTGAATTCGCTGGCGACACTGATGGGTGAAAAAATGGAGACGACGTCTTTGCCTCCAGGAGTATCTTTATCTCACGAGACTTTAGCCTAACGTCTTATCGCACTTTGGACATTTTGTGCGGGAATTCGGTGCCATACGGACCTTCGGTGTAATATTGTCTCGCAGATTTGTTGGGACTGCGATGTGATCACAGATTTCAAATACTCGAAAATTGACACTTGTATACTGGCTGGAACATAGTCTGACGGGGGTATGCGCTTGGTACCTTTTGTTTGCTTATTTTGCCTAAATTTACATTTAATCTTTCACCAAACAATTGCCCGGAGCGTGTACCAAAGCTGCCTCATCATGATAAAATTTATTAGTGGGCCCGTCTCTACAGATATTCGGCGATGACGTATTTACGCAAGTTAATTTGTTTCTCCTTAATTGGGATTGGGAACTCTTTTTACTCTTTTTACTACTATCCAGGAATGCTGATGTTCAGATGAGTTCAGATGAATCAGATGAGTTTTCTGAAGGCAGACTGTAGATGATTTATGGCGAGAAAGTATCAATCTTAATTCTTCTGTGTGAGTGCGAAAGCCGTTTAAGTTCCATTATATTTCTTTGGTTCCTTTTCTGTCTCACCTTCTGAAAGGTTGTAAAGGTACTCTCGGGGTGTTCCTCGTCAACAGTAGAGTCATCCTGACTGCTGCTGGATATGGTCGCCTATGTTGGGGGGATTTCCCGAAATTTTGCCACATGTAACCGAAATCTACAGGGGCTGGAGGATCGTTCGATGTGAGTCTCGGAAGCAGTAAGAGGTGGATGGGACTTTGATGACGTAGTTTTGTTCGGAGGCGAAATCAGCTTGCGCTCGATTTCCATAGAGACCTCAGTGGAAGTCATCGATGGCTGGTGGGGTTTTTGGGGAGTTTTTTTAAACTTCGGGGTATGATCACTTTCCTACCTTGAATACACTCCGTATCTTCAGTGAAGTCTATAGGCGACACCTGACAACTGAAGTGTGCTACTACAGCTGGGGTGCACTGAGTTTGGCAGTCGTGGCAGGTCTACTGGGTTTCTAGTTAGATATCTACGTTTGGCCTTAGGGAAAGGACCCTTTCCGGTCACTGTTATCTTTTGGATCTCTCTTTCCCGGTGAAAGGGTGCTGTATTCTTGCCTTCACAATTGACACAGTGCGATGGTATGTCGCACGGTTGTGGGTCATGCACCGATGTTCCGCACTTTCCGCAAACTGGGCTTGCAGACATACAACGTTGCTGGGTATGCCCAAACCTTTGACACTTGAAACAGCGCAAAGGGTTCGGTACTTACTGTCGCACACGGAAGTTGTAAAATCCACAAATGATCCTCTCCGGGAGGGATGGACGGTAAACGTAAGGATCAGTGTCAAAGTATGGATCACTTTCTCCTGCTCCTTCCTTTTGATCCTATGTACCTCAGTCACGCCATGGCTCTTGAAAAAAGTAGAGAGATCTTCTTCACTTTCCGAAGCAAAGTCCTCGAGGTTTACCACGTCTTCGCACAGGTTCAAGGTAGGATGAATCGTGACTACTATCTGGAGACCGGCAATCTGCTTGGTATTCTGCATTTTTTCGATGTGCTCGTCGTTACGCGCTTCAAAAAGAATCGTTCCATTCTTTTGTGGCATGGCCGCTTGGAGCTTCCCGAATGCTTCCTCTATGGCTCGCGCCAGACGGACAGCACTTACACTTTTAAACGTTTTACCTTCCTCGGTACATGCCATGAGGAGGAAACGAGGCTTCTTCGGTCTATCTTCATCTTTGGAAAAAGTAATTATTCAAATCAATAGTTCTTTCTGCACATCTCCTCTTCCTTGCGGAAGGGGGCGGGGGAAAAGGTTTAGTATCCATAGTTGGATAATACATCCCCGTGGTCCCCACCCAACATGGAGCCCAACAAGGGGACATTCCATTGGAATGCCAAGGTTGTCAAGGAGATATAGTGAGGGGATGTCACAGCGCTTCACCGCCGTGGATCCCCCGTGGCTCACCCTGGAGTTCAGTACAAGACCTAGTCCGAGCCGGTTGATCGGGAGTGGGTTAGCTCCCGACCTCCCGTCTAGAAGAGTCCGAGGCCAAAGCGAGTGTGTTGAAACCTGCAAGAAATGTTCCCTAAAATACGTAAACAACGTATCCCATAGTACAAGGCAGAAAGTAGCACCAGGCCAGTGAAAAGAATATACGTGACATGAAATGAGAAGCAAGAAGATGAAAAAATGGAGAAAGGAACACTTGAGAGCCTTCTCTATATCCCTCCGTCAGGACGTGAACCAGCCCACTTTAACGGGTTACGATCTACAGAAAACACAAAAACGCAAACTGTGACCGGCTCTTTCGAATCAATGAACGCTCACAAATACATAAGATTCTTTTAAAAGATGAAACGTTTAATAGATAGGTTTCGTTTTTAACGAAATATGCAAAATATGGCCATATAATTACACGAATATGCACTAACAGGAAAAAATCGGCCAAATATGCACAAACATGCACTAGCATATTAATTTATGTAGCATCATACTCTAACTAAATATCAAGAAATTTTACTTAGCTATGCACTAAAGCAACGGACAAAAATATGCAAAATCATAGAAATCCACTCCCTAGACATACACATCCGGACCCTACTTATTAACGCTTCAATCGAAGCAAACATAAATATTTTAATCAGTACTGTAATTATGACTTACATGGGCCACAAAGTGACTTCTGAATTTATGGAGAATTCAGCAAGCAGAAATGGTATTTAGTAAGATTAATTCTCAAATAAATACTTTAATAAACTGAAATAAAACTCAGAAATAAACAATTAAGACGAAAAAAGATGGATATTAAAATTTTAACATATCAATTCACGTTGAAACTTGTTATTATCGCTGCCCCCTGGAATGACTTCTAGAAACATATTTAAAAACAATGAGCCATTTTACAAGAAACATTCATTGTGCTACAACAGCACATACTACTACGGACTATATGTAACTTTTGCAATCTTCAAAATTCAAATAGTTCAACAAAAGTTAGAACTGTGACATTTTTCAAAGCCCTTCGCTATATCTGGGAAAGAATTTAAAAAGTAAATCGGAGCCGTTTTTAAGAAAAGTTTGAAAACGGTACGGTTTCATGCAAAATACTCGTACCCCCTCAGAAATCAAAATGTCCGTTTCAAATTCGCAGGACATACATATCGGCCAGATTGATAAGGGAATATTAATTTTTGGAGAAAATAAAAAGGAAATGCTAATATTATATGCGCTCGTTTTCTTGAACCCTGGAACACCTGTACACCCACCCCTTTACTCACTTTAATCTAATTATGAATAAACGATAGCAGAGAGGTTTGCTGACAAAAAGCTACAGATTTGCTGTAATAGTCATGACAAAGTAACCAAGCCCCCACTTCTCTCGTATCGAACGAAATGAAGACTCAAGAAAACATGCGCGGATAATACTTCGCTTTGTTAAATAAACTCTTCAAATCTGAAGGTGAAGGTCTCTGGGGTGATATTTGAAAGAGTCAAATTGTAGATTTTTATTAGATAATACTTACATTAAACAGAAAGTCTGAATGATTACAAAATATAAAGACGCTTCTTTACGTGAATAATCAATTCCTTGCAGGTCTTCTTGAGATGGATGTGTTATTCGCATTGGCTACCATGGCAGTTATAAGTACCTCCACCTACGGTGATAATACAATACCTTCATCACAACTGGAAAGAATCAATTTCCAGCTCGGCCAGGAGGAACAGATTTATTCTCAGGTAAAGGTTACTACCTACAGAGTGTTTCACAAAAAAGGTTCAAAAACATAGGACAGATAGAGGGAGTCCTATGAAGCAGTTTTCGTCAGTGAATCCGGTGTCCAAAGAAGCCGGGGGTCGGCGCTAGGCTGTGAAAGAAATGCGTCTGTGCTTCTGCGAAGAAGGCATATCAACACGCACGAGAGACATTCGTGCGGTCCCTGGATGAGACTGAGAGGAGTAACGCTGATCTTACAGCCATTAACATTGCTCCATGAGTCCCAAAGAGCGTCGTATTTTAGGAGGAAGACACAGAGGTAGTTGAAAATCAATGACGATTGCGTTACACTTTATTATCCAACCCAATTCAGTAGTCAATTATTCCATAAACCCGGTTGAGAATTGAATGTACAGGTACCGCAATTCATAATGGGAATACTCATTAACATCGACTGACATAAATTGGGGAGATCATTAGGTGTAGAAACATGGAAACACACTAATTTCTGTACAAATAAACAGTAGGAAACTTAAGTAATATCTGGTCTTGCTCAAATGCCGCCATTTCGGAAGATCCAGTCGACCTTGAACTGCAATGGTATGTGACGCTGCTTTGCAGGATCCATAGTAAAACTTGTCAAACACATTCACTAATAAAAATAAAAGCAGTATCTTAACAAAGCCCAACACTCTGCGAATCATTATGTCCTGGGGCACAATTATGCAGCCCTCACCTAGCCATGTACGTCCCTACGTTCCCTCGCTAAGCAATCCCTCATAAAACGAACCCGTAAGTTTCCGCCCCGCGGCTACGAGGCCTGCGGCCGACTGACTATCCAGATCAGTCATGTCGAACTGCGCCCGCACGGGCTCTTCACTACTACCGCCCGTGAAGCCCGGCCTGTGAAGCCCAGCCAGCGGAGCCCGGCCTGTAAATCCCGGCCTGTGACGCGCGGCCTGTGAAGCGCGGCCTGTGATACCCGGTCTGCGAAGCCCGGCCTGGAAAGGCTTACTTTGGCCTTAATTCGGCCGTATTAATGCCGTTAAAATTAGGTTTATCATACCAAACCTTTAGAGTGGAATGTACTCATTAGAAGTATAAAGCAAGTTGCAAAGTAAAATCAAATTTGAAGATATTTTATTAGTTTTTAGGTAATACCCTCTGAAATTCACATTTCCATATTTTCAAAGGAAGTAAAATTTAATGCCGAAAAGTCGATATTCAGTGTTTTTTTCGTCATTCTAAAACGATTTAAAAAGTTTCAGTCGAATCGGAAGATGGTCGGGAAATTTTGGCCGATTTGACATGGAATGACCCATATGCAACTTCTGACTCCTCTCTCAATCACCCTTCAAAACCATAAAGACGAGTACATGCTGAAGTATGAAATGTAAGCGCGAAGCGTACTCGATATATAACGAAGAATAGCGGCTGTATACGAAAATATATTTGCCTGTTTTATCAAACAACCGAGATGTAATTTTTATTGTGTACTTTATTAGTTTATTTCATATTTATTTACTTTTTAAATTCTGATTGTAAAACATTTTTGCCTGGAGGTAGGGATGTATTTGAATTTCCAAATCTTTGCGTTTCCGTTTCAATGTTATATTTAATTAAATCATTCGCTTATTTGTTATATATAACAATAATGTGAAAAATGACAAGTCTCTCTTAAGGACAGACAGCTCTTTTAACAAACAAAAATCTTTGTAAAACCTCCTCAACTGAACATAGGAAGTTAATCCAATTATTGTAGTCTTAAGAAACGCGTTTACTAAACCACGATCTTTCCGATTTAAATTGTTTGGATTTTCTCTCAATTAACAATTTCAAATATGATTGACGTATTTCACATTAATGGAACATTTATTTGCTCTATTAAAAAATGGGAATTAATATCGCTTTCGGGGGAGCAACCGCTGACTGTCAGGTGACCGGTACACAATGACGATTGTCCACCCCGGGGCATTTTGTACAATCCTACTTCTAAAGACGCGCCAGTTGCTCGGGAAGAGCAGATTTTAGAAAGCTCATGCCGGCGAACTCTAGAGAGCTAGTTCCTTTGCCCACGACCTCCACACTAACCGATATACGGACGTGCGTGCGCCGCTTTGCAAGAAGGAAGGTAACATTTTAAGGGTGGACTACCACGTTCAGGTAAATGTTTGGGCGACACGCATATTCAAGAGGAGGACAGTATCTACAATAAATGCACGTTGGCCTGAAGCACGGAGATTCTTATCGTGACACTCCAGAGGGACCTTCGTAATCGGCGACCACGGCTTGGTCAGTCAGGGGTATCTTCTGTGAGAGGTGGCGGCCATAATACTCATAATGTGAAAACAAAGGGACGCTCTTTGCTGACTCCGGCTGCAATGTTTATGGCCTTCAATTCTGCCTTCAAGAGCGATGATATGGTTCAAACTGAAATGATAGCCATCTATGCGCCTCGAATGGCCGTTTGTATGGCATCTCAGGGGGCAGATGCATTGTTTGCCACAGCCTAGCGCCGATTCCCGACTTGTTAGACCCAGGGTTCGCCAAGGACATTGCTTTTATTCCTCTCTAATCCTCTTGTCTGAGTTTGTGCAATTTTTACTAAATAACCCGCTATTTTATTTAATAATAATTTATTTTCATTACATTCGTCACGACCGTGAACATAAATGGGAATGCTGTCACTCATCGATATTAATACCTATCGATACAATATACTACACACACAATATACTCAGAAATTTACGGTTTTTTATGTCCCTGCAATACACGAAAGTTTGAAAATTGCAAATATTTACAGTTAATTGTTGCGTTTATGTTCACTTTCATGATTACGCTCACTTTTCTGAAAGGTCCCATTAAATCATGTGGAACCAAATTTGCATTTACTTTACGTGTGCTTTTAATTGTGAACACAATTTTGCTGTGTAGGTTCCTGGCGACAAGAGCGACTTGACGACCTTCGATTTCGTCGTGGTTGGGGCAGGGGCGGGAGGATGCGTCGTCGCCAGCAGACTCTCAGAGGTCAGCGATTGGAGCGTCCTGCTGTTGGAGGCGGGAGGAGACGAGACCTACGCCATGGATATCCCTTTCTTCAAGTAGGTAGCACTAACATATGTGGATCAGGGCACTCAGAGGGTGGGGGATACCTGGTTGGGGAAAACCCTGCAAGTCGACGTGTAGTTCGGCGCCGGATCTGATCTTCCAGTAGGGGAACATAATCGCCACCTACATGCGATGAAAAATGCACTACACTTATGGGATTAATGTCCTTAGCAGTTGACGTGCCCGGAATTATTAATTGATCAATCAATCAAGCTTCAATGGATGTCGTTTAAGGTTTATCGAAACTCTAGCAGAAGTAAGCCAGCATTGCCCGCGTATATTTTTCAATAACTTATCAATCATAACTTAGGAATAGAATTTAATTCTGTGGTGTAAAATATAAATGTTATTTACATCCCTGCCAAATCCCACACGGTTCCTCCTGGCCACTCTCGCCTCTCTCCACCCTCCCCTTCCGCTCCGCTCCTGCACATTGCTGCTCTCTCTCTCTCTCTGCCAGGCTCCGATCTCACTTGTCCTCCAGTTCTCCTTCTTCTGCTCACTCCACCCGGTCCCCGCCTCCGCACTTTCATCTCTTTTTCGTCCAACTGTCCCCCCATCTCGGCATGTGCCGTGCCTGGCACCGTACGAGCCATCCCCGGCACGACCCATGATCGGCTGATCGTAAACGCATAAGTTTATTGGGAGTTGCATTAAAACAAAATGACAAACAATATTGAGGGGGAGGGTAACATTTTTAATTGCAAAACTCCCAATGATTTCTCTCGGTCACTCATGCACGCTTCAGAGTTATGATGAAAAAATCCGCACTTACAGACATACATCTACTTTATTACAATATAAACACTGTAACGGGATAAAATTGAATGAAACCTTTGAAAAGATTTCGAAATGTTAGAAGTTTTGAATATAATTGTAAAAATACTCGACGAATTCGGGATTTCTAAATAGGAGAATGTTTTCCTTTTTGTGCAGAGGGACGATTCCTTATGCCGACTGGAATTATACTATGGCCCCTCAGCAGAATGGTGGATGTCCACAGGGACCAAAAGGAAAGTGCCCGATTTCACGAGCTAAGGTTTTTATTATTTATTTATTTGTTATCTCATTGTTTAAAAATGTTCAGCATTTTTTATCATTAACTAACTATAAAAATAAGCACTGTCTCAAATTAAAGCAACTACTACAGCATAAGATTATTTACTGGAGATTTGATTGCGATAGATTTGAAGAGGTTAGTGCCATTTGGTAATGTAGTAGAATAATGTAGAAATATTATTTGTGGAGTTTGTCTAGTGTTCTGTATTCACAGACACTTAACGAGTATGAATTCTATATCATGTGTTATAATTACAGATGTGTGTGGTGTGTTCAGGTTATGGGCGGTTGCACAGTGCACAACTACATGTTGAATAGTCGGGGCAACCGAAAAGATTACGATGCGTGGGCTGCACTGGGAAACGAAGGCTGGAACTATGAGAGCGTGCTGCCTTACTTCAAGAAGTCGGAAAACGTGCAGATTCCGGAACTGCGAGATAGTGTTTACCATGGCACCTCTGGCATGTTTTAATTTCTTTAACATTTTTCATATAATCGAGATAATTATATAGTTACAAAGTACATGTTTTTTTTCGTATTTTTAGTAATGGTTGGTTTTGTTAGTGTTACTGGTAAAGTGAATGATATATTGTAACTTCTATCTTCCTAACACTTCAGCCATGACTTGACGAACTTCTAACCAACCGTAGCACAAGAGGTTGAAACTAGTGCTGCTACAGAATGGCACAGACTTTCCCGTATTAGTTTTCTATTTCCTTTTGCCTCGGTTAGATATTCCAACTTGCCACATACTCTTGTCAGCTGCCACCTATCGCCGCCCAAAGTAATTTTTTTGACATTTTCTAAATTTTCGCTCTCATAATAGTAGAACGGAAATATTATCTTTAATTTTGTAGTTGTAGGAATACGCCTAAAAATATTAATGTTTTTGCAAATTTCGAAAATTTAGAGTTAACCGCGAAAATGGGACATATGCCACCTTTATAAGTGTATTTTACTCCATTCTTACTGGAACTTTAAAGCAATAATTTTGAGACGTTTTGCGGAAAATGTTGAAAATGTCCCAGGGGCTTCATGTAAAGCACCCAAAAAAATTAATGAATATTTTTCAAAATCGCAGAGCTTTCACTCAAGCCAAATCAACAGGGGTTATTCAGTTTGTAAAAAATCATACGCACAGTCAGGAGCTAGTGTTGTTCACATACACCAGACGGACAGACGGACGGACGTTTAAAAAAACAAACAAATATTTTTTGTACCAGAGGACACCAAAACGTGCTATTTAAAGCACATGTACTCATAAATATAATAATATAGGCACATCGCTGCTAATGTAAATATTAATGGCGTGAGGGACAGGTAAAAAAAGTACATTCTTGTAATTTTTGAAAAAACAAAAGAAAAGAGGAATATGGCGTTTACGTCATCTCACAGAGTACATTCAACACTATCCCTAACAAAAGTTTAAGGAAAATTGGAGCCGTTTTTGAGAAAATCTTGTTTTTGTAATTTTTTAAATTACCAATATTCCAGGCAATATTGTGCGAAACTACTATTTAAAAAAATTACAAGACGTTAATGAAAAAACTCACTTTACAGAAAAAAATTATTTGAAGGAAAAACTCCTATCTTCAATTTTGTAGTTACAGGAAGACGCCAAAAAAATTCAAACTTCCAAACACTGCACCCAAAAAGTGCGTCCAAAAAGTCCGAACACTGCGCTTCCTTCTTTAATGTTCTTTAGACATCAAATATAAAGATACGTCATTCTTCTTTGAACAGTTTATTCTGAAACTATTAAGCATATCTGTGTGTAAAAACAGAATCAATATACCAATTACACGAGTGAAAATTAACATTTTTATAAAAAATGCGGACTTTTCATTTGGCCACGACAGCCTATGGAATGATTTGAAGATCTAATATTGGAAAAGGGACTGTAATAAAAAGAAATTTCTAATTTAAAATTTATGATGTAAGAGTGTTTCGAAAAATGGGAAAATAAAAAAAAAACGAATTTTTACAATTTTATAAATTTCAGAGGATTTAAGGAAAATTCGATCTATTCAATATTTTTAAGCACCCTATTTGAGCAAAAATATTAACAATACAATTAAGATCCATTTTGGAAGACATCTTGAAGTCATTTTTTTTACAGTCGCATCAACGTTGCGGTTATTAGCTACTGTTCCAGTTACAGATATAATACATACTAGCTGAAGTATCCCGCGTTGTTGGGGTATTTATCACAATCATTTATTAGACAGGAAGAGGCATTCCATCCCCTCCCGCCCAGCCGCGGAGCCTACTTGTATCCATTCTATTTTATCCCCGTTCCGTCTTGCCCAACCTCTCTGAGTCTTGCTCCCACCTGTAAATACTGTCTTCCTCGCTTTCTCACCTAAAATGTTTATATTTTTTTAATTGGAGTTCCTGACTCCAAACTTCACTCACTTTCTAACTAAAAATAATCAAATTAATCAAAAAATAAAATACAATCGCTCACATATGATTTTTGTGGAATTTTAGGTACTATTCCCATACTTTCAATCAGTTGCTATATCGTAAAACTCATTATTTTTCATTTTTTCTTATTTCGTTATAAACAGCGTTTATAAATTTAAAATTAGAAAATGAAATGAAATTAATCGTTGATTGAAGTTAATCGTTGACCCCACGCCGAGGCAACTGAAATACCAATAAAGTGCTTTTAATTGAACTTGAGTTTGCGTTTTAGGGTCCTTGCGGCTCACGTAAATGTGCCTTTAACCACTTAGACAATAATAATATCTACAAAAAATCGATAACACACAGTGGATACCATGTTGACCAAAGTTTTTCTGTTACCTAAAATAGTCTCTTTTGTTCCATTTGCAACAAACTTGCGAAAGTGAAACACATTCAATTCCTTCCATTTTTCATAACTCTTTTTCTTCAATTATTCTTCTTTCCGAACTTACTCTCATCAATTTAAATAATCATTCCTTCACCAGCCAAGGGGTTGCTTTCTACACTACAATAAAATACTTCCCTACAAAAATTCATCCATCTGACACAGTTTCATCCTAAAATTTCCAGAAAAGAAATTATTTTGTAAATATATTAAGGTTTATGGATGTTACTCATAGCCTGTAGCACTCCAGATATTTAAAGAAAGCTATCACAAAAGTATCATCGGTATTGGTTCAGTAGATTCAGAGATTATCACGCTGTAAGACAACGCATATATATTGGTATTTATTATATATTAGTATAGATATAGATTATTGATGACATTTAACAAATTAGAGTTCATTTCAATCATATTCCAAAGACAATATTACAATTAACATTACGACGCGTACCCTTAGAATTTTGTATTAAACATACTTCTTTTAGTGTTTTATTTGTACCACATTAAAGAAATATGTGTCTTGATTTTTAATTTTCAAGGTATATTTATCATTACGTTATTGCAGGGAACATAATGGTAAGCTATCCATACGAGACCAGCTTCACCAACTACAGCCTGGAAGCTGCTCGGCAACTCCGCATCCCTCAAGTGGATTATAACGGTGCAAATCAAACGGGCATCTCTCGCGTTCAGAGCTCAACGTATAAAGGAACCAGATGGAGTGGAAACCGAGGGTATCTGCTGCGGCTAAACAGGCCAAACCTCTTCGTGCGAAAGTATGCTTTGGCAGTTAAGGTGATCGTAGAGAACGGTACAGCTATTGGTGTAGACTATATTCAAAACAACAAGACTCATCGTGTGTTCGCCAGGAAGGAAGTCGTAATATCCGCAGGCTCTATTAACTCACCACAACTTCTAATGCTATCTGGAATTGGACCAAAGAACCACCTTGAAAAATTGGGCATTCCCACGATTGTAGACTCGCCTGTTGGTGGCATTCTATTTGATCATCCCATGTTTTTGGGTTTGATTATCAAAGTGGATGAACCAATTACTCCTAGCCGCTTCGATATACTTTCTGATTTTTCCAATCACGTGAAATATATTTTGAATCACGAAGGTCCCCTGTCTGGAATGGGTTTAGAGGTTCTACATTTTTTCGAGGTAGGGACTGAGGCGATTAATTTCTCCTGGCCCAACATGCAATCTGTTGTATACACTCAACCCCTGATCGTGACAGTTGAAATTGCTCGAGGGTTTGGTTTTACAGAAGACTTTTTTCAACAGTTTGTAGTTCCCATTGCAAACGATGCAGTGTTTCAACCAGCCGTAGTATTAAATAGGCCGAAAAGCAAAGGCACCCTCACTCTTCAAGATTCAAATATTTACTCGCAACCGATCATAGACCCCAATTTCTTCGCCGACGAAGAGGATATTGCTTTCATGGTAGAAGGCATTAAAATAACGAAGGAGTTTTTCACATCAGGGCCATTCTCACAGCTAGGTGCACAAGTGTACAACGTTTCCATTCCCGCATGCTCGAAATACGAGTTCGATTCCGATGAGTATTGGTCTTGTGGCGTCCGCTGGGCGTCTGCGAGTGAAAACCACCCCGCTGGCACTTGCAAAATGGGGGTTCGCGGGGACCCGTCTGCGGTGGTTGGGCCTTCTCTGAACGTGTGGGGAGTAGAAGGCTTGCGAGTCGTCGATGCGTCTATTCTTCCCTCTCCACCGTCAGGGAATCTTCAGGCCATCGTGTATATGATTGCTGAAAAGGCTTCAGACTTGATAAAGTGCGAATACCTGCAAGGCATGTCGTGTTCATCCAAATAATCAAACGATAACTTTTATCATATTGTGTATGAGTGATAAATGAGAAATCATTGTTTTTTTGAAAGGAGTTGATTTTCTCGCAGACAAAATAATTAATTTACTCAAACCTCTTAGGATTTTATCTCTAATGGATTAAAATACCTTCTGATTTCTAGGGAAACATAATGTCTGGTTAAATTTGTACTCATGTCTTCCTTTCATTATCCTCCATTATTTTGTATACTTACAGACGCCTTACAGAGAAGCCTTACATTCATAAATTTGAACTTTAACAAAAATGTCGATTGAAATCTTCTTCGACCCACTGTTGCAAGTACATAGAGCGAAGCAATGAAAGTATGCCACGTCAGTAATAATGTGATAAGTAGAGAGTATTTATGACTTTGATATGATTAAAAAAATTCTTTCGCAAAGTGTAAATTTTTGAACTCCTCACCCATTTGCAATTATTTGGAACAATAATGTCAACCCGAAAAGAACGTTTCATTTCAATAATTGTGTGAAAATTTATACATATTTTACAATATCATTAGGATTGTTTTAAATAAATATAAAATTTTACAATGTATTTAAAAAGTTCAAGAGAAATATCAATTTTGTTCAATCTGTTTAATATATTTGTATTTATAGTAACTCCTTCCCCAAGAAGGAAGCGCAGGTTTTGAACTGACCCTTATTATATTTTCACTGAATGTAAAACTTGGGAATGTAGGAACATTATTAATATTGTGATCAAAGTGTTTTTATTATTGTATGAATAAAACTTTGACATTTTCATATTATAGAAATTTGTAAGTGATATTATGATGAGATGATTCTGGCCATTCTTTTTACTTCGTAAGTATAGAAAGTAGTAAAATCTTGAGCCGGAAAATAGGAATTTTCGACATAAAAACTCTTATTGCCAGGCCCTTGTAACAAAAAAGTGGATAAATTTTGTTAAACATGCTTTTAGCACGTTCTGTGGCGACGGCGGAAAAGTTTGTTCATTTGAAGTCACACTTTTCATTGAAAAATGTGAAGATCCATGAAATTCTTGTGACTGACAACTATTACGTTTTGTTCTCATTTTGTAAATTACAACTCACATATTGTGGAAAGTTGTGTCTCTACGTTTAAGATTCTAGGGAAAGGTTCTAAAATTATCTGGATTTATAGGTGATGGTCATAGTTTTGTTTTATTAGTTACATTGTTCAATGGTTTATCAGTCTAAATTGCATACATAATTTATCAGTTTTGTGTCAGAAAATCGCCCCTCACTTCAAGTGCTATATAAATAATTAGGAGCTCAGTCTCTACAATTTTAATATCTCGAAATATGCTAAAATAGTGTGTTAATATTGTGAATTTAATTTCATTTCATTGGCTAATTTAATGTCGTTTCTTTGCTGCGTGTAAATGTGAGTGTAGATAAGGAGTTTCAAACACAAGTTTTAATATACATTTATAGATGTCTTGATTAACATTTTAGAAAATGAAAGTGATTTTTTTTAAATCTCACTTTTTTGCTTGGCACAGATTGTACAGTTGAACAATACAAACATGTGATATAAGATCCATTTTCAATAAATCAAGTTATTTCTACATCACCTACAATTTTATTTTTTATTTGTTGGTGATATATATTGAAAAGTAAAAATGCTTCGCGCAAAAAACAGAATGAAATTTGTTATACGTGCGACAACATGCATGTGTAGCAAGTATATTCCCTGAAATTCGTTTTCAACGCAGTTTTAGTTTTTAGGTATATAGATTCGAAATGATAAGTGCAATAAAGTTTGGAAATGATTTTATTTTTTTGAATATTGTACAGCTATACTAAAATATGTAAGAGTATTGTCAATAAAGGAGATTTGTACACATTTCAGTTTTTATCATATCTGCTTCCTTGCGTTTTCATTCTTAGTCTTATAAAATATAATTTTCACATAGATACGATATGCTTCGAATGTCTATCTTTCCAATAAATTTTTCAAAAACAAAAAAGCTGACAAATTTTTTGCTTTCATTTCTTTGAGAAAAATATCAAAGACGCAACTTCATTTATTTTAACCGAATTCCAAGAAGGAAGTCATACAATTCGACATGTATGTTCTTTTGTTTTTTGCTTGTTCAGGAATAATTTCATGTTACAAATATTAGCCATTTTAAGTCATTGCCAAATTAAATCACCAAATAAAAGTTTGAAATTGCCGTTGTAATTTCGAGTAAATTTTTATATTTATAAGTCGGTTTGTCACTATTTAAAACATTCAGTTTCTCCCTTAATCTATCTTTCATTTTCATCTAACTTGAAATTTTTATCAATAAAATCAATAATATAAATGAGAGTTATAAATTTCCTTTAATTTCTGAAGAGAGTCGGGTACTGTTTATTTCGTTTTCCAAACCCATAGCATTATTTGTTTTCAATGCAAACTTCAATAAATTCCTCTACCACTTCAGAGAGCTTCTCACGATACAAACTGTCATTCTTGAAAGCGTGCATGGTTTCAGGGATTCTGTCTTGCTTAAGGAATCTTTCATACTCTTTCGAAGATTCCATTACAGGTTTCAAATCATCACTGCTGAGAAAAGTGATTGCACTGTATAAACAAGTAATCATGACACCCATTGCTTTGTAGTGTTCACACGAGTTCTGGAACTCCTCCCACGACAGGACCCTGTCCGGGTCTATGTCATGTCGTCGGAGATTCTGCGACAGTTGGCCGTGGTAGTACTCCAGCAGCTGAGGGTAATGCTCTGCCCGGAACGCCCTGGAGGTTCCCAGGTACAAAAAGCACGTGACGTCATTGGCCGGCGGTGTGTAGCGTGTGATCTGATAGTCGCACATGAGGGCTTCTACCGGCTCACCCTCCTCGTGTCGGAAGAAAATGTTGTTCCTCCACATGTCGCCGTGGCTAACCACGTTGCGATAGCGGTCCGATGTCTTCACCAATTCGTAGAAGGTGTGCATTACTTCTTGGATTTGGGTTTTGGATTTTTGTAGGGCGTCGGTGCCTCGAATTTCTTCAACAAGTTTCCACACCACCCTCACGCCGGCCTCCAGCCATAGGGTGCCCGGGTGGCCGGGCTGTTGCACGAAGAAGGGCTCCTTCAAATCGTCCTCGTAATCCGCTGTCACGCGGTAGCCAGGCGCCGGATGCTTCTCTTCAAAGATGAGCGACGCGGCGTGCAGGTTGGCCAACGCCTTCAGCACCGTAGTGCAGTGCTGGAAACCGAATTTCACCGTACGGTCCAATACGCGGAATCCCTGGGGGTTGAGGTCCTCGAAGACGATGACATCAGGTCTGGTGTAGTAGCATTTGCAGCACCACTTCATGTCTTGGCCGCCGTTCTCCAGCACGGACCTATCATCATCATCATCATCATCATCATTATTATTATTATCATTATTACTTCCTACAAATTTGGTTTCCCAGGTTCAGAAAGAGCTCGAAATGTCGCCAGCAATTTCTCGTTGAGAAAGAGCAGTTCTTTAAAAGTAAATGTATGACAGTATATCTCTCGTTGGCTCATTGGTTTACACAAGAAATTATGTTGCCGGCATTAGAGTGCCAGCGCAGCGAAACTGTGATTTCGAGCTCTTTAGTCTAAGAACGCTTTAGTATATAGTTTCATTATCAGGAGGCTGCGATATTTAAATGCAGATGGCTTTGGTAACCTTAGCGTTTATTTTAGAAGAGAAACGGACAAACAGAAATTCAATTTATTTACAGAAGTTCAATTCAATTTATTGAAAACAATATTATAATTAATTTACAATAACATTAATTTAAATACATCAAACAATGAATCATTTTGACCCTCATGATTCTCCATCGTTTCTCTTACTATACACGTCACTTATTTCTTTAGATTTTTTGTAAACTACCATCCATGTTAATTATTATTCTTTACGCAGACAAAAACATCAATTTAAGTGGCATTTTCAGGGTATTCACAGCATTTTTCAGGATGGCTAGTGCAAAAGTAAATTATCTTCCAATTGAAATTTATGATGAAGGAAAACACCTTCTCTAGCGCGCTGTTTATGGAATACGAGTGAGATAAAATTAACGTGAGTCCATAAACTGGAAACAGAACAACGCGGTGAAAAACGAGTAGGGCAAATTGTCAAAACTGAAAGCATTTAAAAAGAACGAAAACGATGGTCATTTTATGGGGAAAATATACGAACTCACGGGAAAAATATGAATAAATAAAGAGAGAGAAAATGAATGTGATGTGAAAGTCGACAACTGTCGCCGAATGGTCAAAATCAAAAAAGTAATAGCAAATATGTATAATCACGAATGATTGCACGATACATGGTACTGAACATATTTGTCCTATTCCTCTATTTCAGTAAAGTAGAAGATGATGTGTTCATATGATCAAATAAGTAATACAACCAAACTTCCATTCTAAAAATACAACTCCCTTAAAATTGTTTATTTTATTTCTGACGATTGACATTGAGAAAGTATGTTCACTTAGCCCTGATCTCTCTTGGTCTTTGGTCCCTGGTCTTTTTGAGAGCACCACAATTAAATTCGAAATTGAGAAAGAGTAATATATCAATATCAAACGACATGAAAGCCAGCCAATGAATCCGAAAAGGGGTGGTATCAAAGCCTAAGCCAATGTCCGGATGACCCAATAAGCGGTGACGCAAGAGGACGATGCGTGAATGATGATACTCGTTGTGTCACATACCAACATTTCTCTGTCATAGCGAACGTTGAAATCATTGGAAGAGACTCGTTTGAAATGAGGAGTTGAACGTAAGGTACTCGTAAATCCTTTACGATTAAGTCATTGTTCCGCTCAACGCTTCAATTTACCCTGAGACGTTGATGACGAGAAAATTATTTTCGAATAAATACTTTTTTTTTATTAAAAGAATGTTTAAAACCATTTGTTATTTTGTCTTATTTACGTGGTATCTCAAAAAACTTAAACCACTAATCGAATGCCCATTTAAATAAACTGAATACAAAGTAAATTCATTCCGCTACGAAGAATACGTTGCTATTCATTTCACTTCAAAGAATTAGTAAATTCCACCCACTTCATTCTCGTAAGCCCCTTTATTAAGCTAGGAATTCTACCATTGCCTTTCCTCTTGATTTAGGAGTCAGTGTTTTTTGTCAAAAATGAATTAGTCAAGAGTGGGAAAATTTGTTTTTGATAGTAGAGATGTCTACAACTATATCATTCCACGTAGTATTCACTTTCATCCGGTGTCCTTGTCAACAACGCACTACAAATCAGTGCTACTACAAAATCACATACTTTCGTGCATTTATTCTAACTTTTACAAGTTTTGAAAATTCAGAGAGTTAAAAAAAATAACACCTCACCATTCTTTTTTATCTTTAATTCTTTTAAAATATGAAGAAACCATTTGGAGCGTTTTTTCAGAAAATGTTTCTTTTATTATTTGCATTAACTTCAAGTTTAATTGCGCAAAAACTACCCATTATTCCAACCTTTTTTGAAGACCTGACTGTTTGTAACAGACTAGCGGATCCCGACAAACGTCCTGGCCTCCATCTCATTCCTTCTGCTTCCCTCTCCCTTTCTCTCCGTCTCTCTCTTTCTCTCTCTCTCTATCTATCTATATCTATCTATCTATCTATTTATTTATCTATCTATCTATCTATATATATATATATATATATATATATATGTAGTAATCTCTATCTGGTATCGATTGTAGTAATAGTGATGCAAGCGATATGATCAGTTGTCTATAAAGGGCCTCTGCATTTACTAGGCATGGCTTAAATTAAATAATATTGTACTATGTGTTGTATTGTGTATATTCTCGTATATATAGGAATCGCAGGTTTCAAATTAACAGAAAAGGTACAACACGAATTTCCGTAACGGACGTGTATTAATCAAGCAAAGATACAAAAAGCACCCCCAAAAAGCATTAATACATCGGACTATTATAATATTGTTTTCTATAGCAACCATACTTCTGCCTCTTCCACCACGCGGTGACCTCGTAGCTCAACACCGCGCTAGTCAAATATCCGATCCCACATTCGGCCATCCACAAAAGCCTTCAGTACTTGAAGGAAAAACGTACTACTTCATGTAGTCGGCTGCTAATGTAAACGTGGCTCCATCTTCATCGAAGTTCGCTACTCGAATCACCTCATATTGATCGTTAGCTTTAACCTGACCGATCTTCTATGACCCTAGATGTTTTTGTTTTATCTTTATACATTGGTCGAACTGGGTCCTCTTGGCCACCACCAGGTCGCCAAGTTGGTAAATAAGGGCTGCTTTCGAATGTTTGTTATGGTATCTCCGATTTTCTTCCTGGATCGTCAGGATGGATTCTTTCGTTAGATTTCGAAGATCTTGTCTCTCGCGATCAAACAGCGCAATCAGACTGCTTCTTGCTCGAAAACTTGTAAAACGACTACATCGTCTCGATGCATTATCTTGACGCCATAAAGTACCTTGAACGGTCTCTTACCAATGCCTCACTGGAAAGTATTGTTTATACAAAATACAATGTAACGCGTTCGTGTGTCGGTATCAATGTTCCGGGTTTATTCTTAGACAGCTTGGTCAATGCTGGTACAATTATACAGCTGATTCGCTCCACCTGTCCATTATCACGTGTCACTCCAGTTGTAGTAAGAATGTGTTGAATTCCCTCTTTAGCGCAGTACTCCTGAAATGCTTTAGAAGTGAAAGATGATCCTCGGTCACTGATTATCCTGTGAGGATTACCAAATGATGATTGTGTAATGTCCAACTTGCAAATTTCTTCTTTCGTGTTAGTGGATCTTAAATCTGCAAAACTGGTTCGTTACTCAGAGCTTCTTTAAGTTTTATGAATGACAGCTTCTGAGCGTCTCCAACAAAAAAATTTTGTCCATCACTGACTTCATACAATGGATACGCGATTTTGACATATACCCTTACAAAATTTCTAAACTTACCCATGAGGCCAAGGAAACCCTTAACTTGTTTAACTGTCTTGGGCTCGGGAAAACATTGTACAGCTTTTATCTTAGTTGGTGCAGTGGTTACTGTGCCATTTTCGACAACATAGCCTAAACATTCAACTTTAGTTTGGAGAAAGTGACTAATGGCATCGGCCTCACCATCTTTCTGTTTAACGATCTGAAATCGATACGTATTCTATGTGAACCATCTTTCACATCTTTCACACGATGACTACTGGACTGGCATACTCATTATCACAAGGTTGAATGATGGCGTTTTCCAGCCTCTCCTTGATCTGGTCGTCGAGTACCTTTTTCTCCCTCGGCGCAAATCGGCGAGGCCGTAGGCACACTGGGTCATTGTTCTTGAGCTTGATCTTCGTTTCGATTGTGGATTTCACGTTCTTCGTTGGTGAGTAATCTTCACGTAATCGGCAAACCTTTGTTTCGTAGAGAGCAGGTACATCAATTTTCCCAGAATATATGCACTGGAGTACCTTCAGGTCGTCGAGTAATTTAGTCTGCGTAGAGCTAACCAATGTTCCACTATTATCTTCTTATTTCCCGCTAAAATGCGTTTAGATAACAGCTTGTCGCCCGTGGTGCGGATAATCCCTCATTCTTACTTTCTTTTGTACACCTCGGAGAGATGTGTCCATACTCGTCCACAAAACATTTGGCCCCTTATCCCGGTTTGTACAGTTGATCCTTTAATGTTCCTTGGATTCGCAGTTGAAACACCGTTTTGAGCTGGTCGCTTGTCATTTGAATTCTTGTAGCTTTGTGTTTGATCTTTTGTTGAATTAGTTCGATTTTTCGTCTCATTGCGGTACTTGCCCTCTTTCTTCAGTGCAGTTGCCTTTCGTTCTTTTGATTTCGCTTTCATCTTCTCGTAGTCCTCTAAGCATTTATTAAGCTCTTTTATATTGTTTGCACTGTACAAAATGGCTTCGTTGTTTTCATAATCTTGGATTCCATCGCTGATATACTCGATGAGTGCTTCCTCATCAATTGTTCTTTGACTAGCTATTTCCATCATCGAATACAAGTATTGCTTACATGTTTCATCAGGCGATCATTTACGTTCACGCAATTGTCTGTGTACTGTAGCGCTGCTAAGCTTGGATGTAAATTCTTTTAACAGGTCATTTTTAAAATTTTTCCACGTTGATAACTTCTTTGTCGACATAAACTTCTTTGCCGAGACTCTGAGCATACATTTTGCCTAGATTATCTTTTGCAAGTCTTGCCATTCTAATAACTCGCTGATATCTTCAAATTGGGAAAGCCACTGTTCAACGTGGGCTACTTCATCGCCGGAAAGTTCAGTTGGACTATCTTCAATATCACGGATCGTAAATGTCGGCGTGCCTCAACTAAGTTCACGTCTGTTACGTGATCCATGTGCGTCACGCGTTCGCGCGCTAGTCTATCACTGTCTGATTCTTCGCCTGACGAGCTTTCGTACGTCGTTCGCTGCACTTCCTTCGTATCAATACATTGTTTATCCGTTCGCGACCCGACGCGATTTTTCGACACCTTTTTCGTCTTGTTGCACGGATGATGATAAAAAAACTGTTTGTAGTGCTCGTTACTGTTCACATTACTTTCTGTATCTGAGCCACCTCTGTTGTCTGTTTCTCTTTCTTCTGGGTTCTTGTTGATATTGTTCTCCTTATCTGTTGAATTGTTAGTTTTCCCCAAGAAGATTGCTGCTGTTGTCAACCTTTCAACAAGATGAAGCTTCTTACCACTAGTCGGTAACTTCCGTTTTCTCAATTCTTCTTGCTACTGATCAATTGTAAATCAATGTATCTCGATCTTCTTGATGTTGACTACAGCTTGTTCGTCCGAAACGCAGAAGCATTTCGGTTTAGACAATTGACAAACAGTCCTCTAAATACGCAATTCTATGCATTGATGAACTCATTCGTAGATCACCGTCGTCATCCGCTGGTGGCACGCAGCTAAACAATTGCACATTGACGCATTCTTGGATCTGTGATGTAATAATAGACGAAAAAAAGTACAGAAAAGTAATTATTTTGTAAATATATTAAGATTTATGATAGTAAATCTTAGCCTATAGTACTTCTGACATTTAAAAGAAACTAGCACAAAAGTTTCATCGATATTGATCCAGAATATTCAGAGACCATCGAGTTGTACCGCAACGCCCTTGTGATTTATATATATATATATATATATATATATATATATATATATATATATATGTGTGTGTGTGTGTGTGTGTGTGTGTGTGTGTGTGTGTGTGTGTGTGTGTGTGTGTTGATTATTGTAATATATGTATAATAGGTGTGAAGAATTTGCCATCGGGCTTAACGCCCAAAGCAAATTAAATAAATTATCTATGTCTTTCTCTGTAGCTGTCTCAGTCTGTCTGACTGTCTCTATCTGTATATCTCTATCTCTGTCGTTCTGTCTCTGCCTCTCTCTGCCCATGTCTCCGTCTCTCCGGGTCTCTGTCTCTTCTCTATCAGGATCCGGCAATATAAGTTTTTCTGTCGAAAGTTCTCCGCCTCACGATTTGAATACTTTTCTCTTCCAAAGAAGTAAATGCGATAAAGTATTCACATACAATGTAGTACATTATTTTACACCACATTGCCAGATGATATTAAACGCCCAAAATCGATACAAAAGTGCAAGTGCCATCAAAAATCATTTATTTTCCATCACTGTTTCTATTCAATTACGGAATAGAAGAAGCATCAAAATGGAAAATCATACCGATTATAACAATTATATTTAATGAATGAATTATATTTGTATTGTATAATTTTCAAAGACGGCAGTAACGAAAAGTGGATAACTCTTGTTTCTTAATGTAGTAAATTACTTCCTCTATCACGTTGTGTAATCATAATCCACGTTTTGTGGGTACTTGAAACCAAAAGATCGATCAAATCAATGTCGGTCGGACGGGCGATCGGACGGTCGGTCGGTCGGTCGGTCGGTCGGTCGGTCGGTTGGACGGTCGGACGGTCAGTCGGTTGGACGGTCGGACGGTCAGTGGGTTGGACGGTCGCTCGGTCGGTCGCTCGGTCGGTCGGTCGGTCGCTCGGTCGGTCGGTCGGTCGGTCGGTCGGTCGGTCGGTCGGTCGGTCGGTCGGTCGGTCGGTCGGTCGGTCGGTCGGTCGGTCGGTCGCTCGGTCGGTCGGTCGGTCGCTCGGTCGGTCGGTCGGTCGGTCGGTCGGTCGGTCGGTCGGTCGGTCGGTCGGTCGGTCGATCTGTGCGTCCGTCCATGGTAAAGCGAGTGGTGGCAGACCTGAAGCGGACGAAGAGCTTGCTGAGCGCGGCCACCTCCTTGGCGAAGGTGCCGGTCTGCTCCACGAGCGCGCGCTGCTCCGGCAGCGCCTGCGGCTGGGCCTTCACGAAGAAGTGCAGCGCGCGCCGCGTCCGCCGCGCGTCGCGCAGGCGCACGGCCACCTCCGCGAGGCGGTGCTCGCCCAGGAAGCCGCCGCCCTCCGACAGCCGCCGCAGGCTGCAGCAACGCACACGCGTTCTCCTCCTCACTCATTTGCTTATGCGTTTATTAATACAATTCTCACCTTTCGCGTCACCTTGTTGGACGCCATTAATTGTGACCATGTTACCCAATAACAATGCATTTTAATAATTAAATTTGTTCAAAAATTAGTCGCCCCGACCGGGACTTGAACCTGAGTATTCTGGTTTTCGCCCAGCTGTTCTGCTTTACGTCCAGCGTAAATCAGAAGACCCGAGTTCGAGTTCCGTTCGGGGAGACTAATTTTTTGAACAAATTTAATGTATTTATTAATCCATTCATATATTGCGGGGCGAAAAAAACAATTTTATACAAAACATCTAATTAATCATTATTTAACGTTTTTTTTGTTATTTAAGGTCGCATTAACATCTAGATCATTAGCTACGACTATTGAATTTAACGTTATCGCAACAGTGAAGATGAAACACAAATACAATCATACCCGAGGTGGGACTCGAACTCGCGATCCTTCGGTCCGAGATCGCTACAGCGCCGGATCGGCAACGATGTTTATTTAAAGTGGTTTTTATTAATTATTTTCATGAAATATTTAGTACATTAACAGGGAATTACTATTGCTGATAATTACTGTTAATATTATAATAAGATAGTTTCTTTTAATCTAAATACATGTTCATTAAATACAAATTTTTGACAAAATAAGTACTAGTATAACGTTAAGTAATTTTCAATTGTCAAAATATTGATGATAAATTTACACGCCCCCCTCGGCGTTGGGTTTTCGCCAGAAAGCCGCCCCCCTCCGACAGTCGCCACAGGCGGCCAAACAAAGCACCTCACTCATATATTCGTTTACTTACTCTTTATTTGTAGACGGTAAATGATTTTTTTATACAAAATTCTATTATTTAATGATTATTTAAAGATGTTTTATTTAAAGCAGTTTTTATTAAAGAAGAAAATTTTGTAAATTAATAAGAGTATTGACTTCTGATAATTATTATTGCTGATAATCACTACTATTATTACAATTACAATAAGTTCTTGTTGGTTTTTACTTAAACTCACGATAATTGACAAATTAAGTGCTTGTATAATGCTAAGTAATCGTTAGCTACTTTCAAAATATTGATTCCACTCGTGAAATTAAAGCCAATAGGGTTTAACTATGCATATAGAGTGCCCCAATCAGGGCAAGATATCTCAAAACATTTCCTGCTCTTTCTATTTTTCTTAGGCCCGATACTGGCCGATAATAAGCTGCGACAACATCTTAGGAGGCGGCATGTACCGATCGCTGTGTTGAATGCAATAAACCGCTTATGTATTTTTTTTATTTATTTACGTCAAAAACATATTATAACATATCTTTGATTTTAACACGCTAACATGCTTTTGCAACTCTGTTGAGCATAATTTCATTCGTGGAAGTCTTATTAAATACCTCTTGTGCTTTGGAAATTCTCAGATAAATCTCTTCCTAGCTTCGCGAGTCGGGGATTTATCGACAATTTCCAAATCGTTCGTGATATCACCTATGATAAATATAATGTTCAGCATATTCTATACAATTAAATGAGAAATACATTTGTACTAATTGAAATTATTTAATTTTACTTAAGGCAAATTATAATAAAACTTTATTTGTTTATATTACATCTAACACATTCATAATTTGATAAAGCCGCACTATTTACACATCATTAAATTAACAAAATACTGAGTCTAACAGGAAAATTCCAATTTGTTGTCGTTTGTCATTTTTTATTTAAATAATTTTAATGATTATTATTCATATTCACATTATATCATACTCGCTGTTGCTTTGATGTGATAAGCCACATTGTTTATTTTTTCAAACTTTCAACAAGTGTTACAAAACAGTCAAAGTGATTTTTATCATTTCTGTGTGATGTCAGGTCAAGACACTCTTCGGAACAATTTACGATGAAAATTAAACAAAAAACTATAATTACGTGATTTTAAAAAAACGTGATTGAACGATATTTTAAAAAAACGTGACGAATCTATTAATAAAAATTTATTTAAATCAACTAAGTGAAATAATTAGCACCCTGCTTATTAATAAAAAATTATATTTTTATTTAGAAATATGATTATGTTTTCATATGCCTCTTCTTTCACAACAAAAATAAAATTAAAAACGCTTTGTGTTTTACTAAGTTCGTACGTTGAAATATCATAGGCTGGTTATGGGTGTTCATTAGATTTCAGTTACTCCTGACGGAGTCACGCAACATAACTTAGCCGAATATTAAAAAAATATTAAATAAAAATGGTACGAAATGAGAACTCTTTTGTAGGCAACACCAGGCCCAAGTAGCATTAATACATCTCTTGTAGTATAGTTATACGCAGTTCTCTCTCGCATTTCATAACTGTCTTTAAACAAATAATAGGAACTTTCAATATTGTCCTTAGAATTAGTTTTACTATGATTCCATTTTATTTTACACAGTTTTTACAGGTAAAAATTGTGTCTTCAATAAAATGGGATCAGGTAACCGCAATAGGTCGTATGTCAAATCTACTGAAAGAACGAAATATATATCCCTACCTCTTCATGTCCTGAAAGTCGCTTTCAAAAATGTAGACGCTTGCTATTCGGTTTTCCATTACTCCCTGCTCTTAAGACCTATTGCAACTGATGTATTTCTCTTGACTGATCACAAAGGTGTAATAAACAAAACAGTGGTGCTACAGAATGGCACAAACTTTCCCGTATTATTTTTCTATTTCCTTGGGTCCAAACTACCTATTCGGTATTGCCACATACTCATGCCAGCTAAGCTACTCTATCACCGCCCAAGGTACATTTTTTTTACATCTTCTTCACTTTTCGGTTTCCTAATGGTAGAACGGAAATATTAATTTTTAGAATATTAAATAACACTAAAATTTCTTCCTAAATGGCAATTTTCTTTAAAAAAAAGTTAGCCGTTTTTAAGAAAATGGCGTTTAAGCACCACTAAAAATGCGAAATTTGAACCTCTTTTTCACAGAAAATTTTCGAGTTTTCGAAAACCTTCATTGGAAGTCATTTGAAGAACATTTACTTACAAATACAATAGTGATTACAGTTTGCTGAAAATGTGCGTATTAACGATGTGAGAGATCTTTAAAAATTAAATTTATGTAATTTTTGCAAAAAAACAAACAAAAAAAAAAAAAGAATTCGAGAAAATGATGTAAAACAAATTATTTAGAAAACTTTTCAATTGACGCGATGGTTTACTTTTCATTTCGGTTCAAAAGATACTTTACATTCTGTGTGTGATTAAAAAACACCTATATTTTTCAGAATTATTTTGATTTTTGGTCCCCAAATATCTTGGACGAAATCAAGCTTCGGGAATATGGGAGGGAATTAAACTTTATTGTATTGTTGAGAATTTGGGCGAAAAATTTCCAATAGGTTTGGAAAATTGTGGTTCAAACATTTCAGAAAATTTGCTAATTCTGTTCCCTTATTATGGCCCACTATGGACATTTCAGAAACCATCATTAGAGATTCCTTGAAGCTTATGTGAAAAGAAACGCACTGAGCAATAACATACATCTATAAAGTAAATTTTAACGAGAGACAAGTCAAAAAAATATATTTTTGTAATTTTTTTAAAAAAAAGTATAGAGCAATACATTTATGTCATCTGGTAGAGTATATTTAGCATTATCCCTGCCAAAAGGTTAAAGAAAAAATATGGAGCCATTTTTGAGAAAATCTTGTTTTCGTATTTTTATAAATTGCACATATTGCACGCAATACTGCGCGAAAACGACCAAAATTTTCAAAAAAAAAGGGGCATGACATTAATGGAAGAAGTCACTATGTAGAACAAATTTTATTTGAAGAAAAAATCTCTGCAATTTTGTATTTGGAGGAAGACGCCGAAAAAATTTCAAACTTTTGCAATTTTCGAAAATTCGTATTTAATCGTGACAATTAGACCTAAGCCACCTTAATATGTGTATTTTTCTTTATTCTTACAAGAAATTTAGAGAAAAAATTTGGAGCAGTTTTTGAGAAAATTTTGAAAATGTCCGGGGAGCTTCATGTTAAGTATCCCCAAAAATGAATGAATATTTAAAAAAAGATTAGAGCTTCGACTCAGGCCAGATTGGCAGCCGTTTCTTCAATTTGGAAAAAATCGTAGGAATAATTTAGGCTTTAGTGTTGTCAACATACACCGGGAGGACGGACGGACGGACAGACGGACGGATGTTTTCTTCAAATTGTATTTTTTGGTATCAAGGACACACACAACAGGGATTCTGGCTACACTACGTGTTAGGGAATTTGCACTTTCCGGTATACGTACGTATATACGTCGTATAGGGAAAGTTATTAAATGCTGCGCGAAAAAATGGCGAATTTTCTCCCCAAAAAATATTCGTTGCCGGGTCGTTATAACGAAACTCGTGGTGCTACAGAATGGCACAGACTTTCCCGTATTAGTTTTCTATTTCGTTTGGACTCAGCTAGCTATTCGGACTTGCTAATACTCTTGAAAGCTGCCATCTAGTGCCGTCCAAACTACAAGTTTTTGACATTTTATTAATTTTTCGGTTTCCTGACAATAAAACAAAAATATTATTTTAAGAATATTAAAAAAACAGTTAAATCTTACCCTAAATGGCAATTTTCGTTAAAAAATTTAGAGCCGTTTTCAAGAAAATGGCGTTTAACTGCTACTTTAATGCGAAATTTGACGCTCTTTTTCACAGAAAAGTTTTGAGTTTTCGAAAAACTTCATTGGAAATCATTTGAAGTACTTACACTCACAAACTTAATAGTGCTTACAAATTGCTGGAAATGTGCAATTTAGCAGACTGAGAGATCATTAAAAAAATTATATATAAATATACCTTGGATAGACAATCACATTCCAATTAAATATTTAGACTACATTTCGACCGTCGTTTAACCTGGAAATCTCACATTCAAAATATTGCGAATAAAACATACCAAAAAATATCAAAATTATACCCGTTAACTAATAAATTTTCAAAATTACAAATTGAGTGTGGTATTTCAATATTTAAAACAATAATAAGACCTTCACTTACATATGCATGCCCAATTTGGTGTAATGCATCTGCGTCAAACATTAAGAAAATACAAACCATTCAAAACAAATTTTTAAGGAGAATTCTAAAAGCTGAATGGTTCATCTCCAACAAGCAGATACATAAAGAATTACAAATAGAATCAATTAAGACATTTATAATTACTCAATCTTCAAACTTCTTCAACTCTTTACCAAAATTTCCTGCTCATCATTTCGATTTAGGGCAAAATTATAACTTAAAACGTATTCGTTCCCGCTTCCCCAAAGACATATATCACCCTCCGTAAATAAATTTCTAAATCTTTTCTGAATAATTTTTTTCTCTTAAAACTCAACATTTATATTAATAAAAAAAGTAAATTCGAATTAAAAATCAAGTTTTTATTTCAAGTTTTATTAAAACATAATCATAATTAGCAGTAATTATGATTGAAATTTATGGCATCTCCCAAAAATTTTATGATATTGTAATGTTTTCAACCATCCTGAAAAATTTGTATAAAAATTGAACAGGAAATAAATAATATTAAAAAAAATTTAAAAAATTACGTATGTGTAATTTTTGAAAAAACAAAACAATAGAGCAATATGGCGTTTATGCCATCTCATTATGCCATCGGATTAAGCCATCTCATAGAGTTTATTTAGCACTAAACCCACCAAACGTTTAAAGAAAAAATTTGGAGCCTTTTTTGAGAAAATCTGGTTTTTAATTTTTTTTTTAATTTTGAATATTGCGCAAAAACTAGTAAAATTTTAAAAAATGTACATGACCTTAATGAAGGAACTCACTTTGGAAAACAAATTTTATTCGAAGGAAAAATATCTATCATAAAGATTGTAGTTCTATGAAAACGCCGAAAATGTCAAACTTTTGCAATTTTCGAAAATTTAGAGTTAACCGTGAAAATGGGACCTATGCCACTTTAATAAGTGTATTTTACTCTATTCTTACAAGAAGCTTAAAGAAAAAAATTTGGAGCCGCTTTTGAGAGAATTTTGAAAATGTCCGGGGAGCTTCATGTAAAGTACCCTAAAATTTTGAACAAAGTTTTTCAAAATCTAGGCGCCTCGAGTGGACGCAGATCGACCGAAGAACATCCATTTTGGAAGAAATCACACGTATGGTTTACGCGCTAGTGTGTTTCACAGACTGACGGACGGATAGACTGACGGACAGATGGACAGACGGACAGACGGACAAACGGACGGACAGACAGACAGACGGGCAGACGTTTTGAAAAGACCCACTTTTTCGGTATCAAGGAAACCCAAAACGTGTATTTCCGTCGAAATCTCGAAATCGATTTTCCGCAGCATTAGATAACTTTCCCTATACTAAGTATATTACTCCGTATTTACATACGTATATGTGAAAGTAACAGTGGATAAATCCAGTTGCTAAATTAAGAAAAAAAAATGGCCAACACGTGGTGTAGTCAGAACCCCTCTTTTGTTCGTCATTGAAACCGAAAAACCAATTGAAAGGAAAACGTCCGCGTGTCCGTCCGTCTGTCCGTGCGTCTGTGAACACTGCTAGCGCCTAAACCAAACATACGATTTCTTCCAAAATGGACATTGCCTGGTCGATCTGGTTCTAGTCGAAGCTTTGAGATTTTGTAAAAGATGCTATTAAGTTTGTGGGTACTTTACATGAAGCACCTCGGACATTTTCAAAATTTTCTCAAAAACGGCTCCAAATTTTTTCTTTAAATTTCTTGTAAGAACAAAGTGCACTTATTAAGGTGGCATAGGTCCGATTTTCACGGTTAACTCTGAATTTTCAAAAATTGCAAAAGTTTGAATTTTATTCGGCGTCTTCCTCCAACTACAAAATTCCAAATAGAGATTTTTCCTTCAAATAAAATTTATTGTCCACAGTGAGTTCTTTTATTAAGGTCATATACATTTTTAAAAATATTTTAGTACTTTTCGCGCAATATTGCGTGTAATATGTGCAATTTAAAAAAAATTTAAAAAACGGCTCCAAATTTCTCCTTTAAACTTTCGGTAGGGATAGTGCTACTAAATATACCCTATAAGATGACATAAACTCCATATCGCTCTATTCTTTTGTTTTTTCAAAAATTGCAAAAATGTAATTTTTTGACTTGTCTCTCACCTTGGTAATATTTACATTAGTGACGATTTGTTTACATTATTATAATTACAAGTTAAAGTGCTTTAAATAATGTCAAATAAAGTTTCTCGAAAACTCAACATTTTTCTGTGAAAACTAGCTCAAAATTCCGCATTTTCAGAAAAGCTCAAACTTCATTTTCTCATAAATGGCTTCAAATTTTGTCTAAAAAGTTTCGGAACGGATAGTGCTAAGTGCACTCTTTAATACGACATAAAGTTTATTTT